>ML682037.1:11769656-11876137 GCA_007922195.1 Podocnemis expansa | reverse complement strand
CGCGGCGCCCCCTCAGCGCCCCGCCCGGCCGCCCCCGCCCCGCCCCGCCGAGGCTCTAGCGCGAGCGCGGCGCAGGCCCGGCCGGCGTCACGGTGGCCGAGTGGTTAAGGCGTTGGACTCGAAATCCAATGGGGTTTCCCCGCACAGGTTCGAATCCTGTTCGTGACGGCGCCGCCTTTTTGGCGGAGGGGGGCATCGTCTCGCTTTCCAAAGCGGCCCCCGGCGGAGGCTCGTCCGGCAAAATAAAAGCCCCAGGAGCGAGCGGCACTGTCACGTTTTTCGCAGCAGCTTTGGTGGGAGAAAATCCCCCTTGGGCGGTGGGGGTGTGAAGGGGCACATCTGGAGGGCGGAGGCTGGTTTCCGCAGGGAGGGGGGCACAACAGCTGGGGGCAGAGGTGGGAGGCGATAGCACAGCTGGAGGCAGTCACACCTGCCCTTCGGGGTAGGGTTTAGGTCTCTTTGCCAAACCGACCCCTCTCTTCACCCCACCTGCTTTTCACCTTTTCTCTCTGAGGTGCCCCAGCTCTGCCCCACGGCGTTGGGGCTCCAGGCGAGCGGGCGCATAGCTGCGTCCTCGCTCCCAGCAGTACGAAGGCCGCCATGGGCAGAGTGCTGGCCTGTAGGTGATACGTAGGCGAAAAGGTCTGGAAAAGATGGGGCTCTGGGGCAATTCGGGTCTCTCTCTACTTACAGTCACTCTCTTTGCTCCTTGATTCAGGGGCCACAGGTTGCAGGGGATAAACAGCCCATAGCGGGTTTCTTAGCGAGACCGCCTCGCCCCCCTGCCTACAAAATTGTGAAAATGATGGTGAAAAATACAAGCACAGGCCAAGAGCAGCAGGAGGGACCGTGATGGAAGGCCGTGACTCTCTGTCAGCAAGCAACACCCATGCTTGCTTTGAAGCAGGTGCTTAAATTGCTGGCTTGGCGTCTAACTGAACTTGTGACTTCCCTTTCTTCTGCATCTGTAGACCCCTTTCCTACCGTACCCTCTGCTTCGTGCATCTGACGTTGTGAGAGCCTAGCCACAGAAGCTCCTGCGATGAACAAATGTTAGTCTTGAGAAGGGCCACCGGCCTCCCTGTCTGTTTATCTCTGTAAACTTCCCTTAATGCTCCGGCTACTGGTTATTAATTGCGCTGACTTTTCTAAGTGTCACATGAAAACACCAGACTTTATTGGCATGATGCCAAGCCCAATTAGCAGCACTGAAGCATTCCAAATAAGGGGCATAGTCGGGCTGTTTGACTGGATTTTTAGGCCCAACCCACTCCTGGGCGGCTCAGGTCATTTTCTGACCTGACCCCAACCCTGCGTTACCAGAAAGGGAGCACCCAGTTACCACCATGCTGGCCCCCTAGAAGGAGAGGGGAGCTTGTCTGGTTGCTTCCCCCTCTGCAAAGACTCAGACCCGATGCTGGTCGTTGGGTTCCCGTGGGGTCCAGGGCTCTGGGAAGGAGCCATTAGGGATAATAAGCTGGGGCTTGAGGATTGCTGCGGGGGCCAATTTCTGACCCAGCATGGGTTGCTGTCTAGCACGGTGCCACCTCTCCCCCCTCGTGATCCACGTAATAGCCTTTCACTGCAAGGCTGTTTTGGAAGCACGGTGGGCACACGTTAGTCAGTTTGCCACAAGAACTATTGCCTCCTCATTGCTTAGCTCTCCCCAGCGGTTCTCAGCTGGCATTTCTGGTCTTGTGCTTAGATTGCAGTCTGGACTGGCTTTCTGACTTGTGTTTGTCCAGCACCTAGCATCTTGGGGTGCTGGTTTGTAACCAGCAAGGTGCCCCTATATCCAATTATTATTGGGTGTCTTATGGCAGTGGCCAGGAGTCCATGTGCAGCGCAGGATACCAGCAGCCCAGTGCAGTGCACACGAGGACCACCAAGAAAATAAGTAGGAAGAAATCACCTCATCTGTGCCAGGCCTTCTGGGCTCACCTGAAAACCCTGCTTTGCCAGGATGCCAGGACTAGGAAACCCTAACTATGCTGGGCCTTTGCCCATGCTGCGGACCAGTACCAGTCCATGGACTTCATGTGCTACCCTTGTCTGGACAAGTTCTCTTCTCTTACACTTTGCTTGGAAGCCCTTTGTTTGTACAGCACCTAGGGCAGTAGGATCCACACCAAAGGACTGTGCCTCAGAGCCACTGTTGTGTTACTGAGACCAGGCTGAGGTTTCCCCTTGCAGAGATCAATCCGGCAGAGCATTTCAACTCATACTTGAGCTTAAGCATGACCACGTCCCATCTTCTGCTAGGGCTGACAGGCCTCATGCCCCTCAGATAGCCATGGAAGAACAAATCAAGCTATTTCTGTTAGGGAAGGAAGAGAAATCTGGGTTGAGGTAGGGAAGTTACTTTCTTTCTAAGTCCCTGGGGGCTGAAGGGTCCCTCCTTCCCTGGAAGTGCGTCTCTAAGGAGACCGCCAGCCCCCGCCAATTTGAGCAAGCAAAAATGACCACACCAGAGACAAAGCTGCTATGGAAAAGCCAGATCAGGCTAGGCGGAGTGGTCCCTGGCCACTTAATTCCAGAATGCACCATGAAAGAGGCACAGGGACCAGAGGCACAGGCCTGTAAACCTACATCCTGTCTCCTGCCATGGCCAGCACCAGCTACCAGGGCAGAGCGCAACCCACTGCACCCCAGCAGGGCAGCTCTAGGGTAATCTGCCCCAGTGCTGGTCTCCTGCTAGCCCCTACCAGCCTCGTTTTAATGCTGCAGGGGGGCTTGACCCAGCCTCCCTCCACACACCCAGGAGTGGAAGGTGCCTTTTCCCTGAAAGCCAGATAGCCACTGTGCAGGCTGCAGGGGCATCCTTTGTCAAAGGAAACCTCAGGGTGGCCAGCTTTCCTTCCAAGCTAGGACAGAGCTGTGCTTTGGGGCTAGTTGCTCACAACCTGTTTCCTCAGCTCCTGCAACAGGAGGTAACTTGTCAGGCCTACAGGCAGCACCCTGAGCCCATGGGAAGGCACACCCCTTCATATCTCTCTGCCTCTTTCACCTCTAAGGTGCAAAAAAATCCCTCCCCCTGCTCCCTTTCCTTCTGTCTGTCTGTCCAGTCTTGTACATCAAGGGCTCTTCAGACCAGGAATGCCACTTCCTACCTGTATGTACAGCTCTGGGCATACCAGGGCCCTGGCTGCAGGCAGGATGCCTAGGCCCTATTAGAAAAGATGTAACCACAGAACTTGTCTCTCAGCTTCCCTCTCTGGGCATTGCTCCAGTGTAAGATTCCCCCAGCACAGCGGTGTGAGGAGACACCAGGGAGCCCCTGCTGGCAGCCAGTTGGATATTTAGGTCCCATCCCCAGTGTCAGAGAAGGAACATCCGTTTTGGAATCAGCTGAGCAGGGCAGCTGCTGCCAGGACTGGAACACATTGCCTTCTTGCTCACGGCTGTCCCCACGTCCCACTGCAAACAGGCTGCCCTGCTGTGGCCTGGCCCCACCATTATGCCAGCAGAGGGCCTCCTAAGGCAGCCCGATGGGGTGAGCAGCCAGCTGTATTGGGCTAGGGGGATGAGGGCTCTGCCTCACACATGATTGGGCAGCTGGAGCGACACCCCCAGCCTGGAGCAGGACACCACCGTGTCAGGTGCTGTACAGGCCCAACCCCACAGGCTGACCCACAAGAGTCAACCTGCCCCTGTTTGGATTCTCTGCCTCATTGAACACATGCAGTGTGCAAAGGGTTTATCCAACCTGAGATTGCAGCCTGGGAATCCTTCCTGCCAAAGGGGATTGACTCGTTTCCCATCCACTGCCATGCCTTTAGGCCCCGGGGACAGCTGGCCAAAGACATGACCGAGCCACAGCTCTGTGCAACTTAACAGGCTGCAAGGGCATAGGCGCTCACCCCACTGTGCTCCTGGCAGCTTAGCAGGCCCTCACCTCTCCCAGATCCCAAAAGCAATGGGGAGAGCGAGAGCCATTGAACCAAACCAGAAACCCTGCATCTGATGGAAACCACTTCAAGCCAGGAGGTGTGGCTGCCCCTCCGCCCACCCAGCACCTCTGGGGGCAGCACCCTGCCCTTGAAGGATGGGAGAATCTCCATGGAGCAGCAGAGAACGGCATGGTTTATTCCTCCAAATGGAATGCAACAGCCAAAACATTACAAGACTGGGACCAGTATCTCCCCTCCTCCCCATTCCTGAGGGGTGGCTCCTGGAGCCCCACACAGCAGGCAGAAAGCAGGATCCCCCTCTGAGTCTGCTTTGAGCCCAGAACCTCCCACGGGTCCATACACTGGTTACTGGGCCAGCTGGAGTTCTCCTGACTGGCCCAGTTCAAAACTTCAATGGTTCAGAGCAGAAGCTCCAGGACTTGGCAGCTCCTCACTAGGACTACACCAGCCATACTGGTTCCCAGTCCTCCCCCCAGCCCCCAAGGAGCAGCCAGAGCCCACAGGGTCCCCCAACACAGTGCAGACAAGACAAATAAGGTGACTAGCCAAGGAGCAGCTCAGGGTGGAAGGTGCCAAGAGCAGGCTCTGACCTCAGCCTGGCTCTTTAAGCAACAATTTCAGCATCACAGACCCGGCTTCCTTTACAGAGGTTTCAGACATGGCAGCAGCTAAGAAAGGGCATGATCCACATGCAGCCAGCCTGTGTACGTGAACTCCTGGCTTTTGGGAGTGTGAAAGTTGGAAGGGGCCCCCTCACTCCTGATGGGCTGCGGTACACATTCAGGCAATGTTTGCCCCTGCACAGCTGCAGCCCGAGGGAGTCTAACATGAGGTCAAACAGCAGTAAACCTCCCATCTAGTCTCAGAAACCTCCAAAGTCTTTGTGAGCTATCCAACAATGGCCAAGGAATCAGGTAAGTGCCCTCCAGGCCAGGTACCAAGTAACCTGGCTGGTTATACAGGCAGAAGAAAATACAGCCCACCATCTGCCCCACCTCAGATTCTTGCAAAACAATGAAAGGCCAGACTATTCACTGATCCCAACACTCAGGATTGAGTCAACTGGAACCAGCCCCATCAGCAGTCCAGAGCCAGCCAGTTAGTTCCAAACCAGCAGCACCCATTTGAACACCACCTCCAGCATTTCCGTGGCAGACCCACCCATTTCATTCACCTTAGCTGAAACTCACAGCCCAGGGGCATTACCTGAGATTCCTTTGTGCAACAGAGAAATCGCCCTTTCTGGCGGGTCTCACGTCAGGAGTAACCCGTAATCCAGTGTTTACCAACCAGTCTGGGTTTGCCCTCAGGCCTAAGCAGATGTGCCATGAAATTTTTGGAAAAACCACTTGAAGAGGTCTGGAGTAGCTCATGAATATTCATGAGTTTATTTAGTGACTAGGTGGTGATGTGCCTCCAAATAGTTAAAGGTATCAAGGTGTGCCAGGGCAGAGAAAAGTCTGGGAACCATGGCCATAATCAGTGTGTCAGCCGCTGTTCACAGCGCTTCCCTGGTTCTAGGTGGCTCCCTAACAAGGGACCTGCACAGGGAACTAGCAATGAGGCAGGAGGTAATCTGTATGCATTTCTAGGTGGTGAAGCTTAATCAGAACACACAGCAAGATGGGATCTGCATTCAGGAGAGTGCCCAGACAGCTGAATGAAGAATTAGAGAGTCAAGAAAAGGCAGTTTATTAGTGCAGTCAACACAACGAAACAGGGCACACATGACAACCAGCAACACCGCCATTGCAAGGTCTGATTTCCAAGCCCCCAGTTCCTCCCATGGAAAGGAGACGGAAGGCATCTCTGGAAGTGAATGGTACGGGTGGAGGTGGTAGAGAGAAATCAGGTTTTTAAAAAAGTCAAGCTACACAGATGCAGTTACTAGGTCGGATTTAGCAGCTTTTTTCTAATTCCTGAGCATAAGGGGTTGGGCTGGAAGCAACTCCCACCCAGTAACCCCCTTTCCAAACATATTATCTAGACATGAATTCAAATATAACCCGTTCCATACCTCAAACTGAGCTGACTTTTGAATGTTCTAGGAGGTTTTAAAACACAAGATACAAGACATGTAGAAAACTGTAAAGTTACCCACCAAAGAGCTTCTACGACTGCTGGGGTAAAGCCAAAACAGACAGCTAGCTGGGTTTCCTCAAGAAAATAGCTGCGTTATAAAAAGAAAAAACATGAGGAAATTGGGGGGGACGGGGACGACTGCAGTAAGAAAACACTCAAATCTCCACAAGGCTGGCAGAAAAGGCAAATGCAGAACTAAATTCCCACAGCAGCCCACGGAACCGCTCAGTAGTGACCACGCTGCTTCTAGGAGCCCTGGCCAGGGACTGTGATCACCAGGACCAGAGGAAAAGGAGACAACTTCATAGCAGGCAGCTGGGAAAGGAAGGGATGTGTCTTTTTCTAGAGCTCCAAGCTAAGCAGCACATCTAGTTCCCTGTCAGCTCCCTCCATGCTCCTCAACCAACTATTACAGGCTGGACTGAATTAATCTGGATTCTGTTATTGGAAGAGGCTCTCTCTACTGTCATACAACTCACAGTAGTAGGCGGATTAGGATGGGGCATCATGGGAAATGTAGTTCTTATACAGCCTGCGACCTAGAATTTCAGCCCTGGAGATGGTCCAGAGTTGCCACTCGTGGGCCAGCTGCTGTGCCTGAATCTGGTCTCCAAGAGCTCTTTTTGCAGGGCTGCTGGAATGGCAGGGGCAGTAGTCTGATCTCAGGATAGTCCTTTCCTCCACTGGTGGAGTCAGCGCCACTGACAGACAAACCCCTGAGGAACCCAGAAAAGATGCTTGTTTCAGGAGCAGTTAACTGGGAA
Source organism: Podocnemis expansa (assembly GCA_007922195.1). Lineage (NCBI taxonomy): Eukaryota > Metazoa > Chordata > Testudines > Podocnemididae > Podocnemis > Podocnemis expansa. Next base: position 11,869,380 of record ML682037.1, on the reverse strand, counting down.
TTCAAACTCTCACCACACACCACTTTACTTCACACCATCTCCAGCTTCCCACTAGCAAATGGAGAGGGCTCGAGCTACTGAGAGGCCAAAGAGATGAATCAAGCTTCCTTAGGGAGGCACTGTCAAGGCCCGGATTAAAGCAATCCAAACGCTCTTATTTAGTGACAAGTCACTCCCTGTCCCACACTCAGCCAGCCTGGGCATGAAACAGAGCTAAAGAGGAAACCAAGCCTCCAGGGAAGACAGACACTGAACGGGAGAAACTGTAAAAGAAAAAAAACCCACCAAAGAAAACAAAAAGCACTCAATGACCTCCCCCACCCCTGATAACCCCACAGATGCAAATAAATTAAATTCCCAACAAGAAAACCTGGCCACGTTTCTGTCCACTGTATTTAAAAAATAAAATAAAGGGAAAATACAAACAGGCAAAAAAAATACAAAAATACAGACTCACAATCACCACAAGCGTCTGAAAAATACATAAAGCTCTTTGTGGAACGTCCAACACGCACACAGACAGGACAGTTCAATCTAGGTATGGGCAAGAAGCAGAGGCACCCTTTGGTGGCACTGGTGCCCAGCCGTCCATTGACTATTCACTCGGGAAGAGAGGCAATCCACCTTACAGGCTTGTGGAGTTCCTTTCCTGCTTGGGGTGCACAGCCAATAGGCTCAGAAAGGAAGGGGAGAAAGGAAGGCGGTGGACGGGTTGTACAGTGATGGCTCAGTTCCCTTCTCATGCCGCAGCACCAGAGAACCATTTCCCTGCTGACGGCCGACTCCAGCTGAAGCTTGGTTTTTCCCCAATGCAGCATAAGGCCACCTGCCCCAAACAGGCTCCAGAGCACCTTCGCTCAGTGGCTCAGCTGTTTGGCTGCAACACACTGTTTTGTTTCACTCACTACTTTGTGTAGGGGGTATGTGGCATCACTCATGTTTCTGGCTTAGTCCCTGCCAAACAGGCCAGCACACATGAGCAGCCTCCCCCTCCCACGGCTGAGCAATGGCTGTAAAGCCAGGAGAGCTTTTATGCACCATGCATGCCTGGCTGGTGAGCTGTGGTGTTCTCACAGGTGCCTGAGAGAGAGAAAGAGAGAGAGAGGGGCAGGCAACAGAGGGCAGGAGACAAAGCTTTGTAGCAGACACAAACACTGTACAGTCAGGTCACCCTCAGGTCAGCACCATGCCAGGAGAGTGGCCGGCCCGTTGAATGTGGACTGCCAGGATGACAGCAGAGGTGTCGTCACCCTGGCCTAGTCTAAATCCCACCGTGTTTTCTAGGGAGTCTGTGCTTTAAAAGGACAGCCAGAAGCCATGTGGACACTGGACTGGGAGGCTGATCTGTTGCGACAGGCAAGCCACATTTTGCATATGCAGCTGGGGAGCTGCCCAGCCTTACAAGGGAGGTTTGCCTGAGGCTTTTAATCATTTTAAATTACAAGCAACAAGCTTGGAGGAATAATGCCCTGATATTATGCTGTGACTGGGGGGGAAGGGAAGGTGTCAGCGGCTTAGACAAGTTACTTTTTTCAAGCACAAAATGTTTTTATCTCTTTAAAAGTTTTAGATCTCCTCCACTCCATGTGCAAATATCATCACCAGCCCTGGCTCCAGCACCATGTCCTCCCCCATGTGCTGGTTCTCACAGGCCATCACCACCACGGCCTGCTTGCCAGGGATGCGCTTGGCCACATAGTTCTCATAATAGCGCCGGTTCATCTGGCGGGTTTCCAGGGTGGCCAAACCCTGCGGCCAGTTCCGCTCATGGGCGTTCTCTATCAGCTCGTTGATGATGGATGTGGGGCAGCCACTTTCCACCAGCGAGCGCTTGATGACAGCCTGGAGAACCGCGTCCGGCGTGGATATCATCCCACCCCATCGCGTCACCCGGGCAGGCTGCAAGGAGTTCACCCACCTGTAAGACACCAAGAGAAGGATGCTTGGACAAGCACCAGACAAACGCTAACAGGCTAGCAGCTGAAGCAGCATGGAATGGAGAGCACCAAGCCTCTTTATAATAGTCTCTAGAAGGGCAGCACCAAAGAACTCTGATGCCCCCTCTAGGGAAATTGACTGAATCCAGAAAACCTACTGGCTCCCCTTTGTAAAGGTGTAAGAGAATAGGTTGCAACAATTTTAGTTTTTAATGAGAGGTGGGTGCCAGGACTCAAAACCATTTTTGTACTTTCATACCAGAGGTAGCGAGTTCAGAGGTGCCAGGCTCAGCCTCAGGCTCAGCACAAGCCAGGCTGCAGGTAGACAGGATGCCCATGACAGACGACAATTTCTGGAGGGACACCTTCCTATGCTACAACTGCCTGCTCCTAACTGTTTCCAAGGCCGAAGCCCTGGCAGATACAGAACCCTTTGTTCCATGTCCCTGGTGTCCTCCTTTCCCCTTACTTCTCCACTACTTTACTCCTGAGGTCAGACACCTCAGTTCTTCTGGACCCCAACTACTGCTTCCTCCATCTCCCCCCTCAACAAACCTTTGCATCAAAATCCCTTTACAGGTTGTAAATGCAGCTTTACAGCTACTGAAAATGCTCTTTCTGATTCTTAATTCCTTCTCCCTGTGTGAACCCCAAGGAAGTTCCCAGAAAGTGGGACCATAGTCCTGGCTTCCCAGCTACTTCCACAAGCAGCTGAAATGGCCTTCAAGCTCTTCACACACATGCTCCTGCCAGCCTCGCAAGCCACCTGATCCCACCATTTAATGTCTTGGCCCCACCCACAACAGTGTTAACTGCCAATGACAAGAGCTGCAATGGGGAGAAAAATTGCAATTTTGCAAATTTCCATTGGTTCCTGGCAGCTGAACCCACTGCTATGTTAAGAGAGACAATGTATCAGAACTCCTGGTGAGACCCTGCCTGAGAAACCCTGGAGAAAACCCCCTCCCTAGTCTTCCGATACAGCTTTATTAACTCGGGGGGGGGGGGCACTTTTCAGAGCCAAGCCCAGCCACCCTGATACCAATGTCAGGATCACAGCAGAAGTCATTTCTTCCCTCCCTGTCTGCACAGGCAGGGGCAGACGGCACTGCACTGGCTGTGAAGTGGCCACAGGTACAGAATTTCACAGCTGGTCAGACAGTCACATAGAACCCATAATATTACCAGACATTAGCTGCCAGATTTTGTTCTCCCATCACCCTTCAAAATGCCCCGCTTACTTTACGAGGCACCAATATTAAGGGTTTTGCATGGGTCCCTTAGCTCAGTACTTAGTCTGCTGGGGGACAATCATTCCTCTCAAATCACCCCTCAAAATGACAACACCCCATTCTAATCAGAAGCAGGGACGGCAAGGCCACTTACTCTAGAATTTCATTGTATTCAATGGTCTCTTCCAAGTTCTGCAGGTTGGGGTTGACGCTGCGGATGGCTCGCATGTAGGCTTTCAGCAGCTGGATGTCCCGTTTCTGCAAGGCAAGGCAAATGGACAGATGTTTGCAACAACCAGGAGTCACTCACACACACCTGCCCTCCCACCTTCCTGCAGTGTATCCCCAGCCTGGAAGCGAGTTGCAGTCCAAGCCATTGCAGAGCAGATGGCCACGACGGACCTTGCTGTCTAACACCTCAGGTGGTGTAAGAGGTACTTTCAAAAATAACCTTGTGCTATTTTCTGCTCACTTTGCTCCCCAACGTCCCTGCCCAAAGAAAGGGGACCATGCAGGGAAACTGACTGAGGTCAGAGTACTTAGACTGCCTGAGAACTCCTAACAGCATGACATTCCTGATGGCAGGGGGCCCCATCCCATGGGACACAGCTTTCAGTACAGAACCAGACTAGACAACAGCCCCACGTTGGCAGAGGAAGGTACTTCTCCAAAAGACACTGCAAATAACTAAGGGAATGCTGGAATTTAGGGCCACACCAAGCTGCCTTTGGGTTTTAAGCATCAGATCCATTTGTATTTGTGCCAGGGAAGAAGAGCTGTTTGCCAAGAAGCCAAGGCAACCCAAAACCCCATCCAGGCATGCCCACAAAGAAAGTGCCCACCTGCTCTGCCAGCTGATGCCTGTGCTCTGCTGAAGTCTTTTCCAGCTCGCCAATTCTCGTCTGCTGCTGCTGCACCACTGACCGTAAGTGTTTGATGCAGTTGTGAGTTGGTAACTCGTCTTTGGGCATTTCCAAGCTGCAGGGAGCAAGAGAACAGGCTGGGGTCAGGGTTAGCAAGGAACGTCAGAACACACTTAACAACAGTCAGTGAGGACAGGGACAAAGCTCTCGTGAGCCAGGGCTTAAGCCAGTCTAACCATTCAAGCACAGGAGGTGGTCAGGGCCACTGTTCCCTCTAAGCTGCACGCATGTGTGCATGCACACAGGTCATGAAACCTGCACACACAACAAAATAAAGTGTGCACAAAAAAATTCAATAGTGCTAATATTGGTGCTCACGAAGAAATGTTTTTGCGCACACAAAAATTGTTTGCGCGCACAGTCTACGAGTAATTAGAGGGAACACTGGTCAGGGCTACAGGATGATCCCACATCTGCTGATCGCGGGGATCTACCCCTTCCTCCACCGAGTGCTTGGCGCTAGCCACCGCTGGAGACAAGGGGCTACTGCAGATGGACCAATGCTATGGAGTGTCTCTCCTCCAAGCCCTCATCTGGAGTGGCTGTCAGCGGTCTCAGCACAAGTCATGCACCATAAACCAGCAATCTGGGCATTTTGAGTGCCAGCATAACAGAGAAACCAAGGCCTAAGAGCAAATGCCCTGCTCCAGGCATCACTGGGGAAGGGGGCACAACTCAGGCTATAGCTTGAGGGACCTAGGAGGAACTTTAGGGCGGGAGGTCTCGCATGGCAATTTGGTGCCTAAATCTGCTGACTTGCCCTATGAGGGCTCCTCCCTGCCACCTGCACCTTTGAAAAGCCTCCAGGGAATTTACGGTGAAGTTTAAAGAACCGCAAGACACCAGCTGCCAGCAGGTCAACAGACTGCGCTTTCATGGTCAGGACAGGACAGCCCTAAATCCCACCACTAGCATTATATGTCCCTGTGCATTGTCTGAGCACCATGGGGTCATCTTACCTCACTCCCAGAAGTACAGGGCTGCCCAGTGTCCTGGCTCCATCGCTGGCTACCAGCTCTTAGCTCCACACTGGCACAGGCCATCTCCTGAGAACATGGCCTTTATGCCAAGGCACCATAGGCCTCGTGCCTTTAAAAATGTGAACCAGGCCCTCCTCAGCCCCAGAAACAACCTGGCAAGAATAAAACTAACCCGCATCCTTGCTCACATGTCACCGGCCGCTTTGGGTTATGTTCACAGTCATTGAGGTGAGACATCAGGTTGTCGAGCCGCACAACCGCAGTACAGCCGAAAACCGCGTTGTCACACGTGATCTGTAGCTTGGAGAGCATATTGCGCATGATCCGGGGGACAGGGCGGAGGTGGGCGACAGTCACTACGCTGCGGTCCACGGGACAGGTCTGCTGCTGGGAGAACCACTGGGTGATGCAGGCGTTGCAGAAGGCGTGTTCACAGTGGGGTGCCTGCGGGAAAGGAAACATGGCAGGCTGTGACTTCCCCCAACCCCAGCACTAACCTCTGCCTGCAGTTGCATGGATCCATCTCATCCCTCAAAGGTAGAGGGGCCCTGCCCACAGCCCCCTTCACCTGAGCTTAGAGAGAGCTTGTGACACCAGTTCATCCTGCCCCACAATCCTGTCTGGGAGGGAAGGAAACACTCCCTCCACCCACAACCCAGAGCTGAACAAATACTTTGCCTTCCCAAGGCCAGGGACCAACCCCAATGCAACATGAGGGTTCTGGCACTCACCCCTCCACAGCATGCTGCCTCTTGAAAGCCTGATGGGGCAAGAAAGGCAGGGCTGCTGCCTGATACGTTTCTCTAGGGCAGATTAGAACAGGACTTCACTGGGTTTACAGATCTGGGCAAAACAGTATCAGTTCTGCTACAGGAAGCAAAAACTGACCCTGCTCTTAAGTTTAGGGGCGAGAAACATCAGCTCTTCCTCAGAGAGGCAGTGGGTGTCCTTCCACAGGCTGCAAATCCAGACTTCCAAGGCCACACATAGGTGGGTTAGATACTCAAAGGTTAAATGTGTCCAAAAGCTGCAGCATGCTGAGCACTGGGCAGAGGATGAGTCTGTCTCAAGTATCTCATGTGCCTGGCCACTTGGGGGTTGGGGGCAGGTTCTTGAACCAGACTCTGTCAGCCTGGTTGAGAGTACCAAGATGGAAATTTTACTAACAGCTCTTCATGGATGCAGAATAGGAGCCAGCTCACTCTTCAATCCTCTCAGTGGTCTCCCCTCAGCAGTCATGGAAGGGGGCCCTGTTTCAGGTTTTGTCCTTGGGCCCCAAAGCCTCTAGGTGGCCTGTGGTTCTGGCTGGCCTCTATGATCTACTTGCTCTACTGGCCTTTGCACTCATGTCTTTGCCTCTTCTTCTCCCTGTTAGTTCACAGGGCAGCTCCCTGCAGCCAGGAGAGGCCCTCTGCAGGCAGCCCCGCCCCCTCAAATCTTTTCAGTTACTCTCCTAACTCCTGCATCTCTCACAAAACAGACAACAGAGCAGGATCCAAAACCTACCATGGAGTCGGCTCCTGGTAGCGGGTACCAGGAGCCTCTGTGACAACAGAGCACGTGGTTGCCAGGCTTGTAGCGTTACCAGGGAGACCCTATTCTATGCGGCCCATTTCACAGGAGTTCAGACGGAGGCCATGTCCACACTGGATCTGATCCCACCAGGCTAGCCAGGATCATATTTTAACACTTTTGTTGCTGCTGGCTTTCCAGGAGTGTTTCCCCAGCCACAAGGAATAGATTCTCCCCACCCCATGCTGTGCTACGCCCCTGCACACAACCTACCCCTACCCAGCAAGGCCACGGAAGTAAACAAGCATGGCACATCACTAGACCGGTACGCTCCTCCGAGAGGCAGCGCTGGGGGAGAGTAGGGGCTCACGCGTCCAGATTCCTGAAACATGCTCCTTGACTGAGACAGGGACTTGCTGGGTGGCCCTGGACAAGACTGCCCATTTCTGCGACATATCGCTTCCACTGCTGTAGAGCTGGCCAAGTGCTACATTCAGCCTCCATACAAAGTGCGTCAGAACATGCTCAGACCCCACTGACTTGCCCAGAAGATGTGCAGGGCCTCAGCACACTGGCGAAAAGAATCAGGGGCCAAGCTGGATAGTTATGATTTTTTAAAAATTCCTTTTCTTTAGAAGAATTTCCACTTGTTCATTCTTTACTTCTCACATTTTACAGTCTGACATTTCTAAAGCGGAGATTCTGAAATTAGTATCAATTATCAGCCACACTTCAGATTTCACCTGAATTTTTTTCCTCTGTCAAGAATTTCACATTTTTAAGGCTCATCCCTGCTGAAAGAGACAAGTGTGGGGCCTCATAAACCCCTGACTGTGAGTGCATCAAACTCAGACACTGACATGCAGTAGTTTGGGCTGCATACAACATATCTAACTTCCACACACATCAGGAAAACAGAAATGCTTCCGTACCCTGTACTCATCAGGGAATGTAGCCTGCCTTGAACTCCAATGTCACCGAATACCTAAAACTCTACACTTCACACATCTCACCCTTATGGAGTTAACTTTAGGCTATTGTGAACACTTTGCTGTGTGTGAACATTCACAATAGCTCTGCTAACATTGAACAGTTAAATAACTTTCTACTGTTAACACTGAAAGGCACTGAAGTGAAGATGCCATGCCACTAAGAAGAAGAAAGAAAAAAATGTTTTGTATCTGATGCTAGAAACACCAGGGCACACGCTGCATATGCAAGTAGAGGTTCTATGCCCACTGCAGCATTTGCAGGATCAGAGATTCACCTTTTCAGCGTTTGTTTTACTTTTAGCAGTTTTGTGAAGTCCAATAACTTCTTATATCCAAGATTTTTAAAAAACAGCATTTATAATTCAGTTGAATATATGCTGATCTAAACTTACAATGGGTGCAAGCTTTTAAGTTACCATCAACCTGATTCTAAATCAGCAGGTTCTATTTTAAATCAATAATTTAAATCAGTGATTTACACTTGCCTGGATTTACATCATTCTAGCCTGCTGAGAAAACTAACTAACGGCTGATTCTAAGCAAACGGAAGTTGCTAGATGTGACTGTTCCCCGCATCCTCTTCTCCTTCCTGTTCTGGGTCAATTGTGAAGAAACAATTAGGAAAAAAAAAGCAGTAAATGTATTCAGTCTCCTTGGCGGGAACATAATATTTCTCCTTTCCCCTCTTGAATATGAGAGGCTGGGGTCAGCCAAAGCATCTTAATGCTTTTCAGCACCCCACTGGGCACTGGGAGGGCCACCCTGGAAAGAGCTGTGGATGCCATGACACCAAAGACAAACTCATTTGTCCACCAGCTTGGAAAGTTCCATCTTGAAGGCTATGTTAGCCACTGCCTGCTCCCACAGGTCTTGGTGCGCCCAGTAACTGCCCAGAATGGATGCGTGAGAGGCACCTGCTAGGCCTCATCTGTGAGGAGGCAGGAATCTGATGGAAACTGGTATTTTCTTCCCTGATCAGGGTGGCAAATGAGGGGCTACTCAAAAAGGGAACCTTCCTGATCCGACCCAACATCTATGTCTGGTGCCATGCCCAGGCCATCAGAGGACTGTGGTACTGAGGTGCTCACAGACAACTTGAGCATGTGGCATCATAGCCTTAAAGGAACCTGCACGGATTCCAAAGTCACTAGAGACCTGGCTATTGTCCTCATGGCCACATTCCCATCTGCAGCAGCATGGGAAACTCTGTGGGTTACTTGGAGATTGTCGTTTTGGGGGGGGGGACAACCACTTCCTCTCCTAAGTGTGAGGACCTAAATGATGAGAATTATGGGGTGCCAACATCACATGCTTCTCTGGGCCACTTCTATGGTGCCAAGGCTCTGGCAGTGAAGAGTTGTGCAGAGAACCCAAGTGCTGTTCATCCCTTAACTGTGTCTTGTCCTTAAGCTTCTTAGAGGGACTTTCAAAGTACTGGGGCTCTGGAGAGCCTCCATGGGGGCTTGAGGAGTGCCAGCATTTCAGAGATCGATGCCAGCGTTCTTCAGACCAGGACCGATGTTCTGGCGTCCAATATCTGGCACCAGGTGACCGAAGACTGGACCCCCATCTATTGTGGAGCAGTGCTGGGGCTCTGGTGGCTGCTGTGAAACCGGCATGGAAGGGAGTGGCTGCAGTGGGACCAGCAGTGACTTTCCCTTTGACTGGCCCCTGGCCTGGGCAACTGAACCTTGGTTCTCTGCTCACCCTCCCACAGTGTGGGAGGCACCATCAAGATCAACAGGTACATCACTGACTGACATGCCTCGGGTGTAGAAGGAACCATAACCAGTGTGCGCCTCTGCCACTCCCTGGAGTTGACAGTGGCACCAGAGTTGTGCTCAATGCCCTCATGAGTGAATGCAATCTTGGGGCTGAATCAGCTTTTCCCGCAGCGCCCAAGCTCTTAGTCGACTTTGGGTTTTTCTCAGCCTGCAACTTTCTCTGCTTCGGTGTCAGTGATACCGATCGGTGCCATGTGGACACCGACACCAGGGAAGCGGCTCTGGTTGATGCTGCCATGCCAGGTGCAGAGCCAGATTATGGCTCTGACACTGGTCTCAGTGCCAATTCCATGAGACAGGCCTTGAAGCTAATGGCTTGGTCCTTTGTTTAAGGGCAAAATCCTTGGCAGAATTTACGCTTTTCATGATGGTGAACTTTCCCCAGGCACTTCAGACAACTCTGGTGTGGGTCACTCAATGGCAAAGACTTCTCGCATGAAGCAGAAGGTTTGGGTAAAACAACGAATTAACTACTGACTACCAGATAATGAACTCCAAAACCACCACCATATACTCCAAAGAAAACTCCAGCACCCTCATGGGTGATATGAAGGAACAGAGAGGGAGAGGGGCCAGCAGTGCCCTATATACAAAACTTATACACATGCCGCTGCACAGGGTGCTAGAGCCAGCCCTACGGAAGGGGAAAAATTTCCAGCACTGGTGCTTACGCAACTAATTGCGAATGGATGTGAGCAAGCACTCAAGATCACCACCAGGTGACCTCACCCTCGCACATTCACAGTAAGTTCTATGCTAGCGATGTGATCTTCACATTTTAGTTTTTGTCCAGTACACAACACCTAGCAATCAGCATACTATGATAGCCATTAAAGCACAGCGACTGGCCCTTAAATTCCTTTTGCCCAAAACTTCCTGACATTGCACTCACTACCAATCAAGATTCCCAACTGACAGTCCTTGTGTGGCTCAACTTCCCATTAGCTGCACTGTAGTGCATTTGTTTGCAGCAAAGCTCTCGCCCTAATGTGCCTTCTAAATAACAGTTCCCACATTAGAGCTGCTCAGAACAAGCCCTAAGCTTTGCTAAAATCAGATCCTAGTTTGGTTAACTGGCAATTTCAGGAATTTCTTTCCCCTGCCACAAAAATGCTCAAGTAACAGAGCAAACTGTACCCCTGGCTAGTTAAAACACAACAAGGAGGGAAAGAGTTTGCTTCCCTAAAGGAAACAGTATTTCTGCCACTGTCTGGTGTAAGGGCACAGAGACCTTAAGAAGGGCTTTGGGTCTGAAAACCTTTGTGCACAGGTGCAGTGTCGTAACACTGCATGCTGACCTGCTTGTGGCTTCAGGACTGCCATGGCCCAGCTGATGACTGGCCTGACTATGAACCTGCTCAAACAAGACAGGAAATGGAGACCATCCCCGGGGTGGAAGGTGACTCCTCACCCCGACACAGCCTGTAGAAAGACAGCTGCTAAGATAGCTAATTAAATCCAGCCAAGCACCAGGAACAAGTCCCAGCCTCACTTCGGTGCCAAGACCAAGACCACCCACATGAAAGCTGAAGCTATTCCCAGTCAAGATTTCCATCGGTGATGTCAAGTGAGGAGCAGAGCTGTTCCCATCCTTCCTCTCTGCAGGTTCCAGGAAGGATAAAGTTGTTCCATCTTCTCCAAACAGAGCGACAGCTTGCCACATGAGTCGTTATGTAACTATCCACAGGCCCACCTTTGCTACGCTTCCTACTCGCATGCAGCAATGCCAGCAAGGGGTCAGATCTGCAATTACCACAGCCTGCTCCTCCCAGCTGATCAACCAAAAGGAGAGCAGCCTGCCAGCTGCACCACTCTGTCCTGCCAGCTAGCTATGCAGCTTCACCTGCATGTCAGAGGAACACTCCTGGGAAGGGGCGGGGAGCCAGAAATCACTGTTAACCCTCAGCTAATCCTTAAAGAGAAGAGCTCCGGCTGCTTTCCTCAAAATCTATTCAGTTCACAGCCCAACTCAATGCAAGCTTTTTCTGCACTTGGATTGCACGTGGGAGGATTCTGATGGATCCCAGTGTTCACAATATGGACACCCTCCACTTTCACGCTGGTAACCATTGCCCTTGACATGGAGGAGTGCTGGCCAGAAAAGAATGGCTCATTCTCCTGCAGGAAGGGTGATTCTCCAAGCATGGGGAGAAAAGAAGGAAAAAAAAAAAAAAAAAAAAGCAGAGTCTTGTGGCACTCAGACTAACAGATCTATTTATCGCATGAGCTTTCATGGGAGAAAATCCCCCCATGAAAGCTCACGTGATAAATAAATCTGTTAGTCTGAGTGCCACAAGACTCCTTGCTTTTTTTGCTTTACTAGACTAACACGGCTGCCCCTTTAGAACGCTCTAAGCGTGGGAGCTACTGGAGACACAAAAACTTCATGCATTCCTGATCAGAGGTTTTCCCCCCCCCTTTTTTTAAAAAAAACAAGAACATCCTTCAGGGCTGTGTTAGCCCATACTGCTGTACCAAGGTGGGGGGTTGGTGAGGTAGCCCTGCCACAAAAGATCCTTCCCAATTCAAAGCTCATCTTGCTGAGGGCTCTGAAAAGCCAAGCTGGAGAACAGGCCACGGAATCCACACTGACTGCAGCCTCTGCGAAGGCCAGAGTGTAACTATTCTCCTTCCCTTTCCTTCAAGAACAGGTAAACCTGCAGCCCACTCCAGGTGCCTGGCAGGCCCTACCCTCCTGGGAGGGACAGAGGAGTGGGGATTTCAAACAGGGATTGAAGTTTTGCTCTCTCCGAGCGGTCAGGTCAGAAGGGCTCATTAACGCTGGGAGCTGCCTGGCCAATCTCCAATTAACAGGCATGCCCTGCAAAAGGTGGTCCCAGTTCAGAGGAGAGGCCTGCCAGCCAGTTGACAGCAGGTGAAAATACACTGAGATTCACTCAGAGATTCTCTGCAACACAATCATTTGGCTTTCTGATGTGCTGGATACACACAAAGAGGTGGGACAGTGTCTGATTGGCTCGTTGCCGGTGAGGTGTTTGCACATCCAACTTATCTTCTGGCATTGCACATGACTCCAGGAAGAGTGGCAGGGTAAGAGATGGTGCGGCTGGGGTGTAGTTTGTGTAACCCCTCATCCCTGTGACCTGCAGAGTCAGTTCTCAACAGTCCAACACTGATCAGAAATAATGCTAAAGACTACAGAAGGGTTTGAAACTCAGCCTGAGCTAAGAACTAGCAGGCCGGGCACTTCCCAGGTTCCATTTCACTGCCACAGCCAGAAAGAGGGAAGCAAGGGGGGCCAGGACCACACTGCCCTTTCTGCCTTTGCGTAGGAGCATGACGGCAAACGGGGCACACACAGCCCCACTGGATGCTGCTATGCAAAAAAGCCACCAATCTGGCACGCATGACACGTGGGCACCTCCAAAGCGGGACGTTCACAGGCACATCCTTGAAAAACTAGAACATATGGGGCCAGTTTCATAGGTCAGAAGAGTTCTCAGCCACTGTCTAAGCATCCCAGTTAGAAGACAGAAACTGTGGCTCCAATACCGAGTACTGGGACCGCAAATTGCTTTGTCCACGTCACAGATTCCAACTGTGATCTAGGCAGTGATATTTATTGGTGTGTCCCCTGAGGGCCTTGCTACAGGAAAGCCTGATGTAACTTTCACAGAATTAACAGATCCCCCTGCTCAGCCCTCGGTGGCCTTCCCTCAGAGCCTAGAGATTACATACAGAATTCAGTAGCAGAGTGACAGTGTACTGTACGAGTGAGCTGAAACTGGAGGGAGATAGTAGTTTAGACACAGCATGTCACCTCTTAAAAAAAGTCAGCTCTCTGCTTGCTTGCAGCTTTGTGCAGTATGGACTCCAGCCAGAGCTGGCACATGATAAGGAAAGAACAGTCTGTTCGCCTTCACCCTTCAACGGAAAAGGCCATGAAAGGAGCGAAGATTAGTCTCCGTGGTTCACCCACTGCACAGGACTGCAAGCTATGGATAAGGGCATGAGTCCCTCCTCTTGTTAAGCTGGTCCACAAGCAATTGTACACTTGAGCTGAGATGCAGAGTTTCTAACCCCAGTGGGTCTCATCCCAACACCCCTTTTAGAATCAGGGAGCTCAAAACTGGTTTCTTTAGAGAACCATAACATTAAGATCTGCATGACAGAGGCCATCTGCGTGGCCGCCTGTGCTCCATGCTTAAAGGCAGGCACAGCAGGGGGTGCTGCTCAGAGACAGCTGGACCAGCAGCCAAGCAGACCAGATTAACATGCAAAATGCTGGGGGGGGGGGGGGGGAAGGAGAGCGAGTGCGAAGGCTACAAGTGATGAGTACATCTTAGCACTCCTTTTGCTTTCACTAGGGGCACAGCAGTGCAGGCACATCACTGGGTGTAAAGCTCTGGAGAAGAGAAGCTGAAGCAGCAGCATGGCCAGAGGTGAAACAGCATGGAAAGGCCCCAGCTGTGCTCATCTTGTGAGCGAGAGGATGAGGCCAGGATCGCCACCCTCCCATGTGTAAACACACAACCACCAGGTGTCCATCCTCTAGCCAAGGGCTCCAACCCACATTACTGGGTCTCCTCATAGCCACTAGCACTGTGTGAATTGTTTCCATGCAGCGCACTGAGAAATGCCCTTTGCAACTGAGGATTTAACAAGCCAAGGGGTGGTTCCAAGGAACTGCCTGGATCTATCACACCAGAAGACACTGGTTAGAGTTATGCCAGGGAGCTAGGTTCTTCCTAAGATGCCACGTGAAATAACCTGCTGAACGCTAAAGTCGTTACACACAGGACCATCAATCCCAAGATGCATGACAGGTCCAGAGCCCCAGGGTACACCTCAGGAGGCTGGGCCAATCATATTTTGAAAGCAGTGAATTGCAATATCTGGTATATTTACACACTAGCATTTCCACCAACATGATCACAGCAATTTAACCCTAGTGCAGCTAATCCAGGCAAGCTGTGGCTTTCAGGCTGGGATGCAAAGGCTCGTAGCAATCCTGGCACAGTCAACTTCTATTTCAAGGCACATCCATGTGTGCCTGTAACATTCACCTACACTGGCTGGAAGGGAGATGAAAACACAGCACCGGGTCAGCCCTGAAAACCCCCTCAATCAGGACAGCTGTAAGGGAGGGTGAGTGCCCATTTCACACCTACCTGCACTGGCTCCTCCAGGACCCCACTGCAGATGGGGCATATAAGGTCTTCATCAACATCCCCCTGGAAGCGTGCTACATCATACCCCATTGCTCATCACCGACGCCACGGCCCTGGAAAAAGAGAAGGATGGAGATGAGGAGCAGCGGCTGTAGGAAATCAGTCTGTGCGAAAAGCAAGGACAGACTCATGTTCTGCTCCTTTGAAGGCAGAGACATGAGCCAGATTCAAGAGTTTCAAGTCCCTCTTTGCTATGCTGTGAGTTGTCCAAAAGACCCGAGACGGCTGCGTTCTGAGCTGGGGCTGGCAGCTAGCTCTGAATGCTTCCAGGGCAGGGTGTGGTGCAGCAACCAGAGAGCAAGTGCCGTCAGCCCCATTTCCACGCACTGTGATCTCCTGCTGGCACGGATCGCACGCATCCCTCCCCCACAAGTCATTACTCATCCCTCTTCACCTGCTTTTTCTGTCCTCACCAGTGCACTGTCTGTGCAGGAGGAAGCAGAAAGATGCTGAGGGCCAACAACACTGCAGGCAAGTAGAGGAAACAGCAGCAAGCACCAGACATGCTGTGACTGCTAGAGTTCAGGCTCTGGTCTCTGCCACTGACACAGGGTGACCTTGGGCAAGTCACTTTGCCTGTCTCTACCTCCAGTGCCCCAGCCACCGTCTCGCCTACACAGGCTGAAAGTGCTTCCAGTTCCTGACTCAGGCATAGCTCAAGTCCCTCATCAAGCCAGCAAACTCAAGACAGGGGTTCGAGTGGCTACCTTAATTCAAATAGCAGAGGGCAGCTTTAGTACACACACCCTGGTCTGTTCCCTGCCAACAGGAATTCAGTTGGGAAACCTTGGAGCACTTGCTGGAGAAGTGTGCAAGTGGGGGGACATGATGGGCTGTCAAAACTAGCAGGGAACTGGACTGAGGGACCAAGAAACATCCCTTTCGGTCCTGATCCTAATCCTCTTTCTCAGGACGCTTCCCAGACAGACATGCAACCTGATCATCCTCTGCAAAGCAGATTCCCATGGAGGCTTCCATTCCTCTTCTCTATGAGCAGGTTTGCATACAGAGAACGCAAGGTGCTAGAGCCAACTCAAGCTGGTTACGCACAGTTACCCAATTTCTGGCGTGCAGCCCAGTAGCCATCAATGTGAGGGAGAGTCCCAAGTCTGAGCCAGTCTTTTTAGCTAACAAATCTGAGGGGCTGCCCCAGACGGCTATGTCACTGGTGGGAAGTTCAGAAGAAACTGATAATTAAAGGGTAACAAGTCACCAGGGCCAAATGTTATCAGCCAAGAGCTCTGAAGCAACTCAAGTGCAAAACTGCAGAGCTACTATCATTTGAATCAGCTTCTGTAGCAGATAACTGGAGGGTGGTTAACATTACACCAGCTTGTAGAAAAGGCTCCAGAGGCAATCCTGGCAATTACAAGCTGACAAGCCTAACTTTAGCACCAAGCTAACTGGCTGAAACCATAGGAAAGAGTTATCAGACAGACACTAACACAAATTGTCGGGGATGAGTCCAGATGGTTTTTGTAAAGGGAAATCATGCCTCAGAAATCAACTGTGCAATCATATACTGCCCTGTGGAACTCCTTGCCAAAGGATTTTATGAAGGCCAAGATGATAAAGTTAAAAAAACAAAACAAAACGAAAAAAAACCCTAGATCAGTTCCTGGAGGACAAGTCCATCAATAGTCATTAGCCAGGGGAGGCGGGGATACAAAACCATGCTCTGATGTGTTCTTAGCCTCTGTTTGCCAGCAGCTGGGAATGGGCAATGGATCACTTGATGATTCCCTGTTCTATTCATTCCCTCTGGCATTGGCCACTGTTAGAAGACAAGACACCGGCCTGGATGGAACGTGGGTCTGAGCCACTGTATCTGTTGTAATGTTCTGACCCAAGCATCCAGTCGTTTGTTAAAAGGCTGCTGCTTCCCTTCTGGTCTTCTCTGCACATGGCCAGCGTGCAGAACATGGAAGGGCCCCAGAGATTATACTGCAGGATCACAACCAACAAACATTGAGATGTTCTGAGTGATTGCTTGCCCTCAGGGGAAGATGCTATTTAGACTGCAAGCTCTCCAGGACAAGGGCTGGTGTGTCAGCACAGTGCCCAGAGGGCTGGGGGCTTCAACTGCTTCCACAGCACACGGAGGTAAGAAGCCAAGAGTACCCGGGCACTTCACAAAGTTCTTGCATTTATCCATGATCTTCTACAAGCCCTGGCACTGGGACCAAGGCCCTTTCACAGGCTGTCACTGATAGCTCCTGCAAGACAATGGATTGTTGAGGCACATAACCCCATTCACATCTCTGGGGTACTGATAACTGCAATGATGGACTAAAAGGTCTCCCCCATTTCTAAAACAGGCTTCTCCTAGATCAAACTGTACTATGGAGGAGGCCAAAGGCTCTTAACTCTTGAACTAAGAAGTCAGCACATGGCACATGATGTGAGCTACCTTCTCTTTCCACTCCAAGAGGGGCGATTATGACATCAAATGGCTCAGCCAGCCATCACCTACCCCGTCATTTATGTGCAACCTAGAATGCTATTGGTTCAAGTAACAGCATCAAACGCATCAAGTTTTGTTCCAATTCCTGAACTAACATGTTACCACCCATTGTCTGGCATCAGTTTAACTCAGCAACTAGAGACGACAAGTCTTTTAGGGCAGCACTAGAGAGTCTGTGATAAGAAATGGGGCTGCGGCTTCTTTCCGAAAAGCCACACAGAGCAATGGAAAGCAAATCTGCAAATGCTTACGTTGGCAGTAACACAGAGCACAACTAGGGTTTCCATGGTAACAATGAGCGAGATGGCTATCCCTCCCACCCCCAGAGGAAAAGTCAAATCCTGAGAGAAGGATTTCCATGAACAAAATGGGAGATTAACATCTTTCTAAAGGTTTTAACCAAAAACATCTGGCTCTGTTGCATGGAGGTCTGCAGAGCGCCAGTGTTTATTTCCATAACACACAACATACACTCCCACAGCAGGTTTGGGTGCCCTTTGGATCCCAGAGGTGGCCAATGGGCCAAGCACCACGCTGGGTTAAACCTGCTTTGAGCTCAATCTACTATGGAACAGCTTTCCTTCGTTTCCCCTTGAGACCTGCTAGCTCTGAAAGCAACTCTTAACTGATGTGGACCCCACAAGTCATTTGTAGACCAGAGGAGAAAGCACCACACTTATTCTGTCCCTCCCAATTCATATCCCTCTTTCATAAATGCAACTGTGTGAAAAACCAGCCCCCTGCTCACCAAGAAATGCTGGGCAACATTTATGCACTAAATCCATGCACCATTAAAGACTCGTTCTGAATGATCACAAGAGGAAAGACAAATGTTTGCCAAGATCCAGGTGCTATTTCTCTGTTGGGTTTGCTGGCTCACTACGTCTTATCCATTCTTTATCTGGATGGTACCAGCATGTTGCTTGGCCCTTTAAAGGCACTGACATGTCCTGAAGAGACCCCATTCAATATGTAGAACACAAACCAGGGCTTTAGAAAGCAACATGATTGAGCAGGGAAGTATATTGTGGATTGGAATGGAGCAAAATCATTTTGGCTGGAAAAAAAAAATCCCTCTTAGCTCCAGATGGCTGGGGACCAAAATAAATGGCAGATCTGTATGGATAATGTAGCCAACCTATGACTTATGCTACATGACAACAGCTAAAATTCAGAGCTGTCCATTATTTGGTTCGTTGAGCTTCTGAACCAGAGCCAAAGCATTTAATATATAAAATTCTAACCCCCCAAAAAACATGCTGACATTGTAGGACAAACAGCTGCTCACAAGGCTGAGTACTGGGCCCCCATCTTTACATCTCACTTTGGGTTATTATGTGGGCTCTTAGTTTGATAGATACCCCCACAGGAGGGATAGCGTAAAGTCTAGTAACTGCACAATAAATATCCCAACCACACAAGCGGTACCAGGCCCAGTGAAAGACCGCAGCAGCAGAAAGAACCATTGAGGTTCCTGCAATTCCAAGGGAGGGAGGGTGGGGTGGGTGGGTGGGTGGTTTTTTTTAAAAGCAGGGTGTCTAATTCCTGTTTAGCTGCTTTGAAAATCCCAGCTGGGTAGGAGAGCAGTTAAACTATAGACCCCCTAGCAGAAAGCATGTACATTATAGACACACAGCGGCCCAATGAAGGCCTTTGACAGTCTTGTTTTACAGCCAGAGGGAAGAGAAGATGTATGGTACAAAACAGGACTTGAGCTAGGCCTTCATGTTGTCTGTTCTATTATGAGCCACCCAGGCCAACAAGCAGGAAGTGAGGTAATCTGTTTCACTAACAACTGCAGGCTACAAACATGCTTTGGACTAACCACTGCACACGCAGAGTTATGGCAGCTACATGTTTAGAAGCCACCTGAGTTTTGAGCTCAGCAGCATATATGGAAGAGCCTCGGGTGGGAACCACGAACCTTCCCAAATGTTAAATGCAAAACAGCTCACTTTGACACTGCTTGCTGGGAAACCAAACCCAGCGATCTGAGAATTAAACCCCTCACGTGGAAGCTCCACAGCGGGCAGAGAACAATAGCTCTTTGGGCTCACTGTTGTGTATGAAGGTAAACAACAGATTTCTCTAGCAAGGCCAGTGTTGCACATGTGACTGGAGGACCAGAAGCACCCTGAATACTAATCCTGAGATCCAAGTGGAAACATATGACAGGGGAGAGTCCATCCACATGCATTTTATCAGGGAGGTCAGAGAAGAATGCAAACAAACATCCTGTAGAGAAAATTGAGGGGTGGGAGCTGACAACACTGAGCCCTTGCGGTGAAATTTTAGAAAGGCAGTTCTTGGCTGGTTGATGTTATTCACTGCTGCCAGCCCACCAAGTCCACCAGCTTTCAAGATGACGGCAGAGTCTGGATACCACACAGGACCACACACTAGCAGATGCCTTGACTTTGGGATCTGTCAGGTAAACCTACTGAATATGTTATTCCACCCTTCACCTCTGACAGCAGATGCATGCAGCGGGTGGATTTACTGAGCATGTATCAGCTGCAAGAGACTAGTTCATAATGGGAGCCAGAACTTGCTGGACAGACCTCCTAAATCAAACTTAATTACGGTCATGCTGGAAGTCTCTGATTTCCAGCTTTGCCCAGGTTCTCTGAAGACAGCTCCGTTTCATTACCACCAATACCAGGTCTGCCAACAGTACTGTAACAGGGTGAGCTGGGAGGAAACCTGTTCTGTAAGCAATGCTATTTTTATCGTCTTCCCAGTTTCATAAACCCTGGGGGTCAGAAAAGTAAATTAAAACCAAAGGGAAAACAATGAAGACACAGGAGGGAGTGTCTCTAGTAGTTAAAACACAGGACTGGCTGCGACAACAAGGGTTCTATTCCCAGGCCTGCCACTGACTCACTTTGTGATACTGGGCACACCGCTCGTGCCTCAGTATCCCCATCTTTAGCATATGTATGACACTTACACGAATACCTCTCACAGAGAGGCTGAGAGAATTCCTAAGCATTCAAAGCTCTTTGAGAGCTTCTGGTGAAACATAAATGTGAAAGCCAGGCTGGCTCCTACCTTACTGCTTGTGTTTCATACAGCTTCAGCCACATGGAGGAAGTGTGGCCTAGTGGTCACGGAAAGCGAGTACAGAGACTTGTTCTTAAGAGGCCAAGTGACATGTGGACAAGCAGTGCTGGGGCAGCTGGCTGTATCTGTCACAGCTGCCTAAACTGGCAGAGGACCAAGAGAGATGAATTCTGAGGGAATCAGCCAGCTGGTGCTTACAAGGGATCATCTACAAGACTGGCAAAGACGTCTTTTCTGAAAGATTTGGCTAGAAACCCTTGACCAGGAGCCTCTGCTGGCGTCTTCATCTTTCTCAAGCAGGGTAAAAGTCAGTTGTGGGTGGTACCAGCCCACATACACTCAGACATGGCTCTGGATTGCTGAGGAAAGGAAGATGAGCAAGAGAGAAAGAAAAAACGAATGACCATGCACACTTATGTTTTCCTCCTTTAATGATGCCAGCATGAATCCATGCCAACAGCACCGCTAAAGGAGACAGAGTCACACTAGCATAACAGCACTGATTAGGCCGGTTCAGCAAAGCAAAATGACCTATCCTTGTACCAGCAGAACGGCACCTATGCGAGGAGTTTCACTGGCACAATTTAGTAAGTAAAAATCCAGTTTCTTACAGCCACAGTTATGCTGGGAGACCATTAAGCTAAGACCAAGGTCAAGGGAAGAAGTGAGGTCCTTAGCCATGGATGCCCCCACACTACAGCTTGCCATGGGTTTCAGAATTGCAACATTTCCACTCATCTAGCACCATCACCTTCTCCCTCAACTGTCACATAGCCTTGCTGCTTTTGGTGCAAGAGCCTCCTCCTCTGCAGCTTCTTCTCTGCTTCTCAACTTTGACTCAAACCAGACTGAAGCTGCAAACACACAGTGGAACCAGTACAGTGCAAAGAGATGAAGGCTCAGCAGCTTGGGCATCAGTGGTAACAATGACATTGCTCCATCTCTAGCAGAGCTACCCAAAAAATACATCCTGCTGGTCACTGGCAGCACCAGGACCTGTTCCAAGGCTGAAGATTAACTGCCACGATATGGAATTTGAACATGCAGCAGAATATAAAGCCGGCCGAGAAATCCATCTGCATGACCTAGTTGTCCAGCGACCTAGTTAACAGTGCAGTGCAGGGGACAGAAATGCACATGGCACAGAAACCTAATGTGAGCTAAAGTCATTTTGACAGACAGCACGGTGAGACTGCAGGAGGACTCTTGCACAGAATATAAATTAAGAAGAGGGGACCAAAATTTCACCTGAGCTAGAAACCACTGGCAGTTACCACCTTCCTCTTTGGGGTGCAGATTTCAAGCCCTTAGGGGGTTCTTCAGTGGAAAAAGCACATGTGATCTGGTATGGGAGACACCAACAGCAATGGGTAAATCAGTAAGGCAACATCAAGCTTCAGCCACACATCTCGCATGGATTTTAGAACTGAAGTTGCACAGCTAAGAGAGTTACTCAGGTCACAGAAGGAAGTTAGTCCCTCAGTAACATCCTGTTGTCTAAGAAATTAAAATGAGTTTTCTATATGGCTCTGAAGACATGATTGTCCTGCCTATAGCTTCCCCTGGGTGAGGCACATTTTGATTCTTTTGGAGATTTTATTAAGTTTCCTGCCTGGGTAGCTTCTGCCAACTGATATGGCCTGTTTTATTTGTAGCGGTAGCCTTCACTCCAGTGCCAGCTATATCTGTTAGTTTTGGATGCAAAGTCACACTTAGGGTCTGTGCGTGTTTAACGTAGCTTCAACCACATGAAGAAAGTGTGATGGAGCCACCAGACAGAGTGCAGAGCTCGGTTCTTATGAGGCCAAGGCTCACAGTAAAAGAGTTTTGTTGATGAGCTTTTGTCTGATCTCCACTAGCAGCTTTACACCTACAGACAGGGTGGATGTTGGGGACGAAGGGCTGACGGACTCAGTCACTTAGCACAGATGAGGACTGAGGCCTTGATTTCACTGCTGAAATTACTCCGTGTGATTAACGCAAGAGAGCCCTTATGAGTAAAAAAAAACCCAGAGAAGAAAAGGCCCTTCAGTTTTACTGTGAAGTGCAGCCGTGGCCTAGTTTACCTTGGGCAAAGCTGAAGTGCCTTCTTTCTCTTCACCGTTTTTAACTCAGAACAGCTCACGTTACCCTCGGGTTAATTGGGGGGGGGGGTGGTTTGAAGACAAAGCCCGATTGTTCTTTTTAACTCCACTAAGAGGCACAGACAGATCAGAGGCAGAAAAGGAACTCAAACAAACCCTGGGATATGCAATATGGTTGTAGCCCTGTTAATCCGAGGATCTTAGAGAGAGTGGGGACAAGCGAGGGACAAGCTTTCAAGCCGACACAAAGTTAATTTTCAGGTCCAACTGCTCCCATGAAAGACATCACCTCACCCACCTTGTCTCTCTAAAACTTGTGCCACAACCAAGGATGCTTTTCGGTACTTTATTTCCTCGTTTCTTATAACCTAAAGGGGCTGAACGTAACTAAGCTAAGTATGGAGCTGAAAGCAGCCCACAATGAATGACTCCACCTTGTCCGCAGAGCTATAAGATGCCAGTAACACAAGGGTGAAGGACCACACAGGCACACCTTTCTGACTGAAATTCAAAGGGTTTAAGAAAGAATATCTTCTGAAATTTTCCAATAATACATTTTTTCAAAGCAAGATTTTCCCCACTAATCACAGTGATTTAGAGGAAAAAAAGACAGCAATACTACAGAACTTGCTGGGTATTAACCTTCTGTGGCACAATACAACTCTATTTATATGCAGAGTTACCAGGGAGGGTTCAAACGACAGTGTGACTAGAG
Source organism: Podocnemis expansa (assembly GCA_007922195.1). Lineage (NCBI taxonomy): Eukaryota > Metazoa > Chordata > Testudines > Podocnemididae > Podocnemis > Podocnemis expansa. Next base: position 11,846,502 of record ML682037.1, on the reverse strand, counting down.
CAAAGCGAGTTAAACAGTGGCATTAGGCAGAAACTTTAATTTGGAGGCATCAGTTAGCCGTCATTTCAGAGTAAGAAATGGAACAGAAACTCAAATGTGGATGGAACAGAACAGTGATCCAAGTACTCACCCACACAACATTAGTACAAAATGTTTAGACTGCAGTCACACACACCTAGAAAGTCCACTTGCCATTTAAAGTAACAAGCACTCCAGTCAGAGGGAAAAGGCTTAACTCACTAAGAACATCTGTGGTTTTACACAAGAGTTTAGTGTGCGATTACATTGTGAAAAATATCTACAGAGCACAACACTGCTTTGTCTAAACGCCGATGCCTTCCTGCTAACACAAGCATCAAACATGAGATAGGTAGCGTGGACTGTGGGAGGAATAGTTTGGGAAGGCATTCAAATCACAATCCACCAGATTGATCTCCTAGGGTCTCCGTTACAGGAGAACTACAGGAACTGTCAGTGAAATGATTTAATAAGATGCTAATGTTTTCTTCACTCTTACTCACTAACCCCTAAAGGGTAACCACCATCTTCCACAAAGCTGTTGCACTAACGGATACTTAAACACTGGCCCAGAATGAATTCCATCTCTGAATGTTCTTGTTTACATCAACCCAATAAAATGTTTTCCTAGTATGATCAGTGCAGTCCCTCCCACATGTATGATGAAACCCTGTATTCTGAATCATCGGCCCCACTATTAAAAGCTTTATTTTAAGTTGGTTTGCTCAATTAGACAAAGCCTTCATAAATTCATGACCACGTGCAGTAATTTGCAGAGGTTTTGTACACAGTATGTGTTGCACAAGACCCCAACACATGGTCTGCAGTAAACCATGACTAATAGCTATAAAGAGTCTAAAGCAAAAGCCTAATAGATCTTTAGGAGACAAACAGTGAGAAATGCATGCAAACATTCCCAAAGCCTGCAAACCCTTGTTGGTTGCTCACCCCCAAAGAGCAGTTTTGGAGGAGACAATTTTTTTAGATAATACACCGATTTTCTAAATATATGTTTTTTACTCCTAAAAAAAACTAGCAGCTTGCCTATACAGATAACCAGAGAAACACAAAACATCACAAGCCCTGTTGATTGGAACAAAGATGTTAATAGATCTTTTCCTCAGATTTCTGTAGCAGCAGCAGAAATGTCCGGTCATGACACCTAGAGGCCCCAAATGAGTTCAGAACCCATTTTGCTAGGTGCTGTACACACAATCACACGCCTTCAGAATCAGAGTCCAACTTTACATACAAGGTGAGACATCTTGCACAGTGGAAACACATGACTAAATTGTCACAGGATTGGGGCTAGCAGACAAACTAACAGGAGTGTTCCTTGAGAGTCAGAATGGTTCGGTGCAGAGGTTCTTGAGTTTTCACCCTAGGGCTTGCCATGGTGTAATAAGGAGTTTCGTGGTACCTCCTGTATGATTGTGGAGCACCTTCCCTTCAGTCATCAAATGTGCCTGCAGCAAGTCAGGGATATTGCAAGACTGTCGGGAAGTATTCCAGATATTTTTAGCAGCCTTACTGCCTGAAATAAGGAGCCAGTAGCACTGGACCAGCCAGCTCTCTGCAAAGGACCAGCCATTCAAGAAAGATGTAGATAAACTGGAATGTCAGAGAATAGCCTTGACAACCAGAAAAAGGCTAGAAAACTTGTCTTGTAATGGCAGATGCTGGAAGCTCAATCTATTTGGCTTAATAAAGAGAAGGGCAAAAGGTGACTTGAGTACAGTCTGAGTACCTACAAGGAAACAAATATTTAAATGATGGATCTTCAAACATAGAGAACAGCCACCATCTAGACAAATTCAGAACAACAACATGGCAGAAATTTTTGTTTAACAGTGAGCATCATTCACTGAAGATTCTTCATCACTGAGCATTTTAAAATCCAGATCAGATGTCTTCTAAAAGATCTGCTCAAGGAATTATTTGAGGGAAGTCTCATGGCATGCATTCTACCAATAGTCAGACAAGATCACCACCATCGTCTCTTCTGGCCTTGAAATCTATAAATCTAAGCGCTCAAGAGACCAGTTTGAGACCCCTCTAGTCCAGCCAAATGAGTGCTGGGCAGAGTCAGACATGCCCTAGTTCCTATTCTGGGTCCGCTACTGACTCACTGCAGAGACCTGGGTGACTCACTTCACCACTCAACAGCTGCAGGGTGACTTCTCACAGGTGTGAATCAAGGATCTGTAGATGTGCCTTCACTGCGAAGAGTTACGCTGGCCGATCTGCACCTAGGTCTGAGCACCCAGGGCAGGCAAGGCCAGGCATGAGTGGCCACACTGCGAACCACAGAAGACTGACTGCAGCCTCACTGGTGCTACACTCCTGCATGCCCGTCACTAAGATTTCCTTGTGGTTCTTTGTGTTGCAGTAATCTGAACCACTCTGATCCTTTCCCAGAGACCTGTGAAAAAACTTGCCTGTCCTTCTGGGCACATGGGGGAACTGTGGGAAGACAATGGAGGACTATTAGTACTCAAAGGATTTAGATTGCAAAGCAGGCATGTTACGGGCCTGAGTGAAAGCAGAAGCCTGGCTTTAACCTGCACCCACTGTCAGGCGACTAGCCTGGGCTGAAGTCACCATTAAGCGTGAGGAAAAAAAACAAGTGGGTGAGTGGGAAGGAGTTAAGGGCACCCCCAGTAAAAGCTCAGGATAACTTTACAGTGCAGACACACCCAGGGTATTTATACAGCACTTTAGGGACCTAAAATGTGAAGAAGGCTAACACCACCTCTGTTCTCAGCACCATACTAGAGTACATGAAGACTGCCGTGGCCCAACATAGCTCACAAACTAAAGGCCTTTGCAGTGGTTGAACAGGAGCTGGATGGGATCTTAAAGAATGAGGAAGATAGTGACTTTACAGAATAGTTAGCTAATGAAATAAACTACTTAAAGGCAAAAACACTTTGAGAAGACGCATCCTTAGGCTATTATTGGAAGCCACCTGGCTACAGTTCATCTTGAGTTGCGCACCGAAGCCAAGTTAACCTTCCCACTGAAGTAGAGCTACAAAACCTACGTCCCTGAAAATTTAACGTAGGGGTGTGCTGATTCCTGTGGATCCAAGCCAAAGGCATAGCTCCTTTGGCTTGGCAAGTCTTCGTCAAACAATCAAAGCACTTTGCTTGCTTCATCTGCCTTCCTGATGACACTGCTAGGCTTGTGTCCTTCACATGCACAGCACACTTTGCGCCCCAGACCCCACTTGGCACAGAAAGCTGTATTGCTCACGCTTGCTCTGCATGACATGGAGAGCTCCTCTTCTGATCCTGCAGTTGGGGAAAGACAGCAGCTCTGCTCCACTCCAGTCAGAGGGTCAATTGTGGAACGAAGGGGAAGTAAAATACTCATGTGCCAGATACAAGCTCTGTTGAGTCCATTGATATTTCCATGATCCAGACACCAGCCTGGTTAAAATCACAGCTCAGACTCACAATGAATGAGGTCCTCTTGCACTGCAGCACATTCAGATGCTCCAGAAAGCCAGCTGGAAATGCTCCATGCCAATTGCACTCAACCTGCTCATTTCACATATTGATCTTTCTGCATCCCACCCTGACCCTTCCCCTCCTTCAACTCACTGACACATTATTCTGCAGTGAAACAAGTCCCTTGGGGCCTTGCTCTGACAGACAAAAGCACTGGCTGTTTTTTGTGATGTCAGCAACTGTGCAACTTTCTCTTTTCATAGCATGGCTTTAAAGCAACTCCTTAACTGTTGTAGCTTCATCCCAGATCAGCCCAGCTCCAACACAAATGAGGATAGTGAACGGTTTCCTGTCCATCAGAAAGCCTCCTAAGTTGTTCATGAACTATTTGAATTCCAAGCTGCTCCTACCCACGAGCTAGCCTCAGACCATTCTTGCACCTCCTGTTGTTTAAGGGATGCCATGCATCTGAGTCCTAAAACATTCCATTTTCTCACAGTAGATCCTGACCTCACAAGTTATCAAGGGCTCTCCTGCTTTCTGACAATGTTTAAGCGTCTTTGGATGACAATGATAGTGAGTAATATCACATACACAGGGGCCTACCTCTCCCCACCTTGTCTCTTCCCATTTAGCTTTGCAGTTGCCATGGCTTGCAAAACAACCTCTGGAGAGCCAGGGCATAAGAGCGTGACCTCCGCCCAGGCAGTACACAAATGATGTAGTGGACTAGCAATGTAAGAATGCAAGTCACACACAAGGTTAGATCACAGGTAGAAATATCTTCCTTTTTGTGTCTCAGTTCTAATCCTGTTAGAGAGCATTTGTACAAAATTCAGGTAGAAATGTGCTTTTCAAGGTAGTTAATAACTAGCTAAATGTTAGAAATGCCTCTGCTCTACAAGAAATTTACTACAGACCTGAAGAGTAGTGATCCCTCCTGGGGTTCAGGTACATGCATTTGAAACTCAGCCTTCAGGATTTCTGGTGACTTACACAGTGAGCTCTTCCTTCACTTAGTTCAATTAAGCAATAAATGAGGATTGTCAGACCGCCAAGTTCCATATTTCTAGGGAGCAGAAAGGAAGATTAATGCCCAAGGACGTGACTGAAGAATTCCTTATAGATACAAGTTGTCTTGCATATAAATTGCTTATATTGTTATTTTTTTCCCGACTTCTGCTTTCTTGTCTGTCAGCTGTTTGTAAACTCCACACTGCAAGGACTAGTCTTCATAAGCGTCTAGCAGGCTTGACGACAAATAATTACTGGAACTGATTCAAATCCCTCAAGGGGTAGAAGTGCCCTGCCCACCTGACAGGGGAAAACTTACCAAGGCATCCAAGGAGGGAGTCTAACTGAAAGGAACACACAAGGCCATTTCTGAAAGTGGACGCCCTTCAGTGTTTAAAGAAACATTTCCACTGTACCAACTTTTTAGAGCAGCTGAAAACAAGGAGTCACAGTCCGCAGTGAGGTCTGCACTCATGGCACTGTTAAATGCAAATACGCATTTGCAAATGCCAGTGGTTTCTCTTCACAAGCAACAGAATTCCCTAGCCCTTACCTACAGCTTCTCATCCCTGGCTGCACTTTCGGAAGATCAGTACCATTAGAAAACAAGAGCTAAAGGTCCGGTAGGTGGCTATTCAGGATGGCTGCCTTTAGAGGAAAGATTTAAGACAGTCAAAGATACTTACCCATAAAGCATTTCATCGCGAAGAGAAAAATATGCGTAATTGGGATGCTTGGGTGCAGAACACACAGCACGGAATGGCTGTCCCTGTGAAGGACGGCGATCACCGTCTGCGCATTTCTGCAGCCTGAGCCTATTATTCACACACTATCCGACCAATCACTACCTAAGAAAAGCACAACATAACTATTCCTCAAAATACCATCTCCCGAAACCACCCTTCATTGCAGCAGGTTAGCGGATGTTTCTGAAGAGAACCCAGATTCAGCCAGGATGTCTTATGCAATAGCCTTTGTTAAGATAAAGATTTCATACTGGTGACTGACTGAGCTGCCCTGTGTCTTAGGCTTTTCACAGGTACAGCCTGGACAGTGGCTATGCAATGTGCACACTATGGCGCTCAACCTAAGGAGGCCTGGAGACCGTCTCCATGACTCATGTAACTTTCCCACCTTCCTACGCCGCTTTCAGTTACAGGCCAATTAACGGCAAGTGTGATGTTTGGGAGGAGCACAGCCACCTACACAGAATAGTCCTGAGAGCCAAACTTGCTTTGGTCAGTAAAGACCTGTACCAAAATTCAGCTGGGGCCTTTAACCTCTGGGTCATTAGCTCTTCTTGTAAGTCACCCGGCCCACCTTGACTGTACGGCTCTCCAGCTTCTGAAGTGCTTAAAACTGCAAGAATGACTAAAGTCCCACAGCCCCTGTGGCTGGCAGAGAAATGCAGTGTGACAGAGGAAGTGAAATTGCAGGACTGTTGAGCCAGGAACTTTGCCTGGATTTATGAAAGCACCATATGTTCATTTACATTGGCAGTCGTGCAGCAGGCTGTGACCAGAATCAAGGCCCTTTCGTGCTGGGAGCTATACAAATGCAAATTAGAAAAATTCCTGCCACAAACTTACACTCCTATGACTGTGGCTAGTAACATGGAAAGGACAGCTGGTAGAATTCAGAGCCATGAATTAAGTCAGTGAACACTCCGACATTACTTCGGTGTGAAATCAGGTCTCACACCATCAGGTCATCGGAACGCACCATAACCCAATGCTAAAAATGCTCCTCCATTACTGCAGAACAGTTCAGCTTGAACAACCTGAGTGACACCATGCAATTTTTAGAGAGAGTCCCATTAGAAACATTCATGCAAAAGCATAGTTGCTTGTATGTTGATGGAAAGCCAAGTTCTTCCAATGAAGTTAAACAAGTTCAAGATTCTACCCCCGGCCCATGACTCCAAGACAGCAAAACTATCAGTAGATACCAAATCAGAGCCAGCAAAGTGCTATTTAAATACAAACAGTTACCAAAACAAAAACAAAACTTCACAACTCACATGGCTTATCGTTTCTTATTCACCACTGGACAAAACAGCTTTTCCAACAATACAGTCTCCTTGACAATAGTCCACACTAGCTACAAAGGGAAGATTTGTGGTACAGTTTCTAACAGGAACTAGACGTGCTACTGAGAATCTGTGCTAGTGACACCAGATTTCATTTTGCTTTTAAAATTGGTCAATTGCAAGAACGGTCACACTACCAGAAATAATGATGAACGCTTCTACTGAGCATATGCAGAATCCACACAAAAGCATTCCAGAGACACAGAAAGTACTGGCCATTTCTCACTGTGACGAAGCATTGGCCCAGACTTCAGTTTAGTCAAGATTTTAAGACTTATGATCAGATAAACATTTCAGTGGCCAGTGCAGAGTCACATCTGAGGGGAGTAACTCTGCCTAGACCACCACATGGAAAACATATCACGAGAAAAGGGAACCCAGCAGGATAGTCTTGGAGGCAAAAGGCATTGGGATGCAATGAAGCATTTCACCCAAGAACTGGCAAACAAATCTGTCTTTACACCATAAAATTACTCAGGGCTCTATTCAGTAAGAAATATTTACCGTTTTCTGCTACGAAAAAGCCCAGGCAAGCTGCGGAAGAAGTTGTCTATGCACTGAGCTGACTGATTTATTGCAAAGGCGCACACACTCTTCAGCCCCACTAACCTTTAAACTGAATGATATGTGAGCCTGGGTCATCCCCCCACTGGCTGGGCAGCCTTTCCAGATTCCAACACCACTTTCATTGCTAGGATTTCTCAACCACTTATGCACTGCACTGCGAGTTACGGTGACTCTCCCTCCTTTGAAAAGCATCAAGTAATTTTAAGAGTAGTGTTTATTGTCATAACTAGACCGTCTCAGGAAAGAAACAGGCCACGGAGATCAAGCAGAAACAGCTAGTGGTGGGTTTTGGGGTTTTTTTTTTTCCCCTATAACCCAATCAGAACCCTAGGATCACCTACTCAAATGAGCGCTTACAGGAACACTTTGGAAAAAATACAGGTTTTTCTAGTCTCATCCCCTGGCCATTCCAGTCTGACAGCACCACCTTGAAGTAGTTACATCTGGGAGTTATTAATAAGTTTGCTGTCCTATGCCGATGTTTATACGGAAGGGTCTCACAAGGGGTGTGTGTGATGTTTGGACAGCACCCAGCACAGCAGCAATACCCCAACTCAAACCACCATTTCACGTAGGGAGAAATGGATCATACAGAAGAAAAAGACGTTGATTATACACAAAGTACTGTCAACTGCAGAAAGATGGAGGAGATTCTGTGTCAGGACCAGGGCAGATGGACACCACCACCCCACCCCACCCCACCATGTAAAAATCAGACGGAGGCAGGAGGGTTGCCCATTAGATTACCAATGCAGGATCAGCATCTATTCCTATAGAAGTAAAGCAGCATCTCTTGTTCCTGGAGGAGATACAAAGTTTTCTGATAAGTGTGATCTAAATTCAGTTATGGCCCTTTGACCTGGACAGAAAATAGTGACTATTCTCCCCACCGAACAAAAGAGCATTCTTTACAAACAAAGCAGCTGGTTTGGTGTTTGAACCTCCACATAGGCAGATCAGAGATTTTGTTTATTGTTGCTGTTTTTATTCAAATCTGGAAAAACATTTTAACTTAAGTATTTACCTTCTGTGGTAGAATTCCTCCCTAAATGGCAAAGACACAAGGCTGGGTTTTGAGTGGTCTTTTTAAGGAGCTGCCCCCAGTAGCCCATCTTTTCCCTTCCCTCTTGTTCAGATTAAAACATCATTCTTCTCTGTGACCATGACCTGTTGCCACAGGAATAGTCAGGAAGTCACACACACCTTCGATCTATGAATAGGAACAAGGAGAACAAAATGAGTAAGGTAAACAAACATGGCAAAATGTGTGCCCCCCCCCCATCAGGTGGAAGAAGTTTTAACCTCTTCCATTCAGGAACTCCTGTTCCACTGACTGCCAGCTTTCCAGCCACATGTGTTTCTTTAAAGCCACTTGCTGCAAAGTATCTGTAACATTTTAGAAATCTGCCTAAGAAGATCGTGGGCTCTTCACTGATGCGAGTTCCTGCACAGTCTGAGCCTTTTCAGCCAATGACAGTCCTCCTCTGAACAAGAATGGACACAAATCCTCTCTAAGGACAAGGACCCGAAGCATAGAAAAATACCATTTTCCATCCAAGGCCTTTCTCTATCTCGTTGTCCAAGCAGCTAAAAGTTTTCCCCCTTCATCATTTCAGCAGCAAAATATTTTCTTCAGGTCTAGAATTCTCATGTATTTTAAGGAACAGCCACTCCGTCAGATGTTCTGACATACACTCACTACAGGGGAGTTTTCAATTTAAAGATGTGTGTGGAACCACCCTAAAAACTCAATTAACCCATCTTCTGTTACCTCCCAACTTTGCTTCAATTCACACTGGACATTCTAGCTCCCCACCCAAACCCTCCTCACCTGAATCAATTTCTACATCATTTGGACAAACAAGGCTTTGGCTAAGATAAGTCTTCTGTGTGACTAATGCTTGGCAGGGATAGAACCCAATTCCAGGCAATGAGGAATTTTCAGAGCAGAAACACCCTGCCCTGGAATTAATTCAGAAAACCTAAAAGGAACCAGTGGGAGAAAACATATATGACCAATGGGTAAATGCATAACTCTAGAAGCTATACAGTCTGGTCAAACCACTCCAGATGGGACACCCCGTTGCTCCCGTTCGGACACCTATGCACCACCGTACTGGGAACCAAAACATCTTGTATTTTTTGCAGGAATAGCACCGAAGAGTCATTAATTACAATACAAAGCACATTGGTCACCATTGTACTGTATTCTCCATAGCAGGTCAAGTAATTTCACATTTATCACTGTAAACGATAAACATTCAATGAGACCATGCAAAGAAGAGACATTGTGCTTACTAAGTGTAAGTTAGTGTCTGGTAGCATTTATTTGTCTTCATAAAATGACAGCCAGTCTCACCCTAACCCCGAATCAATTAAACTCATTCCACTCCAGACCCCACCTCCATGTCGCCGCCCTTCCTCAAATGCCTGAGCAAACACCACAGCTGTGAAAGACATCTGCTTCATACAGCACTAAGAAACCACCAAATGTTACATGCTCGCCCACATGCCCTTTAATCAGTGATTAAAGTGAATATAATTAGTGATTAGAGTGCATATATATAGTTTCTATAGTTCAGGCAGACACTGTCGAACATTTGATCAGGTCCCTCCCCACCTCACTGGCTTCTAGATGCTGCTGCCCTATGGGCATATAGGGAAAGGGGCCAGAGCCTGACTGAATTAAAGTAGCACCCAAAAGCCACATCTTTTACTAAGTCTCTGTAACTATCATAATTCTCTGTGCAATTCAAAGGGCCCCTTGGTAAACCACTAGAAGAGCATTTATCCCGAGTGCCACTGAGCATTTACACTACAACATAATGAGACAGAACCTCCTTATTCCCTAAACCACAGTGATTTCACCCCCTCTTCGCAACAGCAACATGAAGCAGAGCTGCAGTCCCAAATTCCTCAGACTTCACCAGCTGGGGCCACGTTTCTGTGGACAGCATTAAACATTACGAGACTGAAGTCAGACGGCCCTCGTCGGGAGGGACTGCAGCTCGCTTTCTGGTGCCCATGTCTGGGGGGCGAGGAGGATCTTGGGTTTTTAAAAAGCCTGTTTACTTGCTTAGCCACCCAGCAAGTGCCTCAGACACTGCCTCAAACCGGCCGAGTCCCTGGGGCATCAACACATGCCTGGGGGGAGCCTCTGTAACTCGAGGGCCAGCTGCCCAGCCTCCGCTCATGGCCCCAGAGCCCCCCCCCCCCACCCACTCCCCAAACTAGGGTCCGACCCTTCCCCAGCCTATGCAGACCCCCACGAGCCCCCCACTACCCAGACCCCCCCACAGGCCCCTCCTTCACACCCAGACCCGCCAGCAGCACTCCCCCGCCTTGCACAGACCCGCCCACCGGCCCCTCCCCCACCACACAGACCCCCCCCCCCAACCCTCACAGACCCCATCCCCTCCCCCCGCACGTACCGAGCCCGGGCTGCCCGGGACCCTGCAGGGCTCAGAGGCGGCCGCAGCCTCCCCGGCCCCCGCCCGACCCCGGCGCGGCTACGCAACCCGCGGCCGGCCGGCCCCTTCCCACCGGAAACACGGGAGCGCCCGCCCGGAAGTGGCCGACGCTCCGGCCAGCCGCGGGGAGGGGGCGCGAGGGTTCTATGGTCGCCGGCCGCTCTAGTCCTCCGGAGGGCAGGGGAAGAACTCTATGGTCACCGAACGCCCGGCCTGCCATCGGCCCCGCGCTCAAAAGTGGGAGGGGCGGGGCTTCTCTGAGCGCCTCGGGGGGGGGGGGTGTCTGTGTGTCCGGCTGTCTGTGTCTCTGATCCCTCCTGAGCCTACCTGTGTCTGGCTGTTTCTGTGTCTGTCTGTCTGGCCCTGGCCCTGGCCCTGCCTGTTTCCCTTGCCCTCCTTCTGTCTGTCTGTCCTGGGTCCTGTGTCTGGCTGTCCTGCACCCTGGCCCTCCCTTTGTCTGGTTGTCTATTCCTGGGTTTACCAGATGTCAGGCAGAAGGAGGACATGTCCTCTGTCTGGTCGGCATTTTAAAAATACGTGATTTTCAATCAAATCATAGGGCTGGAAGGGACCTCATGAGATCATCAAGTCCAACCCCCTGGGAATTGAACCCAGGACCTTCTGCATATTAAGCAGAGTCTGGCTTTTTACTTACAGGGGTTACAGGATGCTGAAACACCCTGTTTTTAGAGGGAAGTGTTCCAAGTACCCCTAAAAAACAGAAGAATATGACATTAACACTACATTTTCTCCATGTGTCCTCCAATGTCCTCCTTTTCATACTTCCCTGGCCTCCTTTCCAGGCTTTGGTATCTGGTAGCCCTGTCTATTCCTGACCTTGCTCCTCCCTGTGTCCATCTGTCCCTGTGGCTGTCTGCCCCTGAACATCCCTCTCTATTGGGCCCGTTTCCCAGGTGAACAGGAAACACAGTGTCTCCACCTTACCTGATGAAAATGATCCCTCAGGCTAGATGTTCAGGAGCTGTGAGAGCTCTGAAGAAGAGACTTTTCAGGTCCTGTAAATCATCTTGAGCCCTTGTTAGAGGCAAATGCTAAAAGCTACAGCTTTTTATGACAAATTTGTCACTTATAGACAAGCTCCCTGATACTTCTCCCAGCCCTGCCCATTCAGCTGAGGACTGTATGATGCACATGCGCTGCCATGGCCTGCAGGATCCATGGGTGTCCGTCTGTGTGATCATAGAATCATAGAATCATAGGGTTGGAAGGGACCCCATGAGGTCATCCAGTCCAACCCCCTGCCAAAAAAAGCAGGACCACTCCCATTAGATCATCCCAGTCAGGGTTTTGTCCAGCTAGGCCTTGAACACCTCCAGAGATGGAGATTCCAACACCTCCCTAGGCAGCTCATTCCAATACTTCACCACTTGCCTAGTAAGGAAGTTTCTCCTAATATCCAGCCTGGACGGCCCCAGCTGTAACTTGAAACCATTGCTTCTCGTTCTGCCCTCTGTTACTACCGAGAACGGTTGAGCTCCATCCTCCTTGGAGGATGCCATCATGTTTCTCTCACCAAAACAGGCCAGCCCAGTAACAGATATTATCTCGCCTCCCCCCTTTGACTCTTTGAGGGACGTCATGGCACAATAGGGTGAACCAACCCCCTAGTTTTATAGCAGGGGTCTCAAATCACCACAAGGGCCGCATGAGGACTGGTACAGGGCCACATAAGGACTCGTACATTAGTCTGAGGGCTGTACCATTGAAACCTTTGAATACAACAATATTGGTAGCAATGGTGTTGTCGTGGGCTGCAGAAAATAGCTTTAGGGGGCCGCATGTTTGAGACCCCCCATTTTATAGGCACTGCCTGTTACTTGGGGCTTTCTCATATAGGTGCCTGCTACTCCTCACACGCCCTGCCCTCACTTTACACACTTGCTAGCTAGTCTCCCGAAGGCACAGGTGAGCAGATAAGTGCTTTGAGCAAAGACTGTTTTTGTTCTACCACAACACACCCTGGTGCATCACAGGAGTGTGTAGGCACTATGTCACACAAACAATGAACGGTGATTAACAGCGCAGGGCCAGTCATGCTGTCACCAGCTGTGTGTGTGAGGGACAGAAACGCCCATGTCTCATGGCACCATCATGCATGAACCAGGCATGCACGTTACCATCCCTTGGCCACTCGGGCGCCTTGCGGTGCATGATCCATGCAGGTCAGGGCAGGGGAGCATTAAATCCAGGCCCCGCACATCTCAGCTGGAGCCCCACTGGAAAGCGCCGCGTCCTTCCCCACCGGACCCGCCCCCGACGGTCACACACGTGTGGGTGACGGGTGCTGCTGTCCCTTTAATTCCAGGCTCCCAGGCCTCCTCCTGCAATTGGCTGGCGGCTTGGAACGTTCGCACAGGTCGAAGGACGTTCCGGCGCTGCGATTGGCTGCCCAGAACGCCGCTGGATACTTCCTGGAACGTCTGCCACCCCAACGTTCCAAGCTCAGGTCAGTTTCGCAGGGAAAGTGGGGGTTCGCCCACATCCCCTCCAGCTGCAGCGGCTTTGGTAAGGGGTCACGGCTGGGGCGTTAGGCCCGGAGCCCCTCCTGCCCCGCTGCAGGCGAGGCGCGTTGCTGCAGCGAAGCTGCACGTTTGATCAGTTGCTTCGACATAATGTTGATATTTATTTTTTAAATCCGCGATCGTGTCCCCGTCCCCCCCCCGCAAGAATTTCTGGCGGCAAGTCAGCGAACTGATTCCTCCGAGATGAACCAGTCCCGGTGCTTACAAGGGGAAAAATCGTTGCCTCACACCACCGGCCCCCCTTTGCCCCTGAAAAAAAGCCCATTTCTTGCATTAGTGTGAAAGGAGAGGGCTTGCAATTTATACAGAAAGAGAAGCAGATATTTTGTTTGCAATGTTATGAAATCAGATATTACCCGTGCATGTTTTCCTGCAGGGCTTTGAAAGCTGTGTTTCAATATGCAGGATTCCAATTTGTGCTGAAATTGGTGGGTTAAAAAAAAAAGGATGTTGATGGTTATTTTGGTTTATGTATTTTATTTTAATTCCCCTGTATCAGTTTTGCAAATCTTGTCCCTTTGATTTTTTTAGACCAGGAAGGTGACTTTTACAATATAGACAGATGAAGTGTATGTAGCTGGTCTGAATCAGGGTTGCGGTGCAGGTGTGCAGAAGTTTGTTTTTCTGCACACAACCTGACTTGATGGCTACAATTTATGCAAAAAGAAATTCATGCAGGTGTATTGCAGGGGTCTGAAATCAGCAACAGAAATTCATGCAGAAATAAAACATTAATTTTTCTTACAAGTATCTTAAATTAGGGTTGCCATTTTGTCTTTTCTCGCCTTTTGGGATAAACTCACAGGAGGAGGATGGTTCATTCTTCCTACATTTATCTAAACAACATCTGGTAGCCTTCTGAGGTAGCTCCATAATAAACTCAGAAGTCTTGATCTTGCACATTTCTCCATATAGGTGCATTCAGTCTGCTTGACTCGGTACCTAGCACCTGCCTTTTCTGTGTGTGGATCTTCCCTTTCTGAAAACTGTGGTTATATTATTTTATTATTTGCACAGATAACATATTGGAAGCCTGAAATCACTCAGTATGACAACCGAAACTTGCGTAAAGGACATTAAACCTGGCCTGAAAAACTTAAACCTTATTTTTATTGTACTGGAAACAGGTGGGTTCAGCTGGCATGTGAGAGGTATATTCTGTTATTTGCTGATATTCCATTTCCCCCCCGTAATCAGTTCTCTGTCAATATTTGTGGCTGGATTTCACACCTGATCCCTGCCACTTAGTGATGTCAGAGCCCATTTTTTTTAGGACACCCTCATTTAGGCAGGCCAAATGCCTGCAAACTTGCCTGGGCTTACATTTGCTCCCATGAGTTGGCCAAGTGTTTGCAGGGGCAGAGCCTTCCATTGTGAATCTGCTGAGGGAGGAACTGTCTTTGTTTGCAGTCCAGCCCAGAGGGGCATTCCAGCCTGTAGGCACCTCTGCAATGAAAACTAACACTCGATTTCCATGGAGTTGTCACCCAAAGTGGACTGGTTTCCCCCCGTGCAGGTCGGGTGACCAAGACAAAGGATGGCCACGAAGTGCGGACATGTAAAGTGGCAGACAAAACTGGCAGCATCAACATCTCTGTGTGGGACGACGTAGGGAACCTCATTCAGCCAGGAGACATCATCCGATTGACCAAAGGGTAGAGTGAGGGGAGTGGGGTGGGGGTTTCCTGGACCCCATCTTGTTGGCACCTGCTGCACACCCAACCTGTCAGGTCAGACCCACCGGGCAGCAGTCGTTTTCCTTAGAGATGAGCTCATTCAGGATTTTATAGAGTGGATACGGGGCTAAACTGAGCCCCTCATGACTGAGACTGCACATCCTCCCACCGGAGGAGACCAGGCAAGGCCGACGTCTCTGCTTTTACCAAGAACAGATGCCAAAGTGTCTGTTCTTGTTTACTTGTTGAGGGGCATACAAACCTGTATAGCCTTGATTCTGCACTGAGTTATGTGCCAAGTTCTGCGTCGTTGCAGGGGTTGTCTATGTTGTCCGGAATAGCCTGAATTTGATAACCTTCCAGGTTGGCTGCAGGTGGGTGGAGAAAGCTGGGGGCTCACTTCCTGGTGAAGGGGACATAACTGGCTGAATTCCCCCTGATGACTGTAACACTGAGGCTGAAGTGTAGAGACTGTATATTGGGGTCAGAGCATCATGGACAAGGGACATTATTTTAAATATAGATATAAAAGCAGTTTTAAATAGCCAGCTAGGTGCCTGAAAAGGATCCTGTGTGGGCGCACAGAGTAAATCTCAGTCTAGTGAGTTGACATCACCAGCTTATCCTAGGATATCTGGGGGGGAAAGGGAGCACGACTGGTCTCAATGGATTCATCATTTCTGCTTAACTTAGCCATGATTTCAAGGCAGAATTTTACTGTCCCTCTATCCCAAGGAGAAATACATGTCACCTTAAAAGGATGGACCTCGTTTCTTCCCTGCCCCTCACCTGGCACTGAAATCTACCCACAAACCACCACTGCTTTTCTGGGAGGCACTTGAAAGAATAATTACAGCTGCTTGAATGATGCTTTTCAAGCAGTGGATAATGTCACTCTCATTGTATAGGGATTGTGGGAAGCAGAGTGCAAGTCAGAGCACCCTCAGGACAGCTTTAGCTTTCATCCAGGGGTGTCTGTGGCCAGCCCCTGAACACTGTCTCACTGTGTCTCCAAATTGCAGACTTAGGGGAAATAAAAATGGAGACCCCCTGGTTCTCCATGTCTTGTGTGAGATTTCTGACCTGCAGGGTCAGGCCTATGCAAATAACCCTAGATCTCAGTGTTCCTCTTGCTTTCAGCTACGCATCTGTTTTCAAAGGCTGCCTGACCCTCTACACAGGACGTGGTGGAGACCTGCAGAAAATCGGAGAGTAAGGGAAACCCACCTGCTTTGGTGGTGAATGTAGCTTGCTGGAGCCCAGCTCCTTAGATGTCGGGAAGGAGAAAACGTGTGGGGCAGGCCCAAAGCAAGAGTGATTTGCTCAGTTTTGGGGTCACCCACTTCGTGGATTGCTCCATGTGTCAGGCTCAGGAGGATATTGAGTGTGCAGAGAGCCTAGTGCTTAAAGCAGGGTGGGGGCTGAGAGTTAAGACTCCTGGGTTCTATTCGCAGTCCTGGGCAGACGGTGTGGCCTGGTGGTTAGAGCAGGAGAGTTTGGGTTGTGTTCCTGGGATTGTATTCCCTGCACTGAAAATGACTCATCAAGTCTCTGTCCTGCTCCACACCCCAGGGGCACCGCCTGTCACCCCGGGGGATATTCTCTGCCCCCTGGAGGAGCATGATTTGCACGGGACCTCAAGATGCTGATCTGTGAGGATCCACATTACTCCCTGCTCAACGGCTGGGGCACCAGGCATCCCCTCCCACTGGGCCAAGGCTGATTGTGAAGGGAAGGAGGGGCTGGCTGGCATCCTGATGGTCTTGTCAACCCACCATTTCCCTTCCCAGGTTCTGCATGGTTTACTCTGAGGTCCCAAACTTCAGCGAACCCAACCCAGAGTACGTGGCTCAGCAGTCCCAGGGCAAAGCGGTGAGTGCCTGCTCACAGTAGAAGCACTGCCAGGGCTGAGGGGGAAGGGCATCTACTGGCAGGGTTGGCTTTGCTCACCTGCATCTCTCTGAAAAAGCCCTCTGATCTTCCTGCTGCCATTGCCAAGGGCCAGAGTGCCCAGCGAGTCCTGGAGTATCGCTGGCGGTGCAGGGAGGAATCTGCTGTGGTGGAGCACTGTGGGAAAGTGGATTTGTGCATCTCAGAGATGCGTCGCCATGCTGACTTCTGCCCAAAAATGTCTCTGTCTCTGTCCTGTGGGTGGCCAGTGAAGGGTGCCAGGATCCTCCGAGATCTGGGATGATGTGCTCTCTCTTTTGTTTCCTTCAGGCCCAGAATGACAGCACAACGCCTTCTGCTCCCCAGACCACCCCGGGCCCCTCTGCTGTGCCGCTAGGTAAGAGCAGAGCCACCCCAAGCCCCCATTAAGCCATCCTTGCTGTTCAGGCCAGATGTTCGCCCATCCAAAGCCATGTGGGGAGACATGGTCCTGCCCCAGAGTCAGTCTTCACTAACCACGCTGGAGCATTCACAGCACGGGAGATTGTTTAGGCCAATATATGGGAGGGAGGGGAGAGGAGTCTAGTGAATTATAGGGTGTGTGACTGGAAACCAGGACTCCTGGGTTCCTTCCCCAGCTCTGCAAGAAGAGTGGGGTGTCATGATCAGAGCATGGGGCTGGGAGCCAGGAATCCTGGGTTCTCTTCCCAGCCCTGCCACATGCTCAATGTTCATTTCCCCATGTAACCTGTCCCTTTTGTTCTCAGCTACTGACAACCAGAATGGCAACGGGCTAAGCACTCCAGGCCCTGGCGGCCCTCCTCACCCACCCAGCGTCCCGTCCCACCCAACCAGTGGCCGGATCACCAGGAGCCAGCCAAACCACCAGGGGGCCAACTCCTCCAACCCCGTCAGCAACGGCAAAGAGACCCGGCGAAGCAGCAAGAGATAACACTGTGGGGCTGGGACCCCCGCCCCCGCTTCGTGCCAGTTCACCTCCCAGATCCCACTGCCTGGGAGGTGGGGGGTGGGATGCGGCCAGTCGTAAGCATGGGCTGGATCAGAGACTTTGAAAACGCCACTGCATTTGTAGCTGTTTTAACTGGGACTGTGGGGTTCTGTATGCCATTAGGGGGAGGAACGGAGGTACCCCCCCACTGTACCTTGTCCCTAAATCCGCAGGGCTGAGACTAAGCTTAGGCCCACCCATGTGCAGCCCTGCTCCCATTGGCCTCCCCCATAAGCCCCTTGCGGGGAAGGGGCTGACAGGAAGCCAGCAGCATCGCTTGGCTCCCATCATCTCCCCACCTCTTTGCTAGATTTTGCTCCTTTGGACTTTTTTTTTTTTTTTTTTTGACAACCATCCTGAAACTTTTTAGCAACAAAAATTTTCCAGAACTGGTTCAGCCAGAGGGTTGTGTGGCTAAGGGGTGGCCCTGGGACTTTGGGGGCTCCTGCTGGGTATAGGATGGGGGAAGCTGGGTCTCTCATTTATACTTGTGCCAGGGAGAGAAGAGGGGTGTGAACCTCACTGGCACGTTTGGGCCTTGGCATCTCAGCTGAGGCTGCCAAAGACAGAACTCAGCCTGAGTTTCCCCTTGCCCTGGACCAGGAGCAAGTCAGGGAAATGGGGGGCAAAAAAAGTCACTCAGTTTGCCTGTGAGAAACACCCAGGACCTCTACTCAGGGAGGTGGGAGCAATGGGGCAGGGTGCTAGTTCCAGTCCAAGCTGGCTGTGATCCCCACCTTGGTGCGCTGGGGACTCTTGCATGGAACAAGTTTGATGGTCTCAGCCCAGTTCCTAGGAGAGAAATGTCATCACCACAAGCATCCCGTGGCTGTACAGGCTGACCTGGGGAGGGGGCTTGAGAGGGGTCTGGGGCTAGCCCCCAAACCCTCCTAGGAAACCCTGCCCTAAAGTGCAGGGCAGGGAAGGGATCTCCAGCCAGCTTGATGCCAGCAGTGGTCTTGGCATCTGGACGCGATAGGGGTGAGAGTGTTCTCTCTCGCCTGCTGTGTGGGAGAACACTCCTCCCATGGGCCACGCACACTGCTCCCAGCCCCCCCCGCACCCCCTGCATTAGCCAGAAACTGCCAATAGCAGCGTTTGTTTCAACTCCCCTCTCCTTGCTGGATCCTGGATGAGTGTCTGAATGGGCCAAGGCTGCACTGTAATAAAGACCATCCTGCCATCTCCCTCTGCTTGGTGCCTTGTCGCTTGTGCCCCATGGGCTGCTTTTCCCCCCTCACCCCAGGCCAGTCCCGGGGGTTGGCCCCTGATTACAGGAGCAGAGGGCCTTTTAGGGGCTTTGGTCAGCCTCCCCCTTCCCAAGGCCCATATGTGAAACCCCACCTGGGCTGGAATCAACGTGATCAAGCTGGGCATTAACGCTGGGCCAGCTGCAGCAGGCTGACAGCAGAGATTTAAAGGGCAGAATGAGCTGCTGTTGGCCGCTCCTGTGTGAGTCCCACTGAGAAAAAAGCTGGGTTGACCAAAGCCAAAGCACCCAGTCCCAGGGCAGGATGCCCTGGCTGGGGGGGTGCAAGGCAGGCACAAAATGCAAAGGGAGACACGGATATGGCGGGCAGAAGGCAGCACTAGGCTTCAGGACACCTGCGGGGTGGTGTGGACCTCGCCTAGCTCTGCCCCTGCTTGAGAGGATGGGGGTCCTCTAGGGTGGCGTCACAGGAGTGGCTCTGAACTCAGAGTCGGGACCCTCTCCTGACATTGCTGAAGCTGGTCCGTGGGGCCAGCGTGTCCCACGGCCAGCAGTGGGGGCAGGACCTACCCGACCATGCAAGGAAACCGACCCAGGACCTGGCGCTGGCTCCCCTGTCAGCCCCATCCCTGCGCTGTCAGCTCCCTTCCAGCCCCACCCAGGTCCTTTGGGTGGGGGGAGGGGCCAGGTGTGGGGCAACCTGCCTGACCCTTGCTCCTCAGGGCTTGGAGCAGCCAGATTGTGCAGCCGGCAGCTGCTGAGGATCCTCTCCAGGTAAGTGTTTCCTTTTGCCTCTTTGGGGGCTGGCTTTCCTGGTGGGGTGCCCCTAATAGCCGCCGAACTGGCCTTGGAGCCGCACTGGGTTCTGCCAGCCCCAAATCCACCCCACATTAAACTGATGGGAGGACAGCGAGTGGCACAGGCACCTGGCTTTGGGGTAAGGCCGGACAGAGTAGGACACTGGTGCTTTTGCAGTGGGAGAGGGGAGAGGGCTGGCACCGTCTCTCGCGAGACACAGCCCTAGGGACGTGAGGGGGGTATGGCCCGGGGCAGGTCCCCAGAAAGCTGATGCTCCCAGCTTTTCCTGGCTTGTTTGCCAGTGCCCTGGCTGGTGAGGAGGAAACTGAGCCATGCTAGAGGTTCCCAGGGTGTCTGGTAGCGCAGCAGCCCCATGGGAACAGAGCACTTGTTTGTACAGCACCTGGCACACTCAGGCCTGGTTCTTTGACTTGGGGGTTGGGAAGGCTGTACCCTGCCATGGCTGATAACCACTCCTCCAACGCTCGCCTGGCACAGCATGGTTCCACCCATCTGGGCTTGCTATCGGCAAGCAGGCTGGTTCCCAAGGAGGGAGACATGGGCTTTGTAAGGACACAAGCTGGGGGTGGGAAATGGTAGGAAGCCAGGAACTAGTCCTCAGGATGGCGGGAGCCAACCCAGTGACACACTGCTGCCATCATCTGCCCATCTGGAGTCATGCCCTGACCCTGGTGTCGCTGAGGGAGATCTTTCCAGCCCAGCAGGGGTTGGTCTACGGTGCTTTGCAATGGGGGAGGCATTTGGTAGCCCCTGCCCTGAGATCGGGGGGGGGGAGGGAGGGAGCAGAACTTCCAACTGAGACTTGGGCTCAGGCCTGAAACCAGAGCCTTTCGGCTCGCCACAGGACTGTCTAAGGACAAACCACCCAGGCAGGAGCTGCATTCCCTCTGCACTCACTGGGCTTGGCCTTTAACCAGGTTGGCTTCCCTGAGCCTGTGTCTAAGGCAGCATGGGCCAGTGGGTAGAGCGCTGACACCCCCCCCCCCCGGGGCCTGTGTTTTATGCCCAGCCCTGATGCTGGGCAATCCAGACCTCTAAACCAGTGTTTCGCAGCCAGCGTGCCACTGCACACAGTTGTGCAATCAGGTCTGAGCAGGGGTGCTGCCAAATTTAAAAAAAAAACACTTAAAGCGCTCTGGATTGGCTCATGAATATTCATGAGTTCATTTGGCAACTATATGGTGGTGTGCCTCAAATTAATTAAAGATAGCAAGGTGGGCCATGGCAGAGAAAATGTTGGGAACCACTGCTCTAAACCAGGAGTGATGAGCCCACCTGGCTGCTTGATGGAGGGGGACGTGGTAGGACAGGGGTTCCCAACCTCTCCTCTGCCGTAGTGCACCTTGATACTTTTAATTATTTTGAGGCATGCCACCAAATAGTCTCTGAATGACCTCATGAATCAATCCAGAGCTCTTTGAGTAGTTTTTAAAAAAAAAATTTGTGGCACACCTGCTCAGGCCTGATGGCACACCCATGTGCCATGGCACACTGGTTGTGAAACGCCGCACTAGGGATTAGTATTATAAATCAGGGCACTCAAGGCAAATAGGACATGGGTGTCTGTGTCCAGCCACCTCGCTGCTGCAGCAGCACATGCCCAGGACGGGCAAGGCCAGGGCTATGCCCAAGGACCAGGAGAGACATTTGATTGGGAGGGAAGCATGGTTCTCAGTTACTTGCTTGCTCTGTTTGTATGCACCCCCCCAGCCCCCCCCCAGCACAGCCTGTGACCCTTGATCACTGAAGGAGCAATAAAATGGGGGTGGGAGGAGTCACATGGGCACATTAGCAGCCTCCCCCTCCCCGTGGAAATTGGAAAGGGCTGGACTGGCCGCTGGCTTTTCTGCCTCTGGGTCTGGCCATGGGTTGGTGCTGACCCTGCTCGGTTCTTGCCCCCTGCCCCTGTGATCCAGCACCACGTGGCCACAGGCCAGCAACTTTTAATACAGTGCCTGGTTTGCCACAGGGATGGCCTTGATGGGGTGGGAGGGAGGCTGTCTTCATTATTTATCATCAGGCAAATAACCCATTAACTCCCAGCAACAAAGTCACCTGGGCTTGCAAAACTGTCAAGGACACATGCTGCCCCCTCCTAACCCCACCCTTCTCCAGGGACAAGAGGAGGGACGGTTTCCCCAGGACATGCCCCGAACCCCCCAGCTGCATCCCATTATGCCTTGGTCTGTAATACTGTGGGCTGCTGATGCACTGAATGGAGCTGCCCCAGAAATGCACCCACCTCTGGGGCACAGCATGGCAACTCTGGGGGTGGGAGGAGAGGGGGAACTTGGAGTGTGGCTGGTGACATCCCAAATAAGAGCCAGGGGCTGGGAACTGGCCCCATTGCACAGTCAGAATGTGCAAGACACTTTGAGTAAGTAGGACCTCTCCTGCACCCCCACAGCACATGGGGGATGACCGGACCTTGACACCCAAGGAAGTAGCTTTGTTACCTGGCTCACGGGTGGTGGTGCCAAGTCTGGGATTCCTTGTTCTCACCAGGCTGCCCCTCTGTTGGGCTTGGCCTCGGGGGGCTCCTGGACTTTTCCTGCCACCTGGGAAGAAACAAAGGGCAGGTGAAACGAGTTTGATCCTCTGCCCCATACATGGCCTGCCCCACTGAGGCCCAGCTAAGCTAACCAGGTCAAAGAGGGGCCAGCTGATGGCTGTCTCCTCCTCTCACCAAGGGGCAGCACCTTCCCTCCCCTTGTCCCAGCAGCCTGGGCGTTTAAAGGCCTCCAAAAAGGGGATGCTGTACTGCAACCTTCGGGGTTTTGGGCTTGGCAGCTGATCACAGAACAGATCCTGTCGCTCCCTCTTCACCCCCTCCCACTGGTTGTCCAGGGCCAGCTGCTTCCAGGAACCCAGGCATCCTAGCTGGGCACTGCCCACTGCCTCCACTATTGCTTTAGAAAGCCATTGAGGCCTGAGGGCTGCCGGCCGGGCGCTTCCCAGAGCCACCTGGTCAACATGCCCCACTGGTGCTTGCTCATGGGTGAGGCTGGCCTCTGCTGCTCTGCCCTGGCAAACAGTTCTCCCACTAAGAGGTGCTGCAGCCATCTCACCTGGCCAGGTGCGTCTCCTCCTGACGGCTCCTCCCCATCCTGCTGGCTTCCAGATTCCACCATGGCGATGGACCCCAGCAAGCCATGGCTCCTGCTGGCCGGACTCTGGCTCGCTGCCCTCCTGCTGCCAGGCAAAGGGCATCTCCCACCAGCCGATGAGCCGCACAGGCCACAAACAGCTCGCCTCCTTGGTGGTGCCATCTCCGCTGGTGTGGTGGCTGCCTCAGTGGGGTCTCTGCCAGAGGATGCAGAGCAGGAGCAGGGCTACTACCTTCGGCAACTCTTTGGCCTCTATGGGGAGAATGGCACCCTGTCCTTTGAGGGCCTCACCCGGCTGCTGGCAAGCTTGGGGCTGGGCAAGGTGCAGGTGGTGGAGATCGAACACGACGCACTGGGCCACGGGCATGTCAGCCACCTGGACATCCTGGAGGTGCAGAACAAAAAGCATCGGCATTCGCACTCTGCTCTGGAGCACACATGGACAGCGGCACAGCCAGAGAACGCCACCTCCAGGTATCTGGCACTTCAGCCCCTGCTCAGCTCTGCCAGCACCCCTCAATCCCTGCTGTCCCCTCGCTGCTCCAGTCCTGCTGCTGCCCCTGAGGTGCAGCGTTTCTAATTCACAAACCTCAGGGAACTTAATTTTTCTTCAGGCCAGGATCCCTGTGGAGGAAACAGCCAGGGCGAGGCTGGGTGGACCCAGTGCCCACGCCAAGAATTGCCTCCAAGGACGCCTTCCTGCCTGTGGTCACGGACGGCCCCAGCACTTCAGGGGGCCCAGGCAACCACGGGAGCAGAAGGGACCCTCTTCAGGGCCCCACAGTCCAGCCAGGCCTGACCCTTCTGGAGCGAGTGCTGGCGCTGGACCACTCCATCTCAGACCATCTGCATGAGGATGTGAGGCAGGGCCTGTTCCCTGCAGGGGAGGGGAGGGTGGCCCCCACCTTGTCCTTAGCCAGAGGTGGCCGGGGGTGGGGGGTCAGTGCTACCCCCTGGTTCCTGCCCCATCCCTTTCCCAGCACCAGAAATGGAACCCAGGCATCCTGGCCCCACATCCTCCCCTCTCCAGTCCCAAGATATCTCTGTATCCCAGCAATTTGGGGTTGGTGGAGCGGGTGGGTTTCACCCCTTCCTCAGGCAGCGCCTCTAAACCCTGCTGTCCGTTCTCCCCCCAGTGTCTCAACGTGACACAGTTGCTGGTGAATTTTGGGCTGCACTCCGTCTCCAAGATCACTCCAGAGCAGTTCACACTGCTGTGCCCAGCTCTCCTGTACCAGATTGACAGCCGGGTCTGCATCCAGCACCACGACCCAGGCATGCTGGAGCCCCTGGGGGGGGCCCTGTGGCCAGGTAACACCCTCCTCCACCCCAAGACGGGGCTGCTCCCCCTGCCTCAAGCCCTACAGGCTCTCCATCTTCAGCCTGCTTAGGGCCCAGGAAGGGTTAGCCACCCACCGCAGGAAACTGAGGCACAGAGTGAGACCAAGAAAGGTACACACAGGCAGCAGGAGTGGGAGACAAAACGCCCACTCTGGGCTGTTCTCCCCAAGACCCTCCTTGTGCCAGGGAAGTTTCCCATCCTCCTGCCTTGTTAAACTGACAGGTCATTTGGCCGCACAAGGCATGGAAGGGAGTCAATATAGCGTCCAGGTCCCCTCTCCCCACCTCTCACCTGCTTCCTCTTGCAGCTCTGGGCTGGGGGCTCTTGGCCATTACCCTGGTCAGCCTGCCCTCGGTACTGGCCGTCCTCCTGGCACCCTTCCTTGGCCATGACCTTGGCCGCCTGCTCCTGGCCTTCCTGGTGGCACTGGCTGTGGGGACGCTGTGCGGGGACGCCCTGCTTCACCTGTGGCCGCACGTATGTAGGCACTCGATGGTCCCCCCCTCCCCAGTATTCCCCTCTACCCAGGTAGGCACATCCGAGCTGGGAAGCAGGGGGCCAGGGCTGCCACAAGCTCCAGCCCATGGAGCACTTCCATGGCAGCCAGCATGCCCATCGGCCCATTTGCTGGCCTCCTGCCCATAACAGCTTCACACGTGTGCCATCTCCTGGTCTCTGCTTCTCTTGGGTCAGTGAATTGGGTGCCCCTTGCACTGTGTCCCAGTTCCCTTGGCCATGCTGGGTCTATCCTGTGCCTCCCCTGAATTTCCCCTGGAATCCATCCAGTCCAACCTCCCCTCCCCTTGCTGGCAGCAGCCGCGCTTCTCTCTGATTCCTTCCCCTGCCCCTGGAGACCTATCCGGTGCCTCCCTCCTCATGGCTTTAGGCTCAAGGAAAGCACGAGGAGCCGAAGCAGCAGCAGGACTTGGTGCTGAAGGGGCTGGCAGGCCTGGTGGGCATTTACCTGATGTTCCTCATCGAAAGCCTCCTGGGGACACTGAAGCAGAGACGGAGTGAGAGGGTAAGAGATGTCCCGCAAGTGGCACCTGGGGGCTGCTAGCTCACAGGGTGTCCTGGCCACTGGGAGACTGGCAAGGGCAGGGAGCAGGAGGAACAGCATGACAGCAGGGGCACCACCCATCCCTGGCAGAGCTCACAAGAGCTGGGGCCATGGCACCCTCTTACCCTGGGTAACAGTTTCCTGGAGATACTCCTTGGCACCGCCTGTCCGGAGTGGCTACACAGTGATGGCACATCCTGGGTCCTGCTACTGTAGCATGTTAGCTTGAGGCCCATCCAGTGCCATGGGCCAGCTCCCTGGGAGGCACTGCTGGCAATTCCTACAGATCCTATCCATCCCTACCTACAGCGCCATAGGCCTTTGAAATGCCTGGTTTACCTCTGTCTAGGATAACGTGGGTGAGGCCCACCTGGTTTCTTCCATGCCCAGTGTAGATGCTGCCTTGAGCCAGGAGGTCTCCAGGCCCATCTCCTTGGGCCCTTCTCAGCTCTTACTGTCTGTTTGCCACCCTCAGACATGCACCATGGAAAGGGGACTGGGGAGCCCCGCTCTGGACATGGACGGAAGCGTTGGGTTGGCTCTGCAGGAGCTGGCTCCTTCCCAAGGTGAGCCAGGGCCAGCACGCTCTCCTACGCTCCACCCTCATGGCCAGCTGGGGCTGCCCACACCTGGAGAGTGCTCCCGCCCCATACCCCCACAGCACCCCCGGCTGGGAGAGGCCAGCACAGGCAGCTGGCTGGTCCATCCAAACTTTCCAGCCTGGGATCCTCACAGCTTGTTGCCCATCTCCCCACTCTCCCCCAGCAGGTCCCCAAGGCACCCATCCTGCACTCACTCCACCCTCCTGTCTGCCTGTGCCTGCTCTTTTGCAGGTGTGGCTGCTGAATCACAGCAGCTGACAGCCCCGGGGCTGACAGATAACTGGGGAGAGCAGAGGGCAAGCATGGACAGACAGACAGAGCAGCTGTGCCACCACGGACACTCTCACAGCCCGGCTGCTGGCCCAGGCACCAGTGTAGCTGACATAGCCTGGATGGTCATCTTGGGGGACGGGATACACAACCTGACGGATGGGCTGGCTATCGGTAAGGGGGCAGAGGGCAGGGGCTGCCATGCAGCTAGGGCAACAGCTTCTAGATACAAATCAACTTCTGTCTCTTGCAGGGGCTGCCTTTTCAGACAGCCTCTCCAGCGGCCTGAGCACCACTGTGGCCGTATTCTGCCACGAGCTACCCCATGAGCTGGGTGAGTCACCTACCACCATAAAAGGCCTGGCACCTCTGGGGGACAAGAGGGCAAACATCAGTCACCACATCCACCCAGACCCACCTGTGCTCTTACATCGGTTTCCTCTTGTCGGCAGGTGACTTTGCCATGTTGCTGCAGGCTGGTGTGCCACTCCGGGGGGTGCTTCTTGCCAACATAATGTCAGCCTTCCTGGCATATCTGGGCATGGCAGTGGGCACGGTGCTCAGCCAGCATGCCTCACCAATCGCCCCCTGGATCTTTGCCATCACGGCTGGCATCTTTCTCTATGTGGCGCTGGTGGACATGGTAAGTGGAGACCCTGGGAGGGGGATCCAGCTCCATGATAGTTCTGGTTTGACCTGGAGTAAACTCAGCAAGGTTGCTAGGGAGCTGTGGCCACTCACCGGGCACAATAGCATCAATCTTGTGAACTCCTCGGACTGCAGTGCACCTGTCTCTTTCCTTGGACTGGGGCCAGATTTGTTCTGGGTTTGTCCAGTCCCTGTCCCATGCTCACAGCTCAGGGGATGCCAGAATCCCACAGCTTTGAGAGAAATCTCAAGGCAGGAAGGCTAGGAATGGGTTTTTGCTACATCCAGAGTACAGCTCCTCGGAGTAACCCAATTGCCATGCTCTGGCCTGCATCAAGGGCCTGGTGCTGCCCTGAACATCAGCTTCAGGATCTCAGGGTCATGACAGGCCCATCTGCTGCCCAAATACCAGCTGTTTTGATCTGGGCTCCTGTAGTTGGCTGCAGAAAGGGTGGCTCCAGGTCCCAGCTCCCAGCATGGTGCAGAGATCCATGGCAGCTCCTCAGATGTGATTTGCATCTTGGTAGCACCTCACAGCTCTAGTCAGTGCCTGGTCCCTCCCTTCCCCATTCTGGGTGCAATGCGAACAAAACACCCTTGCCCCCAGGAGCCAGCAATCTGATGCCTCGCACCAGCTGGGCCCTGTGAAACCTGCCTGTCCCAGGGGAAAGTTGCCATGTCAGGCCCTCGGGTGTTCTCTTCTTGGCCTCTCCCGGGTCACTGGGTCCATGAATCTCAGGCTGTGCCTTATCCCCACAGCTGCCTGAGATGTTGCGGCAAAGCTCCCATGGGAGCAGGCAGAGGTCCATGACTTACTTTGCCCTGCAGAACCTGGGCTTCCTCTTGGGGGGCTCTGTCATGGCCTGCATTGCCCTCTTTGAAGGGCAGATGAGCTTCCGCATGGATCCATGACACAGGGGAGCCTGCAGAACCTGTGATCACCAACCCAGGCTACAGGCTGCTTCATCCAACCGTGGGTCCCTGGTCCAGGACTCCCTCTGCCTGAAGGCCACACCTGATAAATCCCAGCCAGTGCAGACGACCTACCCGGAACTCCTGCTGCAGGCAACTGGACAGCAGCGCAGCCTGAGCTCAGCTCCAAAGCAGTGACTGCGGGAAGTGGACACTTGGTGAAGCCCCCCACTGTCCCTTTGCTGTAATGCCCCTGGCTCGCTGGCACCCTAGACTGACAGATGCTGGGCTCTAGTAGCTGATGACGTTTTGTTTTTCAATATGGGAGGAGAGCGTGTAGGGCCAACACGTCCCTTCCCCCATAAGGACATTTCCAGCAAGGCCCATGCAGTTCGGAGTGTGTTTACCTGACCTTCTGGGACCTCCATAGCCCAAGGTGCCTCCAAGCAGCCAGGACACCTCTCAGCCTTTCTGAGGGAACTGCAGTAGCTCAGTAGAAGGTTTTCAAGGGGGGCGAGTGTAGAGGAGATGCTGCTAATGGGGGGGGGGGGGGGAGAAGAGCTGGAAGGCGGCAGTTCAGAGTGTGTGTTGCTCACCACAAGATGGTGAGGTGAGGACGTGATGGACTCTTACCTCTGCCAGGGTCCAAAGACGAGCGCCTAATGCAACAGGCTGCACTTCTGCTCCACCAGCCAGAATGGTGCCTCCAAGTGCCACTGGGCAGCTGATGGTTTAACCGAACAGAATGAAAAGCCTCCATCAGCCCAGCCTGCCCATCAGAGCCGTGGTCCTGCACGGGATGGTTTCTGGTGCTCTGCCTGACTGGGAGCTAGCCCAGACGGCTAGCATGATGGTCTCTCACCCCTTCCTCCCAATTTCAAATCTGAGCTGGGCTAGTGACAGGAAGCCTGGGGACCACCCCTCCTCCTGGCTCCACTGAGTCTGGTACCAGCTCAGCTCACACCAGTTAAGGTCCAGGCGGCACACGGACAGCTGTCAAACAGCTGCTCTGCAAAGAGGCTGCAGATCCCACTGGCTGCAGAAGAGCTGAATGCCAGCCACCAGAGTGCAGCAAAGCAGGCCAGCAGGACAGCTGGGTTAAGCAGATGCTCAGTGCTCTGGAGAATGCAGCTGGTGAACTGAGGTCTCATCATCATTTCCCTGGCAGAGCAGTTCCCCCACCTAGCCACAAGCAATGGCTCCTGGAGGGACTGAATCCAGCTGAACTGGACAGGAGCTCCAGAGCCCAGATTTCTGTTCCTGGCCTAGTCACTAACCTGCTGGGTGACCCTGGGCCAGTCAGTTGCCCCCTCTCATCCCCCCACGACAGAGGTGATGAGACTGGCCTTCCCTGGAGGTCTCTGGCTGAAGCGTGCTGCAAGGAAGCACTGGTTCTGAGAGGGCTGGTTAAGTATTCAGTGCCCCTCTCCCCCGCTTTGTGTGGCCCAACACCGCTGGGGCCAACTCCAAGGGGGTCTCTGTGGGAAAGAAAAGTCGAGGGAAGAAATAGAAGCAATAGCATTTTAATAAACATAATTGATTCAAAGCCACAATAGGAATAACAGGACTTGGTTGCAGCATACATTGTATAAAATAGATCAAGTCTGAACGCTTTTTTTTTTTGTTTTGTTTAGTTTTAGTTCCTCCCCCCCAACGAAAAACAAAACCAAATGGATGCAGGATTTGTGAAAATACACAATGTCACAGACAAAAGGAACCATTTGCTAGGCTCCTGCATGGGAGGGAAACAAGGCAAACAGGTGGCACTCATGCTCTGGGGCTGGATGGCTTGTTGGTTTGTTCCTTATTGTTCTCGTGCTAGATGATGACTGATTTTTAATTTCACAGAACCTTGAGGGGGTTTAAACAGCTTTGTGTCTCCCTTGAGGAACAAGATTTCTATTTCCTCCAAGGAAACAAGTGCTTTGCTGGCCGGGCCTTAATGTCAGCACCCTCCCGGGTGCCAGATTTTAGAGGGAGAGAATCCAGCTGCTAAAATGAAACTGGCCTGGCTCAAATCTTGCCATGTACGAATCTGCAGCCTCTCACCTATTGGAGAGGAGGGGAGGATACTACACAATTTTTTTCATTGCACATCAAAACTCTGCCGTATTTCAGTACAAGTCCCCACAGGGGCCCATGCACTTGGGCAAAAAACCAAGCCTTTGGGGTTAAAGCGAAGTTATTCTGAAATTCCGTCCACCCACCCACCCACCCACAACTGGAAGGGACTTTTTTGTGCTTTAAACCAGTAGTAAAAGGAAAAATGACCTGCTTCAGGGGGCTGGGAGGAATATGGTTGGACTCTTTTCTAAAGACTGGTCCAGGATTTGCAAGATACTTCCCCTGTACTGATATCTGTAGGGGGAGAAGACAGCTGCAGCATTTCAGAGCTCCCATGGGAATACTCTAGCATCTGGAACACAGTACAAACATCTAGTTTACACCCTTGCTCCCCCCCCCCCCGCTGAAATTAAAAGGCATTCCAATTACATTGCTATGCAAAATAACCTCCATTTAAGGTCCCCACCTGCTAGGAACACCACCCCCACCTTTGCTCAGTGGGTTACAGGTTCAGCATTTGGAAAGGGAAAAATTCTAGGGAACAGAAAGTATTTCAAAACCAAACCACACACGGCAGCTGTTAAACACAACAACTGAGGAGACATCATGGCAATGCCCCACCAGTTGGGTGCTGAGCAATCCCCATGCCGACCATCAGTGCTGCCAGAAAGGGTAAAGGTGGGAACGAAACTGATGCACGGGGTGTCCAACAAAGGGGATTAAGCTCTCAGTGGAAAATTTCCCTGCAGCTCTTGCTGGATCTACCCCACCCCAGCAAGGTAGCCAGCTGCTGGGGATGCATGGAGTTGGTCAGCCCTGGGGTTTGGCTTGGCAGAGGCAAGAAAGCATTCGACACAGCCGTGAGCCATTCGGTTTATTGCAAGAGGTAGGTGTGAACAGTGCAGTGAAGTTGAAAATTAAAAAGCTTTTTTTGTATTTCCAACCATCTCCAATACACATAACCCCCCCCCAAAATTCACACGATGCAGCCACCTCCCCTCCAAACACACACATGCAAACACAGGGGAACTCCGCCACAGGGGCCCGCCGGGTCCCCCACTTGCTACCTTACAGCTTTAGTCAGTTTCCAAGTGCACCTGATGTAAGTGAAGCAAGACTGCCAAGAAGGCTGGGGGAAGGGGAGGAAAATGTCCAAGGGCCTGCGCTAAGCTCACTCTCACAGCGGACATCGGGTTAAAGTGCACACTCGTGGGCAGAGCCAGCTTCGAAGGGGCCGGACAGGGAGCCCCTCCTGGTCCTCTATGTGTGGGAAGGGCTGAACCCCCCAAGTCCTAGGGTTGCTGACGAGCCATGTTCAGTCCCAAGCCAAGACTGGAATGGAACACCAAGGATGCAAGAAATCACAGGAGGAGCTTATTGCCCATGGGTCCCCAAGGCATCCCTCAGAGACTGCAGAGGGAAGCTTGGTGTCGGAGGACCCCCCCCCCGCACCTGCTTGGCCAGCCCTGTGACTCTTATCTTCTCTTTGGCCTTCATGGCACTGCAGAAGTGGAAAGATGTGCAGATTGAGCAGAATGTGATGCCACAGAATCATCCCTGCCTCTGACCATGCCAGGCTGCCACGCCTGGCGGTCTCTGAGCTACTGACCCAGGCCGCCACATCAGCACCATTTCTGAATGCCTTGTCTGCATGACCAGTTTATACAAGCTGCTAAAACTCCTGGTGCCTCATCCCCCACACACAGCACTTATTGGTCAAGTAGAAGGAATATTGCAGAGTCAAGTCAATTTCAGTCAGCGCAATCTTTGTTCCTGTTGGGGCTGCATCCGACGCTTGCCCTCTATATGAATTTGCTCCCTGGAGCCCAGAGCTCCTTTGGGAACCGGCACCCCCTTTGCTAGAACACGCGTAGTTAAACAGCCCACAAGATCACCTACCGAACGCCTGCCCCAGATCCTGCCAGGCTGGCTTAGAGGGAACAGCTGAGGCAAAAAAATAGGGGTAACGGGTAGAAGAGCTTTCTCCTACCTGCCCTAAGCTCATTCCAGTCAGGATGTATTAAAGCACCAGCCTCACAGCCAGGAAGAAGATCTAGCACTGCGTATGTGGGGAGCCCCTCTCGCGGTACAGGTAAGTACAACTACAATCTGCTGATTTGGCAAGACTAGGTGCAACCCCCCAGCCCATGGTGAGCTGCTGATGCTGCCTGCAGACTAAGTTAGAAAAAAATGGCCCCGTTTCCCATACTCATCAAACCGTACTGCCTGGAAACTAAGCATGGTTCTAAACATCCATGAGGCCATTAGCTGGGGAATGGGAAATGGCTCTGGGAAGGCTCAAGTCAAAACGACACTCTGGGTTTGTGTTTGAGGATGGAACGTGTTCTTCAGCTAGAGTCCATGTGTACAGAGAACATGTATCAGTAGAAAGAGAGGGGGCTCGGTTGGGCAGGAGATCCATGCCCTGGCGATGGACAGGCAACACTGCACGTCACGCACCTCACACTACACCGTGCAGTCTATGAGCTGGACACCCGCAGCTTTGTTGGTAGCACACCTACATGCTGCCACACATGGGGACTGTCGGGGGATCTAGAGATTGATTCCCCTCATCTTGAGGTGGCCAAGAGGGATACACATGAGACAGAAGACTCCCACTGCAGCGCACCTGGATAGCAGCAGCTTTGGAAGCTCACTTTGGGACTGAAATCATCAGCTATCGAGCAAACATCATGGCTCTGTCTGCAGTTCCAACAGGCAGGTAGGGCCTTCCTTTCCACCCAGACTCCCAAACCAGCACCTGCCCTTCCAGGGGGATCTTTCTCAACTCCCTTGCTGCTGTGTCAAGTAGTGTTCAGTGCAAAAGTGGGTGGAAGGACCTGCAAGAGTCATCTGAGGTCTATTGCTTTAAAAAAGAGAGAGACTTCGGAGGGGACAGCTCCCGCAGACTGCTCTCCCCTCTCCCTCCCAGTTTGGCACATCAACAAAAAGAACATGAGAAAATCTTACTCTGAGGTCCCCTTCCAGCTACCACTATGTTCATTGCATCAGTTCTAGGAAGGGCCCCCCAGCAATTAAACTAGCAACAAGAAGTTAAACAGAAAGCCCCTTGTCCTCCCCCACCTCCTTTCCTGTTTTAATATTAATTTATTAAGCAATATTAACTATTGCAACCAAGCTCAAAGAATTCCTTGAAAATCTAGTTCATAAGAGAACTGCCTCAGATCAGCTGCAATGCAGAGACCAGGGAAAGATTTGGGTTGGAAGAGGCAAGAAAACTGAGCAGGTCAAAAGCAGAAATTCCGGATGCACATTGCAGGAGAGCAATAAAGTTAGTGGAAATTGGTGGTGCAATTCATGTTTCGCAAGCAGACAGACAATGAGCAGAAATCTTTTAAAATTCTCCCCTCCAAAGGAAGAAAAGGATAGGAAAGAACTAACAGCTGGATTTAAAAAGAGGCCTTGAAAACGTTGTTTTGGAATCTTAGTTTTGATCTAAGGACAGTACTGGGAAGACTGCATGTGGCATGAAGCCAGTCTTCCAGCAGGTGGATTGGAGAATCCAGGGCATTAAGTTACCCATGGGGAATCCTAAATAGCAAAATGAGATCCTTGTAAACAAAACACACCCTTCAACTCTTTGACCTTTTCCAAGTAGAAGTATTACTTCTGCTTATCCCCAGCCACACAGCACAGCTTGGTATGTACTGTAATCAAAACTGAGACTAGCCGTGTTCCAAGGAAGTTTCCCAGGCAAGTTTAGGGGAATTGTTCTGCGAAGCAGTGTTAATCTTGCAGAGGTCACTCATACCAGGGATTTTCTGCACCCGATTCTCTGACAAAATCCCCTTATATCTACAGTCATAGTAGGGAAATGTTGCCTAAAAGGGGCAAGGCTGACTAGGAATCTAGTCCATTGCAAGCCCAAGAATGTCAAGTAGTTTCACATCCTACAGATACCCCTGAGCTCCCAGGGCTGGTTCTGTGGTTTTACCACCACATTTTTGCTCTTAGAAGCCTTAAAAACCCCTAACTGCTTTTCCCTCTTGTGCAAACAATCCGCACAAACAGAAGGAAGTGACTGGAATCAACCAACTGCCACAGAAGAGAGAACTGTATTTTTCTTTTCATCTCTGTGTTAGTCATGGTGGGCAAACACTTAATTAACACAGAGACCTCACCCTGCTGTCTAGCCAAGGGTAAAAGCCACCATAACACAGCAAGTAAAAAGATTTAAAGATGGAAGCATGATTTTTAAGTGGGTGCTGTCCCTTTATATTTGCCAACTCACAGGGGTTATGGTGCTGCATGGACAGCAAATACAGCTGCAAGGCGCCATGACCATCTACTTGCTGTCAGTTCTTCAAAGGTGCTAGTGAAAAACCAGACCATATCATGGATCAACTGAGCATTTCTGAGAGAAAGGTTTAGTAGCATGGGTATCACTAGCTAAAGACATCTCGAAAAGAGCATGCACCTCAGAGGAGATAAAGAGTGCTCCTGCTACATATTGCTGGCTTTTGTCTTTGATTTGTAAATACCTCCTCAAGAAGGAAGCAAGAAAAAGCTGTAAGAAAGCCGGATGGAAAAACTAAACCAGAAATGCAACAGACCTGCAGGGATGAGACAAACCCTAAAACAGTTCTGGCAATCAGAAGAGATCCTTGCATCACAAGTGGGGTGCAGGCAGAAGGGGCTGATCTGATTGAGGGGGAAGTTAAACCAAAGCAGGACAGACACACAGGAAGTGACATCCTCCAGGACAGAGGAGCTTTTTAATTTTTGGTTTTAAGGAGGTGGCCAATGGCCCAAATAAAAAAGAAACAATGAGAGGGGATAGATACAAGCTGGCCATTGTTCTTTTCAGTGCAATTTAAAATCCTGTATTTACACAATATGACCATTCTAGCGAGCTACTACAAAAAGCAGATACAAGCTCCTAACACACTATACTTCAGTTAAGCACATCTGCAAACAGTCACTGGCCGTAGGCAGCCATGGCCCCGGGTCCTGGAGAGAGGTTGACAATGCACTGAGTTTTATAAAGCAGGTCCACTGAGTTTTGCAGACAAAGTTCCCCACCCAAGGCAGCGTAGCAAGTCAAAGCAGCCTGAACCTGAAAGCACACCACAACTACAGACCACACACAAACACCGCAGGCCAGGAGGAAGGGGAGCCCTTCCGGTTTGTGGCTACAGACCTGCCCAGCGCCATTCCCCCCCACTGCTGCCCCGACATCTCAAGGTTGTAGGTTCTTTGGAGTTTTCTGCAGTTTCTAAACTCAGATGCAAGAATGCCAGCTAGCCAGCTGAGTGGTAGCTCTGTCATCAGTGCATCCCAAATCTGATGTTAAAGGAGACTGTTTTTTCAAGCCACTGACCGAACTCGAAGGAGTGGAGAGGCAATGCTGGGATACCCAGAGGGGCACACATTCTCTGGATCAAGCTGTGAAATCTCTTCCATCTACCTCATGGGGGGGGGGATCCCATGATTCACTCCAACCTGCCAGAAAACCCTCTAGATCCAGGTGGGGTTTTGCTCCATCTTTGGTGCTTGCTTCAGTTTGTGGGAGGATAAAGGAGAAGAAAAAAATCACTGTTGATTTCCACTCTCCACGTACCCTCCAATTCCATCCAGCTCCACCTGGAGAAGGGTTTCAAGGACTATATCCCTCTACCCCCCATGTCTTTTGTTTTAAATGTACACTGAAAGGCAATTAGCGAAACAAGGAAGAGTTCAATGTTGTCGGGGCCAGAGACCGTGGTTCTGCCCCTCTGGAAATAGAGAATGAACTGGTTGGTCTTTATCCCTTCCTGCCAATGCTGCAAAGCAAGTAGGGGCAAAAAAGGTTTTAATTTCTAGGTCCCTTGAGCTTTCAGACTGCCTGACATGGCTTTAAGAAAAGACCGTTGCACCAAGTGGCAGCTAGTGGTTTAATGTCCCCTTCTGCCTCCAAACTGCAGAAAGAAATAACAAGTGGGGAGAGGGACTCATGGTAAAAACCGACAAAGCAATGAGGGGCCAAGTCAGCCTCAAATACCTGTCTCCACCCGTTCCGTTCCCAAAGCACTCCAACTCACAGTTTTCAACAAGAGCCAACAGTGTCCCTCCCTGCCCCCTCCATGCACCCAGGAATCTGACAGTTCAAAGGAATTTCCAAACACTCCTGCCAGAAGTAGAAGACAACTGCCATTTTTGTTAGTACCTTCAAGTAGATTAAAAAAAAAAAAAAAAAATCTATTTGAAGTCTAGACAATGCTCACGAGGGGACGAGGTGAGGGAGCTGCCATAGAATCCAGACCTCCCCAGTTCCTTCCTCCAAATCTTGGGTAAGGCGCTCAGTATCACCCCAAAGGAATGCTCAAACTCAGAAGACCTCTCCCCAAACAAACAAGAACAAATCTGGCCCTTTTTTGGTCATCTCTCAACAAACGCTTCCTGAAGGATCACCTTGGTTCACTTATTGCTTTCATGAGACACTTCTACCATTTCCTCTTCTAAGCAAACAAGATTTCACAGTAGTGCAAATTCAGACACAGGACAACAACTGACAAAGCTGCCAAAATTTCAGTGGTTTGGGGTGCGTACCATATTCTTTTCTCCACCACTGCTGGCTTTGCCTCTGGAGAGTGGGG
Source organism: Podocnemis expansa (assembly GCA_007922195.1). Lineage (NCBI taxonomy): Eukaryota > Metazoa > Chordata > Testudines > Podocnemididae > Podocnemis > Podocnemis expansa. The sequence goes on along the minus strand of ML682037.1, from coordinate 11,810,144 downwards.
AAAATGACGGAAGGTAATTTGGGAATTTTCCCCAGTAACTGAGCTTTAAGGTACAAAAGCTAGTGATATTTAGAGACTCCATCTGACAAAGAAAAGGAGCTGGCTATGGCAGGGCTGATCATGGTCCTTCAGAAACCACCATTAGATCTGACCAAGAACCCACAGCCAGCCAGGACTGGGCAGGAGAAAGCACCCATTTTCTCTTCTGTAACATTCAGTGGATGAGAGGACGATGGCTCAAATGCCACACTGCCTGGGAAGGGAAACTGGATACTCAAAAATATCCTTCCTTTGCAAACAGCCTGGGATCTGGTAGCTGGGCCCGAAGAAGCCCCTTGTTCTCTTCCACCTTGAACAGCTTCACTCTCTCATCTGCATTTTTGCTACCTGGGCCCAGAGACCCACACCCACCACAGAGAGAAGGATCGAGAAGCATGAAAAGTCACCTTGCAGGCAGTGAAACAAGCACTGGACATGAGAGGCCACAAAAAGCTATACCCTACCGCCCTGCCAACATCGCACACGGATGGCCAGTGCAGGCAGCATGTTGAGAAAGACCTGTGAACGGAGATCCACAAAACATCACAGACCCAAGGAGACTGAGTGCAGAGCACCAAAGAACTGGCAATTTTGGTCCATCCATGCCGAACTAGTTGTTTCCTCTGTTCTGAAGAGCACAACAGTCTCTGAGAGCATGGACTGGAAGCAGACTACCACAGCTGCCTTATGCAGCTCCTCTTGCTCCTAAGTTTTACCCGCATAACAGGGAGCATGTTACAGTTTGGTTTGGACCACATTTTCTAAATGCAAAGCACAGGGGAAATTGCATACTGATTTGTAAAACACTCCTGCCACTGACATGCATCACAGCTCAGCTACTTCAGCGGTTTCCATGCATTTGCTTTATTATTTTCAAGTTGATGAGCAATAGATAAGATTGGATTTAGTAAGGCTATTTTCCTTCCCCCCTCCTTTGCATCGGAAGTGAACTGGAGAAGACACACACACACACATGGCAGATGCACACACGCACTGGAAAACCGCGACACAAAAGAGGAAGTTTTTATACCTGACTGGTGATGAGGTCTGTCCTATCTTATTCAAAGAAATGTTTATGTGCATAATATACACAGGTGCAGCATTTACACATAGAATATTGTAAAGACACTGAGAGCTTGCTACAAATGCCTTGAAAGTCCTTAAAGATATATTTCACACACACCCCCAGCACCATTCAGAGTCTTGGTGCTTTGTTTTTTCTTTCACATTTTAACTTTAAGGACTTGAAGTGGGATTAGACAGTCATGATCCAAATGGAACCATTGCTCTAAATCTCAGAATTTCCCACTGTTGTCTCCCCTCTTGCTTCAGATGAAAAATTTCACACTTCAAAATGGGTCTTGTCTTTAAGCTTCCATTGGTAGCTTTTGATTTTCAACCCACCCTCAGCATGGCTGAAACCCAGATGAGTTCAGCCAGAAGAGGTTCAAACCGCTTTTTGCAACTGCAAAAAACGAAAGTGAACAATCCACGCTTTCATGACAGTTATCGCAAATGGAGGGTCGGTTTGTTTAATTTTCCTTTGGTTTCTTGTTGAAGGCAAAGGTGAGAGCCGGGTTTACCGTCTGAATGGAACAGAAAAGACCAACGACATTTGCAACTGGGAATGGAGGGGAAGAAATCATAGACAAATCGTGCCCCCCATCCCCACCCCTTCTGGTCCCTGTGGCTTAGAGCCTTTTGGTGAGGAAAGAATAGTACTCCTAATTCGAGTTGAAGTGCAAGAGGAAATCTTGAGATGGAAGCAGATTTTTTTTTTTTTTTGACGCAGTGGGACAAGAGACTGGGGAGATCTCACCATTGCTCCCCTCACTCCCACCTAATCAAAAAAATTATTATTTGCTTGGTTCTTTTTTACTAATACTTATCTCACATGGTCAGAAAAATGACAAAGGGTCCATTGTACATAGAGAAGTCACTTAAACACTCTGAACACCATTGAGGAAAAAAGGGCTTACTTGTTCCCTTTCGGAGTTGTGTGTCTGTTTTCAGGGGACTCTGATAGCTTCAGATTGCAACTGCTGGGATGTGCCAGAGCGGTTGGAATTCATCTCCACCTTAGAGCCCCCAGTCTCAGGACAAGGGGGAAAAAGAGAAGACTGTAATCTCCTGTGACTCGGGAACCAAAAGAAGCGAGGATTGTATCATCAGGTTCTCTTTGAGCTCCCGAAAGTGCCCATCAAGAATAAAGCCAATTTATAGCTTCAAGGACATTACATTCAGTGTTTGTCAGCAGTTATATGGCTCAGCTGAACTGCCTGACCGGCAGCGTGTCTAACTTATGGCAGTGCAAATACACCTTTTGAGTTGAAATGCATTTGTGCTGTTGGTATTTTTTTTTGTTTGTTTTTGTTTTTTTTGTTTTTTGTTTTAAACACAACTTCCCTTTGTTCATTCATTCCCTAGAAATGGAGAACTTTCCAAATTAAAATATAAAACCAAAGACACTCGAATCACCCCCTCCCCCCGCTGCTCTATCCCATGGGTCACTAAAGAGAAATCAGACTCTCAGGTGTTTTAACAAAAGTGCTTGAAGCAAGTGCTGTGAAGCAAGGGGGTGGAGAGAAACTTCCTTTTCTGGGGGAGGGGGCAATCTCAGCCATTTCATTTTAAAAAAATTCAGTGGAACTGAGGGAGCTGAAAAGGTTAATTCTACGCCGAATCTATGTACCGAACTTAACAGAACAACAAGCAGGAATGGTTTGACTTTGGCATAAAGGTCTGTGCAGAGGAAGTTTTCTATCAAGGCCCCCCACCGCCGCACTCAAAACACTTAACGCTCTTATGCCGATGCAAATGAGGTGTCGAGACACACACTGAGTGGGCTGGGGGCACAAGCGGAAGTTTCCCTCCAACCCTCTTTACAATGCACTAGGGAAACCATCACAAATCTCGTTTAGCAAAATAATGCATTATTACCAAACACTTTGATTATTACTTAAATTGTCAAGCTGTGCTGTCAAACGTATACATTACAGCGTTAAAGGAGAACAGGACTGGTGGCTGCGAGAGACATGGCCACCACTTCCCCTCCCATCCCACCAGAATTCCCAGCCCACGGATGCACTGCTGGAACATTTCTCTGTGCCATTATTATTTTTAAAAGACACGAGGGGAGGGGTAAAAATAACCCAAAAACCTTACTAAGAGGAAAAAAAATTTAAAAAGTACAATGCAGCCAAGAGAAGAAATACTCAAGCCCTTAGAGAGATCACATTGATTGTCTTGTCAGAGTTTAGTCATTACAATGTCAAGAAGAGCTAACACATTACAGCATCAAAACAAGGCAAACTAAAGGCCACTTTTTCCCCTCTTAATTAAAACTGCTATAATACTAAAAAAAAGCATACCCCTAACACTACGCGAAGATATTCCTTTGCCCTGAAAGGGGAAAAGGCTGCCTTCATTTGAAATCCTCCCCAGGATATCTCATTAAAAATAAGTCATGTGGCATTAAAATGATCTCAGTGCCTGGATGTATGTGCGTCTTGCCTGCTGACGTACAGCCAATGGGCCTTTTGCCATTTATTTCAAGATGATGAGGATTTCACTCAGAAATAATGAGGGGTTAAAAGAATTCCACCCCTAAGCTTGGAATCCTCTGGCGCCCTGAATGTGTCTGGTCTCTGCGACTCACCCCAGCAATTCTGTCCTTGTCCCTTCAAACCATCAGGAGAAGGACAGAAATAAGGGAAGCCCCTGCTTCCAGGCCTGCAAGCTTTCTCAGGGTACTTCTGGAGTACACTTCTGAAAGCTTCAGCCTGCAGCAGCACAGCCAGGAGGAGGTTTGCCCTTGGGGCTGGGGAGGAAAAAAGACAAATCTTGACTTTGGACCCATATTCCTACCTCCCAAGGGGGCTGAATTTTGAAGGCTAAGAAAAAGGCAGTGCCTGAATGCCATGTATGAAAAACAAAAAGAGAAAGCGCTGCGAGAGGCCTGTACCCGAACTCGACAATGTAAACAAGTTAGGTTTTTTTGTTTTGTTTTGTTTTTTTTTTTCCAGTTCTCCCCCTGCAGAATACTGAAAAGGATCTTTCAAGCAGATCTTTCATTCAAGTTTTGTGTGGTTTGATTCCAAACTGAGGTATTCAGTGGAGAAAGGTAACACTTGCTGTCAAAGGAGAGGTGAGAAGTGAGGAGAGAATGGATCTTACCACCATGTACCTAAGAATTGAGTCTTTCGTAACATGTCAAAGAAGGGGAAGGAAGGACTTGCTCAAACAGGCCACAGAGCTACTTGGCCAAGAGTATACACTGGCCTACAACCCAAGGTGTTTAAACCTCACAGAATGGGCCAGCATCTAGTGGGGGAAAGAAAATGTTCCTCTGCTTTTGAATATTAGATTGCCTAGACTACCAGAGACACTAGCAGTTATTTAAGTCTCCAAGGAAGATTTTATTGAAGTGCTTTGAGGGAAACAGGCTGGCTTTGGAACTTTTTTTCCTTCCCCATCTCCAAAGACTAGAACTCGTTACCTTGCTACATATCAAGCAGTCCGATTCAGCAAAGCACTTTAGGCCCACAGCAATCCAGGTTTTGCTGAGACGGAGTGTAAGACAGGAACACTAAGGGAGACAAAGCTCCACTGGTGCAGGCAGGGAAAAGAAGATGTTATTCAACAGGAAAAACAAACAGCAAAGCCACCTACGTCTTTGCTACCATCCAAGTGAAACTCTTGTGAAATGAAAAGATGTGCTAGCCATCCAAAGGCCAAGATTGCAGCTTCACATTTGGTTCTGAGAATTTAGCTTTGGTAAAAGAAACTAACAGTGCAACAGGATTTCCTCACTAGCCCAGATTCTACTCCTGCCCAGATAAAGCACCTCTCTCTGCTGGCCAGCAGCATGCTAACAACTGCCACTGCTCCAGCTCAGTGTTCCCTGCTCTGCAGCAGTCTGTCATTACCTGTGGGAAATGGCAATTAGCTGAAATCCCCATTTCAGAGGACAGTATAAATCTCTGACCAAAAACCAAAAAGAGAAATGGAATTCACCTTCACTTAAAATGATGCTATTTTGATTTTTTTTAAAAGATGTAACTTAAGCAGGCTAGCCAGAATGCGCAAGCTCACCCCTACCCTGTAACAGACTTCCTGACCAACAGGAAATAGTAACTGACTAGCCCAGGTGGCCTGCTGAATGAGAAAGAGCCTGGACATCCCCCGTCCCCAACCCAATACTTTGTTTTTAGCGTGCATACGCCACCCTCTGTAAATCAGAGAACTAGCACATCTCCCTACCCCCAAGCTGCAAAATGAATGAGAGTCAATGGAAAAGATCATCCATCAAATGGTTTTGCCCTGCCAACCCACTCTAATTGCTACATCTCAGTCTTTGGCTTCTAACAGACTTGCAATATGGACTTTTTCTGGGTTCTTTTTGCACATGATACTGTTACAGTAATTCAGAAAAAAATTAGTGCACATTCTCAAATGTTTAAATCATGCATTATAAATATGATTTTTAAAATAAGAACCAACACTAGAACAAAAACACCAATCCCACATACACACACACTAATAAAACCTGTCAGGGTGCCATATTAGAAAAATAAATACAGACTTAGGGTTGTGAATTAGGACTTTGAAGTGCATTTTTTTTCCTTAATAGGTTAAAACTTTCAGAATTTTTTTTTGTTTTTGTTTTTTTAAGGTAAAAGCTCATCTTGGTATACATAATTTCTAAAAAAGCAACACTGACTGACGCTCACATGGGAATGGCTGTGTACAACGGAAAGGTACAAAACTTAAGGAGGAATCGCCTCTCAGGTGCCAACATTTTGCCAACAGAAGAAGAAAAAAAAAAAAAAAAAAAAAAGAATCCCTAAAGTGCCTGGTGTGGGGAGGTAACATTCCAGCAGTGCAAACGGGGTTTGGAGCAGACCGGGGTAGTTGGACAGCAGCACCTGTTTTTGCATATGAAGGAGTGAGAGCTGCCAGTGGTTATTTCAGTACCCTGGGGACAGTAGTACAGGAGTCAAAGGATAAGCATGGAAACAAAACAATTCAGATGAAGGAGCAGTTACAGGGGCACTTCCCCAGGTGCTAATACCCACTCCTCACGGTTGCTCATTTGTCTAATTCCCAACTGCCCCCAAAGTTCAAGCTTCCGCTTTCTGGCTAAACCATACAGCTGTGGACTGAAGGGAGCTGGCATGCCACAAAGTCAAGGGCACAGGAAGATACTGAAAGGAAAGCGTAGGTTCATGCAGAAAGGAAGGTTCCACTGGTTTCAAAGTCAATCCAGATTCAGGGCTAGGAGGGATCAAAAGTTCCTCCCAGCTAATGGCTATTGGACAAGTCCTGTGTGAAAGGCAACTGCAGTCCAATTCCTAAAGGCTGAGAAGCCTCCATCTCTATGAACTGTCATGCAAGTTGACCAAGCAATGTCTCCTAAGAGCTGAACAAGCACCAAAACACAAGGACAGTGGGGTTTTTTTTTGTGGGGGGGGGGGTCTAGAGGAACCGAGCAGAGCTGCCCTGTTTCACTTCTAAAGAGCTTACCCCAGGGAGTGGTTAGCTTTAGAACCAGAAAGTCTCTTTTTGAAGAAACCCGGAACACTTCCAGCTGCGTTAATGCTGCTTTCCCTACAGCACAACCACAGCCAAAAGGGAATGTCAGCAGGGAAGGGATCTCTGTCAGATGTTTGTTAAGTCAGTTAACTCAGGCAACTGAGAGAGGGCCTGGGCAGAGGAGGAAGCTCTAACTTTGGTTGCCAAGCCATGCTTGAAGGCCTGGCCAGTCCTGTTCTCCTTTAAAGTGCCCTATATTTATAGACTTTCTAAATAAATATAATAAGATATTAGATCACCCATAGTTTAAGCTACTCCGAGTAACAGCCGTCTAAGCCGATAGCATTGTGCCGGTCCTTGGCATATGGGCAAGTGCCTCCGTTGGGCAAGGCCCCGCAGGCTGCTGTTTTGGCCGCAATGCCGCAGTTCTTCAGGAGGCTGAAGCTGAAAGGGCTGATGGCGTCTTTAGGTGGAAAAGGCTTCATGGTGGAGAGGATAAGTGCCAGGCAGTCTGCAACATCTTTGTTGGGAGCGCAAGCCAAGGCTGGGGTATGACCTAGAATAAAGCCACAAGGCAGCACTAGTGAAGGGCTCTGCGAAACGGCTGCATTAAGCATTGTTTTCAGAACAAGGCTCCTTGGCTCACAGTTGGGAAGTGTGGTTCAGTGACTAAGGCACTACCCTGGTAACTGGGGGGCAGGTCTAGCTTCTGCCATGAACTCCCTGACATACTATGGGCAACTCATTTCTCTGTACCATGGCTCCCAAGGGAACAGCAGCCTTGCCCTGTCCTGCTTCCCAGGAGCATGCAAGGATATGGGGATAAAACCAGTAGGATGTTCAGGACAGGGGCCCAAGAAGTACACGTGACAGGAGGTAATACAATGTCTTGCACTGGAACATCTCAAGTGATTCTCCCCACCCCAGACACTGCAACTGTGCCCAGATGGAAGTCGAACTGGAATGGGCTGTTTCAGAAATGGGGTATTTGCCCAGGAGATTTTACTCCCTCCCCCAGTGTCAGTCTTCGGAGCCTCTGCGGACCCTGGATCTATTTTCCTGGACAGAGCAGCAGCCCCATCAGTTGTTCGTGGACCTGGAGAAAGGCGATTGGTTTTTGATTGTGCTTTAAACAGACCCAGGGCCTTCAATTATTTCGACCCAGGTGATTTTCTCCCTGCAAGCAGCAGAGCGAGGACCCATGCATGGCTGTCTCTGAAAACTGCGGATTCAGACAGTTGTGCTTTGGGGCTCTCTGTTCTCAAGGTGTTTAGCAGTTGTTAAAACCAGGCCAGAATACAAGAGGCAGAAGGGGAAGCAAAAGCAATGGGGGCACATTTGTCAGCCCCAGGATCCGCTGCAAAGGCCTTCCAGGTCAGAATTACCAAGTGGAAAGAAAACTTATCACAGAGAAAAGCCCCTGATCCTCAATACACAGATTCCACTGGACGTGCAAATGGGCAAATAGTTTCTTTAACACTACCTGTGCTCCAAGCTCTCAGGTGGAGCCCCAGCTGGCCTGGAGACCCAGAGTGTGACATGGGACAAAAGCCGCAGATCACTAACACCAGCCATCCCACTTAGATTTGGAGGTTGGATGCATCTTTGTCAGGCTACAGGGGACTGTGGCACAATCATCCCCAGGGCTGCTCCCATGTCACCAACAGCAGACTCAGCACAAGAGCACGGTATTGTTCAGTAACAAAGGCGGACGAGGAAATGATCAAAGTCAAGGTCTGACCCCAACCAGCCGCCCCCTCTCCAGAGAGATGCCACATAGAGATGACGTTGTACTTGAGCCCCTCCCAACCGAAAGAGCTCCTAGCTGTAAGGCATACGCACCTTCTTCATCCACAGCAAGCACAGTGGCGCCTCGACTGAGCAAGGCCTGGACAACTGAGGCCAGGCCATTCCGAGCTGCAATATGGAGAGGCCTGCAGGTGACAGGGAAAGGGAAGGCATTACTGAGAGACTGCTCTCCCGCCTTTTCCAGCTGCAGCCACTGCCCCAGACCACCGCCCACTCTGCTGAAATGACGCCTTGGTAGTAGTGTGCAACTTCCACTACTCCTAGGAAAGGGCCGGAGTGACCCAGGAAGGGACATGGGGAGGCAGAAGCACTCTGCAGAGTTTTGCCTGGCTAGATTCCCAGGCCCAGCACGCCATCTACCACTTGCTGGGAACAGTCTTAGTCGTCCCAGGGCTGGGATCATGGGTGTACTCAGGGAAAACCCCAGACAATTTCAAGGCAGGCAGCGGCTTACAGCTTAACTTAACTCCCTTGAACACCAGGCAGCAAGAAGTTGCCAAAGGAGGGCAGGCTATGCAAATTAATGAGGCTGGGGGCATTTACTCCTTGGCCTGAGATTCTCTAAGGTAAAAGAAGATCCATAACCCAAAGGACTTCATTGTGTGCATTATGTGAACATGTGATTCTTTCAGTAAGAATTGTGGGCCAGGGATTCCCCCTCTTCCCGCTCCTGCGCTCACCCACGACTCTTGGTTTCCCCTTTCCCTCACTCCTCTAAACATTTACACCCACCTGCAAGAAGCCAAACCAAACCCCCGCATTCTTCTTTCCCACTGACCCCGGTTGCTCAGATACTTACATCTGCAGAGCACTGTTAGTTGCATTGATAAGGCCAAGGTCTTGGGTTTCCCCCAGGATCAACAAGGCACACTTTTCATGACCCTGGAAATAAAATCCCATTATTTAAAGGGAACAAGCATAAGGTGAGGAGGGGAACCAAGGCTCCTCTCCATGTGGCATTCTGTGCAACGCAGAAGAATGCTCCTGTTTTGATACGCTACCATGCTGACCCACGTGCGTGCATGGGGAAATACACAAGCTACATGGGTGCTAGTGGGTTTTGCCAACCTCTAGTTTAGGACTTGATTCTCTACTCCCTTCTTCTACCTGATTTATCCCTTTGACAACCAAGCTTGTGTCACAATCCACCCCCTTTCCCTGTTTGTTGGGGGGGGTGTTTGTGGTCAATAACTGATTTGGAACCTCCTATTCCCACCAGATTTCAAACTCAGCTTGACAGAGCTCTTGAACTCAGTGGATCCCAACCTTTTCTGTGCTGTGGCACACCCTGATCCCTTTCACTATTCTGAGACACACCACTATATAGCCTCCAAATGAACTCATCAATACTCGAGCCAATCCAGAACTCTGAGGAGTTTTTCAAAAAATTCTGGGGCACACTTGCTCAGGCCTGAGGGCACACCCATGTGTCGCCACACACTGGACAGGAAAAGCTGCTCTAACCTCACCCTTCATTTGTGGATCTGCATTGCCAAGTGGCAGTGGTGCATGAGCAGCAAGGAGGGGGCGATTAACAGAATAATAGAGTAGAAGTGCTTTTGCAGACTCCATGTATGCACGCACAGACACCTGTATGTAGGCAGGTCTGATCCCTGCTTTAAAACTACAGAAATGGAGGCAGCGAAGGAAAGGCTGCAGTATTGACAACCAATTCCCACTAAAATTTGATGGCTCCTGGGCACCTGAAACCTCTGAACATCCCAGCTGGTTTCCCAGGCTCAGAGCTGCACCAGCAACTTGGCTGGGCTCTGCCTCCCTGTCTGGGGCTCAGTTTCCCTAACCTGTGGCTCCCTCTCAGCAGAGATTCCCACAGATGGAGACAGTCTTCAGCTGTGTCTACTTTAATGGAGATTTTAGTTAAAGTGGTACCACTAAAGGCAGTGCGGATGCTTATTTCGGTTAAAGGTTTAGGGCTCATTGACACATGGAATTTACTCCAGAATGCAGCAGGTGTGAATTTAAAGTGGACCGACCATTCCCTATTAACCCAAAATGTAGATATTCTTCCAAAATTAGGTGATATATTTTGAATTAGCTTAATCCATTTCCAACGTGGATCAAACCTAATTTGTAATCAGGTGCACTCACTCCAGAATGAGCACGCCACCACCTGGAGTTAACTGGGAACGGCTAATCCGGAATAATTTCCCCTGCAGATAACTTTAGATTAAATTGATCAATAAGAGATTTACGTTCAACCAAATAAGCCACTCTGATATTCGAATAACAGGGTCCACACCGGGTGGACCATGGTTTAATTCAACCTGTGCACATGCATGTTGACAAGGCCTCTTGGGGTCTGATCACTTCTCACCAGCAGCTCACAGATAAGCACACTCGGAGATTTGGAGGCCGTGGCGGCAAGGAGGGGGGGATTAATCATGGAACATGATTGTTGGAGGGAAGAGTCAGTCCCATACCTTGCTGCAGGCCAGGTGAAGAGCTGTGTTCTTGTTGATGTCCAGCACAGTTAAATCTGCTTTCGCTCTGTATAGCAGGAACTCTACAACCAAGAGGGGAAACTGAGTTAGGAACAGGGAGCACAGACTGCCTCTGCCTGGGGATGAGGCAGCATGAAAGCACGCCCACCAGCTGCAGAATCACACAGTACCCAAATGGGTATATTTGAACACTTGGTACACGCAGGTTTCAGCCGCCCACCAGCCTGCAACTGAGCAACTGCCAGGCCTCAGCCCCCTGCCCCACCATCAGTTCCCTCCCAACACCACATCGCATCCTTGGATGTTTAAGTTCCCTTGGGAGCAAATATTGTTAAGGATCGACCACTGGGAGGACAGGGAAGAGCCAGACACAGACAAAGGAAGTACTACTGAAAAGCTACATACCAACTGCTGCTGTCTGCCCATTCTCAGCAGCCACCATGAGAGAGGTCCTTCCCAGCTGGTCGGTCGTGTTTACCTCAGCCTGGTGACACAGCAGTAGCTGTAAACCATGGATGTTGTCTGCAAAGGCAGCAGCGTGAAGGGGAGTCCTGGAAGGAGAGGAGCAAGCGTAAGGGGAAACAGCACCATGTCCACACAGGCAAACTTTACCAGGACTCCAGAGGGATGGTCCAACTAAAGAGCGAGCCAGTTAATGGCAAGCAACTCCCTAAAACCAGCAAAACAGACAGGGATGTGAAATTGCAGGATCAGGGCCTTTTTTTTCCAGGACCCAGAAGCAGATCACAAACTTTGAGCAACTGCTAAGCCATAGTCCTGGATGGTGAACAATTGCTCTGCATTTCCACGCAGCAGAGGACAAGGGGGATTTAGCTAGGAAAAACTTTGCAAGTCTAAGGTTAATGAAAAGGGCTGGAACAGGTTATGGAAAGAGGCTGTGGAATTCCCATTACTGAGGACTTTTAAGAACAGGTGAGACAAAGGCCTTCAGGGAAGGTTCTAGGTGCAGTTAATCCTGCCTCCCGTGGACTCATTGGCCTCTTGTTTGTTTTGCTGAACTAAACTAACACTGCTGTCCCTTTGGAAATGGGTTCTTTGCACCCCTTCGGCCCTACATTTCTATGATGCAACTGTGGGAGCCCATATCCAATGCAGAAACCACCTCTCCCCACATCACTGGAGTGCTGCCATGTCAGGAAGGGGGACATGGCAGCTGCGCACCACCACTCCATGATCAGTTAGGGTAGGAGCTGGGCTCACAGGGAGTTAAATGTGGTTACCCAAGATGGAATTTGGGGTTAACCCAACTCCCTCAGGATGCCTGGGGACCCTCCTCTACATCTGCTCTGACCCATGGCACCAGCTGCAGCACAGTGTCCCAGCATGACATGGGGGACAGGAGGAACTCTGAGGGCACTCCCCACGTGGACCTGGCTGGGCTAGGGAGAGCCAATGGACTTGAAGTGCAAAAGCAATGGAGTGACAGCCTACATCGGCCTGTGGCATCCCACAGGCTCCACTGAACACCACGAGAGAGCCTGATTAAAAACGTCACTCACCTTCCTTTGGCATCTCTGCTGTTAACAATCTTGGCACCCAGAGCTCCTACCAGCATTTCCGCAGTGCCATCCTGGCTGTTAATTCTGCAGGGGCAGCAAGAAGGAAAAGCAAAACCAATTCTGAGGTGAATGCCAATGAACCAGTCCAGAGCCAATCCCAGCTACGTCAGGGGATGGGACCGCACATGGCGTGCTTCAGAGCACCCCGCTGGCCAATCTGGAGCAATGCCTGCTTCAGGCCAGCTGGTGACAAAGCAAACAGACTAAAAATATGAGACTGGGGTGAGGCTGAGGGGGCTCAGCGGGATCCTGGAGAAGGCTACAAACACTCTGAAGAGCTCGCAATGCCCACAGGGGCTGTGGAGCGACACAAAGCTCTACCCACCCATCTTCCTCTGGTGCAGGTCATCTCTGGAGTGGCGCTAGAGGACTAAGACCCTGAGATTTCTTGAGAAAGACTGCAGTAAGCAACAGAGACCAGCTGAGGGGAAGGGTTAGCAGGGCCTAGCTCTACTGGTTTGCTCTGACAACACAGTCCCAGAGGCAACATGGAGCAGGCCACCCCCTAGTTGTTGAGGGGATAAAGCCCCTCAGAGGCAAAGTGTTAAGGAGCCGGGCCCCTCCTCTGACTCAAGAACACACATCTGTCTCTGCCCTGCCACACTCATGCTGCCTCACACTCTTCCAACCTGGGATGCAGAAGAAATGGCTCAGGAGCCAGAGGTAACTTACAGTGCACAGTGCAACGGAGTAAAGGGATTTCCTTCTAGGTACGCAAATGGATTGTGTTCAAGTAACAATTCAAGACAATCTTCATGCCCTGTAAGGGGGGAGAAAGCAGAGGGGGTGTAAGCAGATCAGGACCGCAGTAATCATCTCTCATCCCTGACACATGGACAGGAGTAGAAAGCACCCCGCTAGCTCTGAGTGCCTTCCACGGCCCATGGAAGCTCCCTGGAGGTGTAAGCAGGAGGAAGTTTTTCTCAGTCTCATTGAGCATGTGATGAGGTCAGCCGGGTGTGTTATTTAAAGGATGGGGAGGGATGCTGTCATCATCCATGTGAAACACAGAGTCTTGAATTACTAGACCAGACACAAACACCATGATACAGCACAACAAGATGACCCCGTCTCAGCTGCCGTCGCAAACCCTACACTTCTCTTCTATGCCAATGAGAGACTGGCCTCATCTCTTGCTGACCAGTCAAACCCTGCTGCATTTTCAGACAGTCCTATGACCTGGTCAGCACTGAAGAGTTGGTCAACCCAGCCACGTTGCTCAGGAGCATGAAAAGTCCACATCCCTCAGCAACATAGTTAAGCTGACCAAACCCCAATGTAGATGGCAGAAGGCCAATGGAGGATTTTTTCATCGACCTAGCCGGGGAGGTAGATTTCCCATGGCAACAAGGGAGGGTCTGCACTGATGCCCTACCATGGTGCAACCATAGCCTTTCAAGTCCTGACAAGACCTAATTCTGCACCTTCTCCAGAAATGACTGAGACACACATTTGTGTCTTCGTCGGAAAGGCAGAGCCTGTTCCAAAGGGTCCCAGAAATCTGAACAGAGTAAAGGAAAATCAGAAGGATTCTATAACCCAAGCCGGCTGTGAAGGGATCAGCATCAGCTGCTTTGAAATAAACATTATTTTACAATGGCTTTCCAGGGGAGACCTTGAACAAGAACTACACCTTTTCCCCAAGATTGTCCTTTCCCACTTGGCACCCATTAATTTCCAAGGCACTTTAGTCATTCTGGGCTATCTGTCTCAATCTAACAAGGGGCTGACAGCTCTGGCCTCCATGGACAAGCCAGGGCTGAAGAGAGCCCAAGTTTCCCACACATGGCCACTGCCTGTCATTGGCCTCTTGGCTGAGCTGGCCAACACACCATGGCCAGGGACCTTCAAAAGGGAGTGACTGTGTTTCACAGACACTTGCCCACCAATTTCTAGGATTTCATCTCAGACCCTGACCAGCCAGACTGCAACATTCTGCCACCATCAATCTGCAGGGGAAAGGCCCTGTGCGCTTCTGGGTCTTATTTAACGTAGGGTGTCGAGAACAAAACTTTCTGTCCAGGTCCTGGTTAGTCCCAAGCAGCTGAAGGGCTGTTTGAGCAGAGATCCCTCTCGATCTGCAGAGAGGACAGCAGTGGGGAGGACAAAGGGGGCATCACGACTCTTCGGTTCTTACCGCTATATGAAGCCCAGTGCATTGGTGAGTAGCCACTATAGTCCACCACGGAGTCCAGAGGGTCAGTAGACAGAGCTGCCTGCAGCAAGGTCCTCAGGATTTCTGTATGCCCACACGCTGATGCAAAATGGATGGGGGTTCGACCCTTGAAATCCCGACACAGTACAAAGGCATCATGGTCTAGGAGGGCTCTCAAGCAGTCCTCGCACCCTGTCACTGCCTGTGCCAGGTAAAGAGCAGCAATGGCTGTGAGATGATGCCTCCAGCCCAGTGGGAAACAGCTTGAGATACCCAGCATGCACATCTAATTTGATCAGGTTTGCACAGGAACAGCAGAGGGTCAAAGCACTGAAATTCAAATCCCAGCTTCAAAGCTGGGGGCGCTAGAGTATCTCCAAGAAAAGTTGCCGGAATTTTTAAAAATGGCAAAACATGCATTTTCCCTTAGCCTTGTTCTCTGAAACAGCAGAACTGTTTTGGCTGAATTTTTCCCCAAAATTTCAGCCTGAGGCAGATGCGTGACATGCAAAATTTCAGCCCAAATGGCTGAAGCTGGGCAGATTTACAAGAGACTGAAACAGGGTCTTAGGATGGAAAGTGCCAGGACTACCAGCCCTTCCTAGAACAATTCCAGTGAGCGCGCCACGCTGTCACTCTCACTGCAAGCAACTCACTCACCCCTCGATGCAGGGCAGTCCTGCCCCTCCTGTCTGCGGCATCTGCTGTGGATCCCTTCTCCAGTAAGAGATGGACACAGTCAACGTGGCCATTCATGACCGCCAGCATCAGCGGGGTTCTGTGTGGAAGTTGGGAGAGAAGAGGAGAAGGGTTTCAGTTTGGGACAGGCGGTGGATATTTGCATGTTTACATTCCTGTTTTCCAGGGTTTTATCCCTGTTTTGAGAGGAGTGAGTTCTCTAGGAATGAGCGCGTGGGGTGCTGGGAGCCAAGACTCCTGGGTCCTATCCAGGCTGTGGGTGGTGAGCGCTGTCTAGGTATAAGAACAGGGGGACAGGTGGATAGAGAGACAGGAAGGCAGGGAGCGCCGAGCTTGATTCCCAGCACTGCCTCGCATTTGCTGCCCAAGTCATTTTACTTTTCCATGCCTCAGTTTCCCTCTTTCAGTAAGATGGGCTTGGTGGCGCAGGGAGGTTTAATCATTAAAAGCACTTTGGGATCTTACGGGACCATCACAGAGCAGCAGCCCTTTGGCAGGCTGCACCCAGGCAGGATAGATTTCCTCCGACAGACAACGGATACTGCAGAGAAACAAGAACACACTCACTGGCCATGGACGTCCATGACGTCTGTGATGTCTGCCCGCTCTCCGCTGTCAATCAAAAGGTGTAAGGAATCTGTGTTCCCGTAGGCAGCTGTGAGACACACGTGGAGTGAGGCGTTACTGAGACGTACACACTACCACTGGCCTGGCAGAGGGGGGAAGCAACAGACAGGCTGCACCCTGACTTCAGCCAGTCTTTTTACATGGTCTCACATGACAGTGTCCTACCCAAACTAGAGAGAAGTGGTTAAGACAAAAAACTACCCTAGGATGGGTGCACAACAGGTTGAAAGACTGTTCTCAAAGAGTAGTGATCCATGGTTCACTCTCCAACCAGAAAACCATCTACTGGGGTCCCACAGTGGCCAGTCCTGGGGCTGGCTCTACACAACATTTTCATGAATGAGGTGGATACTCGAATGAAGAGCATGATCATAAGATCTGAGGGAGCCACCATGCTGGGAGGTTGTAAGCAGTTTGGAGGACAGGGTGAAAATTCAAAATGACTGTGATAAATTGGAGAATTTGTCTGAAGCCAACAAGACAAAATTCAATAGAGACAAGGGGCAAAGCACTACCCTCAGGAAGGAAAAATCAAAGGCACAAACACAAGATGAGGCATCACTGGCTAGGTTGTGGTACTGCTGGGATGTGCCTGAGGGGGTTACATGGATCTGAGTCAGCAATATGAGGCAGCTGAGAATAAGACCAGTATCAGCCCAGGGTGTATGAACAGCATCTGAGGTCAGACACAGGAGGTAACTGCCCTGCTCAGGTCTCAGCTGGCACCCTATGTCCCGCTCTGGACACTGCCCTGAGAAAAACGTGGACAAACTGGAGTCCAGAGAAGGGTCACAAAAATGACATGAGGTTTAGAAAACCGGATGGGCAAAAGTAAAAAATTGGCATGTTTAGTTATGAGAAAAAAAGACTGAAGGGGAACCTGGTACCAGTCTACCAATATGCTGAGGGCTAGTAGGAGGCTGGGAACCAGTTGTTCTCCTTCTCCACTGAAAGCAGGACCAGGAGTAAAGGGCTTAATCTGTAGCAAGGGAGATTTAGGACAGATATTAGGCAAAACTTCCTAACTCTCAGGACAGTTAAGGTCTCCAACAGGCTTCAAGGGAAGACTGCACAATCCCCATCACTGGAAGCTTTTCACTACAGAGGGACACACCTGTCAAGGCTGGCCGAGGTTTATTGGGTCCTGCGGCCCCTCTGTGGGTCAGACAGGGGGAACCGTAGGCTCTGAAGTGTTGGCTCCACAAAGAAGACCCCAGCTTGAGATTTGGGTCTCTTCTCTGCAGGCTGTGTCTGAGCCGCTGACCAAACCAGCAGCTGTGCACTTACACCTCCGCCTTCTCTCACCTGCGACATGTACCGGCGTCCACTTTGTCCTCTTCTCCTTCACAAGGACCGAAGCACCATGGCTGGTGAGCACCTCCACGCACTCTGTGGAGCCTCTCTCTGTGGCAAGGTGCAGAGCCGTCCGCCCCTTGTGGTCCCGCACGTCAAGGTTCACCAGGGTTTCGGCAAGTGTCTTTAGGGCTTCACAGTGACCGTTATAGGCCTACGGGGAACACAGAGCACATTGGTTAGAAAAGGAGGAGCTGGAGGAAGGGGAAGTGAGGATATTCTACTCTCATTCCAGTGAAAGCTCTTTGGATGCCATCAGCCTTTGGGCATGGTCAGCCATTGACCATGCCCCAGACGGTGTCTGCCAGCCAGCCACCAAACCTGCCAGGGTGTACGCTCCCCATGATATAAAATACCCCATTGTCCTCCTGCTGCTAACCAGATGATGTAGGCATCCTTCTTACAGCAAGTGACTGGCACTGAAGATACAGCTGCCAGGCAGCCCAACACACTGCAGCACATGGCTATTTCTCTTGTGTGCAACTCGGTCATTCTCACTCTATAAACGCTGCAAGTTACTCATTCAAAATGGTCAACTGCGGTTTTAAATCCATCAAAATGCATTTGTCTTGTTGGCAAAATGCCAATGTCACTAAAAGCAGGCTCAGCCTTTGCATGTGAGGTACAGACTGATGACAATGACCAGTGAGACCCAGGTAAGGTGACTTTTGTTTCCACCGCATCAGTAAAAGTAAAACGACAGAACGAGGAAACCTCAAGACAAGGATGCTGGGGCTGGGGGTTCACTTTAAAGCGAGATTAAACATGAAGGCAGTCAGCACCCTGTTGCCCTGAGGTCCCACTATGGGTTGGGCTCGATTCTTGCTTTAGGCACCTGTTCTCTACATTCACCTTTCCCAGGACCATACTGGATTGTTTTAGCTCCTTGACTCTATTTTTCACTCCCACTCCCACTTTCGGGATTCACTCCAGCAAGCACCTCAAGCGTTGTGGTGACAGACAATTCTCTGTACCGTGGAGTCGGAGTCTGGCTGAAGAAAACCTTTACAGATGCTCTAGACCCTGCAGCGCAAAGTATATATCTAGATCTAGCCCCAGGTTACCTACCAAGGCCAGCCTTCATTAACCCATCTACTAGAACCACATGCCTCCAAGCCCAGCTTTCAGGCTCGCTCCCGAGACTATTTGAAAAAAATGTTTTAAGTTTCTTGGCTTGCTCCTACTTGTATCCAAGCTTCTGTTTCATTTGCACTAATTCACCAACAACCTGAAGCCTGTCTACACTGCAAATGTGCATTTCCCTGATCACGCAGGCTCAGGGCATGGGTCAAAGGTCAACACCAGGCAGACTTACAGCTAAGTGCAAAGGGCTGACTGGAACGGTGCTTTCCACATCCTCCAGGCAGTTAAAAGACATTTCCAGGAGCTGCAAGAAAGGATGACAGAGTAAACCCTACCGGTGGTGCTGCTCCACCCCTCCTGGTCTCCATGGCCACCAGCAACCAGAGCCTGACTGCACTCAAGCAGCATGCTGGGAATGGAGACGTTCCTGTAATGGGGCTGGACGTCCCCAACTGCTTTTGCTAATGAGACTGGGAGCTAGGACATGGAGAACTCAGTCAGACTCCTTTCATCAGGGCGCTTGTCCCACGTAACCCGAACGCATTCCTCCATCATGGCCTCCCTGCACATCACAACAGTAAGATGGCTCCCGTCCACCCTGGAAGGGAGCTGTCCTGCAGGATGCCCGGCAGCTGAGTGTCCTTGAGTGAGGTTACCACACTGTCTTTGGGGAGCTGGCTGAGATCTTTGCAGATCTGTTCACCAGACACCATGTCTCCTCTTTGGCCCCAGCTCATCTTTTGGGGGAACTGGCATATTTGCAAGCAAGGGTTTCCCCTCCTCAGACAGGTCCAAGGGAGGAGCAGGAGTCCAAAGGCTTTTCAAACCTAGGGTCATGACCCTAGCTCCTCCCTCCCGTCACACAGCTCTGCCCCCACCTGTCCTTTGGCCACAATGCCAGCCCCAGCCACTCCCAGGAGGCCTGCAGCCTTGCTCCCAGATTCTGCTGGGACTGCTAGGCAGAAACTCCCACCCACGTCTCCATGGACCCCGCATCTGAGTCTCCTACAAGATGGAGGGCACTAGGTGGTATGATTGCCCCCCATTCCCCTCCCCAGTCTGCTTACCAACTCGAGGTTCTGTCTGTTGCCATAGGCAGCTGCGTAGTGGACAGCGGTGTACCCCTGCTTGTCCCGAAGAGACGGGTCAGCACCATTATCCAGTAAGAACTCTAAACAACTGCAACAAACCCGACAAGAGAAAATGAGACACGTCTTTCCGTGGACACGTCCACTGGATCTGCTCTAAGTAGCCAGAACAGACTCAGTGCAAACGGCAGATCAACGCTGCTCAGCACACAAGGTGTGACAAGGGCCCCCCAGAGGCCATCTGCAGCCTTTGAAATCCCCCCTTATGGGGTGGAGAATGCCACATGCCAGCACCCCCAGCTGGCAAGGACTGGGTTTGACTCAAGGCAGTTTTGATCCAAAGGCAAATCCTTAATAAAGACCAGTGACTCCAGTGACCACTGGGTTCAAAATGGAAAGGCCACCAACACATAGCGCCCAGCTCAGATCAGGTGGGAGAAGGGAGCAAGGAAGGCTGTACAAGGCCCACGGGAGTGCAGGGAAAGGGGAATATGGGACAAACAACAAATTTCATCCCACAGCAGGGGTTTGAGGTCAGCCACTCACAAGAATGCCTCCTTCAGTCGGGACTCCTTCAGCGGCTCCTCGTCAGTGTCATGGCTGTTTCCTGAATGAGTCTCCGCTCTGAAAGATCATTGCAAACCCATGTTGGCTGGTGGAGGCAAAGCAACCAAGGAGGGCAGCGAAGCCGGAGAGACTCCAGCAGCTAGCATATGCCCAGATGCTCTCCACATTTAGAAAGCCAGGGTCAGACCTATTCCCAGCAGCAGCTGCTGCCCCCACACAACTCGAACAGGCTTGCTTCCACCCACTCTCCCACTGTACAGTGAGCTTTGGGTTCTTGATGTGCTGCTGACTGTGTAGCAGGAGCATCTTGCAAAACTCTGCCCTGGCTGGGGCATTGCGTTTACCCTCGTAGGGCCAAGAGCTGTGCAAACCTTGGTTAAGCATCATGCTCGGAGGTAAGCTGGAGCATCTTTGTTCCCAGAGTGGGAAAATAGCCCAGGGAGGAGTGACTTGCCCAGCATCTCTCAGTACCACAGCTGGGGGCAGACTCCGGGAGTCTGGAGTGAGGTGCTGGGCTAGCCTACCTTTCCCTTACATGTCCTGTAATACTGCTTCTCTTTACAGACACTCAGGACCCAGGGAAGTGACCCTGTCATTCCAACCAGAAAGCACTGCAGCCCAGTAGGGTAGGGACCTGCCCTATGGTACCCAGCGTCAGCTGCGACGGGCTCCACCATGTGCTCCTACCTCCTGTATGTGTCCGAAGCAGCAGCGTAGTGTAGGGGACTGCAGCCCTTACAGTCCGTCTCGTTAATGCTGGCTCCGGCGGTGACCAGCGTCACTGTACACTGGTAACTACCATTGGCAGCCGCGTAGTGCAATGGAGTCCTGTGGGGGAGGGAAACAAAACAAGGGCTGAGGACTGGTGGCAAACCCTCAACACAGAGAGAGCTGCTGCCATGCAAGAGTCAGACTCGCTGACATGCCAAACAGCTGCCCAGTTTGATGAATCATTTGGGTCAGCGGCAGCTCTCTGAGGAGGGAGGCCAGCCTGCTCCAGGGGAGGAGGGAAATGCAGGTGGCGGATTTCTCCCTTCAGCTCATCCATGCTGGCCCAGACTTCAACCTCCTCCTGAAGCGGAAACTGCAACTCTCACGCCCGACAGCCACCTTCCTCCAGTCCTGCCACATGCCCACAGCTCTGAGTCCACAGGTCTTCACAGTCATACACCGCATAGCTCAGGGCTTGTCCTCAAGACAGAGCAACCCTTATAGCCCAGCCGTCGGTGCCCAGCCCAGGGAGCCAAAAAAGCTTCTCTGTACCCTTCCCGCATGTTGCCACAACTGGTACTGACCTTCCAAATTTATCTCTCCTCCTCAGATCAGCACCACTGCTCAACAGCAAATTAAGACATTCAACATTCCTGCAGAGAGAACATGGGGGAAAATGCACTGAGTCCGAATGGCAACCTTCTTATGAGCGGCTGCTCTCCCCCCCCCCCCCACTTTCACATTTGCAAAACGAGACAGCCCGATTAAATGGCCTGATGGTTACCCACCAGCATGGTGCCCAGAGGACCCGTCATGCTAAGGGCAACATGCATTTCTAGCAACCCTCCACCACTCAGTGAATGCGTCTGTGCTCTGTTTCTCTCTTCCAGCTCCACTCCTGCGAACAGGATCAGGTTTGCTCCAGGCAGTGATGATTAACAAAGCTTGATCCTGGCCATTAGCACGATGTAGTCTAGATGCTGGGATTCAGGCTACAAACAGGCTGGATGATTATTCCCCACTGGCCTTGACTTATTGACTGAGAGATTGAAACCACGGCTCCCTATCCGCCTCTCCGTCCCCACCGTAACGTAGGAGCAATGAGGCTGCACTGTCTGAGGAGAGCCGGGCAACACACTGCACCGCTAAGTGCCACCCTTCAGCTAATTCTGCAGCTCCAAGATGTAGATCTGCAAGTACAGAGGAGGCCCAATGCACTGAGGCGCTAGTTCGAATACTTTGCTTTCTTGTGACTTACTGACCTGTCAGTGCTTCCCAGTTGTGACCAAAGTCCCCCGATGCATGGGGAAACTGAGGAATGAAGGGTAAGTGACCTCCCCAGAGCAACAGTATATTCGCATCAGAACCAGGAATCAAACAGCTCAACTCCCAGACCCTGCTTTAGGCACTAGCCCCCATTTCCTTCCTAGAGCTGGGACCATAACGCAGATGAGCAGACACCCAACTGAGTCCCGACCACAAGCCTACACTGCCTATGCAATACACTGAGATATGCAGCCAGGGAGCTAGCCTGCAGTTGGGGCTAAGGAACTGATAACATTCCTATGATCGATTCCCCCTGGAGGGCTGGCTGGTCAGTCTGCAGTGATGCCCTGCACCCTGTGGCTGGGACTCACCCCCCGGAAGCAGCAGCATGGAGGCATGTCCTCCCAAGGTTGTCAGGCGTGTTGATATCAAAACCTGCAGACAGCACGTGCTCATTGCTCAGTGAAGAGACGATGCTGTACAGCTGACCTGTAAGGCAGGGGGAGATGTGAGGGCACAGAGAGGTCACGTGAGAACCTGGCAGGCCCCTTCCCCATGCCACCCCCACCAAAGAGCTGCTGCAGAAGGCAGGGAGGCACTTGGCTCACCTGAGGAAAGTAGCTTACGACAACAGTCTGAAAATCCAAATAGAACAGCTAAGTGCAGAGGGAACATGTCATGGATCCCACGCCTGCCAATACAGAGAGGGCAAATCAGGGAAGGATTCATAAAACAACAGGAGATTTGGGTTCAAAGAGACCTTGGGAGGTGCCTAGTCCAGCCCCTGCTCAAAGCAGGGCCAGCCCTGACTACATCATCCCAGCCAGGGCTTTGTCAAGCCAGACCGTAAAAAGAGTTAAGGATGGAGATTCCACCCCTTCCCTAGGGAACCCAGGCCAGGGCTTCACCACCCTCCTAGGGACAAGAGTTTTCCTGTTCTCCTGGGAACCCCCTTTCAGGTAATTAAAGGCTCCTATCAAACCTTCCTTCCCTCAACTCTTCTCTTCTGCAGACTAAACAAGCCCAGTTTCCTCAGCCTCTTCTCATAAGTCACATGCTTCAGCCTCTCATCATTTTCTTTGCCCTCCTCTGGACTCTCTTCAATTTCTCCATACCCTTCTACAGTGGGAGGTCCACAACTGGATACGATACTCAGAGGGATGTAACCATGCTCCTTGATCTGCTGGCCATGCTCTCATTATTGTAGTCCAATCTGCTGTTAGCCTTCTCAACACCACAGCCACATGTTGAGTCATACCCAGGTTCTTGTTCACTGTAACCTAGGTCCCTTTATGCTGACTAGCCAGTCACTCCCCAGCCTGCAGCAGAGCATGGGATTCTTCCTTCCTAAGTAAAGGATTCTGCACTTCTGTGCTGAACCTCATCAGATTTCTTTAGCCCCAACCTTCCCATTTGTCTAGTCACTCTGTACCCTTCCCCTGCCCTCCAGTGTATTCAACACTCCCTCAGAGTAGTCTCATCTGTACACTTCCAGAGGGTGCCTCCACACCATCCTCCAGGTGATTTGTGAAAACGTTAAACAAAACCAGAAGAAACAGCTCACTGCCCTGCCCAGAGCCCTAGCCCCAACTAGTGGACAGTCCTTCCTTCAGCCACCCTCATGTGGAGGGTCTCCTGATGATGACCATGGCCAGGAGTGCAGCGGGCTCCACGACAGAATCTTGTCCCATGCCCACTGCAGGTTGTCCCGCATCAGCCCTTCCACCCTCAGCAAGTTTCCTTCCACAGAGCAACAGAATCTAAGACCAGACAGGACCATGAGACAAGCTGATCTGATCTCCTCTATAAGGCAGGTGGTTCCACTGGCCCAGATAGCCTTCCCTCAAGCCTAACAACTACATTTCAGTCCTCGGGAAAACAAAACAGCGTGCTCAGCTCCCCAAGTGCCACCAGTATCTGAGTCCTGGAGGGAAGCCATGCCCAGATAATGTAGCAGGCAAGCCAGGCACCACGGTGCAGAGAAAGGCAAAAACACTCAAAGGTCCCTGACAATTTGACCTGGCGACAAATTCCATCCTTCCCTCAAATCTGGGCATGTAAGCAAAATCCGCTGGCTGGCAGTGAAAGATTCTCTGCTTGCCTGAGAGCCCTGAACAGACCAGTTCCATCTCCAGCAACAGAGAAACTCTGATGCTTCAGAGAAACGCAAAATCCACCAGAATCCATCACCCTGGGTGCGGTGGGAGGAGGAGAAATCTCCTTCTTGCATCTCACCACATGAGCCCACTCCCTGAGTGTGTAATCAGAGTCTTCCCAGCTGGGCGAGAAGCGGGTTCATTTTGGAGGTCCTCACCTTGCAGTGTCAGCACCATTTGTCATCAAAGTACTGATCAGCAGCTCATGGCCGTATCTAGCAGCAACATGGAGGGGGGTATTGCCGTATTTGTCAGCACAGTCTATCTCGCTGCCTAGGAAAGAAAGCAACAGGCTGTGTGGGTCACTCCTGGCCATGGTTCCAGCCCAGTAAGTCCAAATGGGTCTTTGGGTCCCCAGGGAAGACACAAGCAGCTATTCTAAGAGGCCCCAAGCCAGCCCCACTGCTTTGTCAGAGCCCTATGCAGACAGCTCATTCTCAGCTGGAGAACTCCTCCTCTCAGTCTCTGAACACAGCAACCCACAGATGGCCGAGGTGCGAGCCAGCATCACAAGAAAGAGCTCTCACAGCACAAGGTCCAATGGTTACTGCTACTGGAACCCACCAATGAATCCACCCCCAAGCCCTGCTCCTGCACCTGAGTCTATCACAGCCCCGCTAGGTAGCCCAGACTGTTCAGCTGCTCCTCCGTTTTGTTCTGGAGCTCTCCAGTTCAGCTCTGGGAGCAGCAGCCAAGCCAGAGGCTGTCAGGGACTCAGTCTCTCAGGGCAGGGTCTGGCAGCACTGAAAGGTCTTTTTGACTCTGATCGCCTATAGGGCTGGAATCTCGGCCTCAGGCTCCTGAAGATCTAAGACCCAGCCTTAATGCACTTCTTCCTGTTCTGCCTCTCCCCGCCTCACCCGTGACCGCTGGGAGCGAAAAGACAGTGAGGGGCTCGGCTGGGGAACAAAGGTGACACCAGGGGTAGCGGGGCTCTCATCTCTGCCAGCAAAGGCTACTCGAGACTGAATCCAGGAGAAAGGGCTTGGGTGCCACCTGCTAGTGAGGAGAAGAGCATCCAGCAAGCCACTTACCATTCTGTATGAGGATCTGAGAGCGCGTGAACCGTCCGTGAATGGCAGCCATGTGCAAAGGGCTCTTCCCTTCCTTACTCTGCAGAAAGAGGGGTGGGTGGGTGTGGGTTGGTGATAAACTGTCCCCAAGATCTGCAATCTGAGGGTTACAATTCCTGCCACCTCTCAAAGACCCCTGGTGTTCAGGTTCCAAATTCAGGTCTCCCTCCCCACACCCAACTTGCCCGCCTGGGTTCACACTCCCTGCTGCCCCTATACGTTCTCCCACATGCATGATCCAACCC
The DNA here is from genome assembly GCA_007922195.1 of Podocnemis expansa. Classification (NCBI taxonomy): domain Eukaryota; kingdom Metazoa; phylum Chordata; order Testudines; family Podocnemididae; genus Podocnemis; species Podocnemis expansa. The sequence goes on along the minus strand of ML682037.1, from coordinate 11,784,697 downwards.
AACTGGCAGACCTGAAAGTTCACGTCGGCTCCATTGTTCACAAGGAGTTCCAGGCACAGGGCCCCGTTGGTGGAGACAGCAGCAAAGTGCAAAGGGGTGAAGCCCTTCTCGTTGGGCTGGTTGACGTTGGCGCCGTAGTTGACCAGCTCATTGGCCACAGCATCCTGGCCCATGTAACAGGCAATGTGAAGTGCTGTGTTACCGAAGGAATTGGGTTCATCAATCTGCGGGAACCAACAGAACCAAGGAATTTCAGGGAACCTCAGCCAAGCATTTGGGAGGGAAAGGCTAGGACTGGCCAAGAAGAGATTGGGAAAGTCCACAGGAAGGGCCTTGGCACCCTGCGTCACTGATCCCCTCCTCCACACATACCCCCTCTATGCCTGAGGAGTCCCCCACCCATCCTCCCGCCATTCCTATCAGGGTCTGGGGATTCCCTTATGTAACCCAAAGGAAGAAGGGGCATATGTCACCTGTTTAGGACAGGAGGTGAAGAAAAATCCCAAATCCAACTGTCAACTCCAGGCAGGACAATGATGTTAACCCTCCTAACACTTGTGAAGTGCCTGTGTATCTTTAAAAATACAAGTAACCAGGGCCTGGGTTTCTTTGTCTTCATGTGCACCCTCCACGGGTGAGAATGCTTACTCTCTGTCCCCATGAGAACCACAGAGTTTCCAGCAGCCCTCCAGACTTCCCTGATAGTCGCCTATCCAAGCACTAACATGGGTGGCCACATCTCATGCTCCATCCTGGACAGATCCCAGCTTCTTATTGCACCCAGCACCGTCCTTAGAGTGTGCAGAGCAAGCAGAGCCAGGCCCCCACAGGGGGGCTGGACTGGAGTTGGCCTGTCCATTTGCCAAGCTGCCATGGGCCTCACCTCAACTCCCAACCTCAGCAGGTGTTTCACAACCTCGATCTGGCCACTGGATGCTGCAGTGTGGAGCAAGGTGTAACCCTTCTTATCCCTGCACATCACGTCTGCGCCCCGGGCCACCAGCAGCTTCAGAACCTCCAAATGCCCTGCACAAAGGGAACAAGAAGGCAGAGCCGCAGCACCTCAGTGGCCATTGAGTCCCAAGTACCTCGACCAAGTCAGTGGCAACAGTGGCTCTGGTGCTGACACACATCGACGAGACATTGGACTGGGACTCACCACTGCATTCCATGAACAGCCACCAGATGGGGTGGATTATGGTGGCTCCCAACCTGGGCTGGGCTCTGATCCTTCCCTACCGGGACACTCCCTCCTTCACAAAGAACCCTCGATGGAAAAACCCATCTCGGAACAGGACCCACAAAGAAACGGATGGACGACCGAGACCCCAGGGAGACGTACCTAGGAAAGCTGCCCAGTGGATGGGCTGACGTTCCTTCTTGTCACATAGACACAGGCTGGCCCCCTTGTTTAAGAGTAAGTTCACCATCTGGAGGCGAGTGGGAGGCAGAGAGAAAGCAGTCAGAGGAATGGCTCCCACTTAATTATGCCAGGGACCCTGGTACACAAGAAAGCCTCACACTTTCTGCAGCACAGAATGGTTCCTCTCTGCAACCTCTGTATTTTTGTGCAGAAGCTAGTGTGGCAGACCCCATCTGACCACTTGGCACTGCTGCAGCTTTTGGAGGGACAGCAGCCCCAGCCTGACTCACGGAACGTCCCCAGCTGGGGAAGGGACCAGTGAGGTTAGTCATACCATAGCTTGTTGGAGGGGCTCAGAAGGCAGGAAATATGCTGCATCTTGGGTGTGCGAGGTGTTTGATTTCTCCCCTGCTGAGGATACAGCACACACCCTCAGCGTCCAGCTCAGTACACTTCATGGCTCCCCCCATTTGCAGCCTGGTAGCACCTCAAGGCCCTAGTCAGCTGCAAGGCACCACCATGCCAAGCCCTGTGCACACAGCCTGGAATACAGTCCTTGATTCAGAGCTCACAAAAGCTGGACAGATGGCTGCAGACAAACAACCACTACAGCAACCTGCCTGTTGTCCAGACCCCATCCATCACAGCATCCTTTCCATGTTGTTTCTCTTCTTAAAAGAGATCATGCTTATCTCACAGAAGGGGAAGCCAAAACACTGAGGCCACAGAATAAGACTGAGATGCTTTAAGTCCAGATCAGGAATCAGCCCCCCACCCCACCCCACTTTCCTGTGAGCAGAAAGAGGAACGTGCATGTGAGCCAGGAGGGATTCTCGAGGCACGCCACTCACCTCGAGGTGGCCGCTGTGCACGGCATGGTGCAGTGCTGTGCGGCCTGTGCGATCCGCCACATTAATGCTGCTCAGCAGCGGGATGAGGGCCTCTGCACATTTGGTGGCCCTGTTGGCAGCAGCGACATGCAGCGGCGTTTGCCAGTACTTATCGCGGGCGTTGACGTCTGCTGAGTGCTTCAGGAGGAGGTTAAGTGCCTTCTGCCAGGGAGAGAGAAAGGGAAACTGTACTCTGTGCCGGAGGGGCAGACAAAGCCTCTGACAGCTTGTCAGCACCATTTGGTCTAGCAATCTCGAAATTAAATCAAGCAGGTGGGGTGAAGGGGCAGCATCATGGCAGCTGACAGCTGCCCACAGCCAGCCCAGGGACTACAACAGCCAGCATGCAATGTGGCCACCCGCTCACAGCTGGATGTCTGTGCAGGGATGGGCCACAGGAGCATGAAGGTTGCGTTTCAGTCAATCTGGGCTGCCCTTTCACCACCACCACCCTGCTGATATGCAGCCTCCACACATTACCTGGCTGACCCATATCAAACCACAGCCTGCCTTGTCTCCAGGTTCTCACACGTTAAACACATCCGTTTTCTTAGCGGCGAGGACAATGCACCTGACTAGCCTCTCACAGGCTTCCTTGCATTTCCTGGGGAACTCTACCCACACCTCCAAACCCTGCCCTGGCAATTGAGCCTGAACGCACCTGCCCAGAAGCAGCCTCAGGGAGGATCGGCTGAAAGTCCTCCTTCACCCTTTGTGCTGGGGCAGTGGCTGCCATACCAGGCTCTAGTGAATGGTTCTAACATTAGCCTTTCATTCCTCTGAGCTGGTTTTTATTTAAAACCATGGAAATCTAGACCAGACCGTGTGCCGTCACTGCAGAAACCCAAGAGCCCACAAACAAGGCTGAGGGGCTGATGCTGGGTCTTCAAAGACTCTTGCCAACCCCCTGCCATACTGAATTTCCTGGGAGGTGGGCACCTAGCTCTGTTCACCTTAATACATTTCAGCCTCAGTGCTTCACTGTGAACCCCACTGATACCCTCCAGGCAGCTGGTCCTTCAAAAGACTGTGCTCTATCTCACCCTAGAGAGATGTCTACAGGTCACTGCTGGAGAAGCGCTGACAAGGTGCCAAAGGGACTGAGGCAGGCCCTCACTGAGTGGCCTGACATCATCATTTGGGGGGCAGGGGGTGTGAAGGAGAAAGGGGACAGGGAATTAATCAGGGTCATGCCACTCATGGAAAAAGAAATAGTGACTGAAATGTGACCACACTGAGGGGAAAAATTACAGTGCAGAGCTGGGCTGGGAGGGGCCTGGTCCAAGGAACACAGCCAGAGGGCCGCAAGGGCTAGCTATGCTCAGGCAGGGCGGAGACAGACAGAAAAGATGGCAGGGAGTTAACATCTAGCCACTAAACAATTCTCCAAAGAGGAAGGTGTGCCGCCCTTGAACCAAAGCCCCCTTGGAGAAAGGAACAGGCACCCGATAATCTGAAACCGGCTACCTCCATGCAGGGAGCAGCTGGCATTGCTCCTCTAGCACCTCCCTGAGCCCACCATAAGGAGTGGCTCTGAGTGGTTCCAGAAAGCTGACTGCCCCAGCAGCTTCCTAGGAGGAGCAAGGCGTTGCTCTCTTACTCCACTTTGGCTGGGCATCTCCAAATGGGCAGCATCTAAGAGGGATGCACCTAAACCACAGAACACATTCCTTCTGAGTCGTGACCTCCATGCCCCCGACTCCAACCTGAGTCCCTGGCCCTAACCAACCACCCTTGTTCCTCCTCACCAGCGAGGCAGTGGCTCGTAGCACACGGACAGAGCTCACCCCTCAAAATGCTGCCCTCTGCCCTCAGGTGGGCAGCCATGGGCTTCGAATGGTGGAATCCTGCTGGGAGAGTGGCAGGCAACAGGCTCCAGCCTGTGTAGATGGTGGATTTGCATCCAGCCCAGCTCAGGAATGACCAAAGGCTCTTGAGCCGTTTGGTTGCCCTTGTGTAATGTTCTGCCAGCTGGCCTTCAGACCAACCGCCTCGTTCCAAACCACAGGAGCAGCTGTTCTCCATCAGGCCCTCTGTGCCAGCCTCAACCAAGGACTAAATGAGCCCTGGAGACCCAGCTGCCCTCTCACCCAATAAGACCACCCCCTCCAAGCCTTAAGTCACATGGGGGAGCAGCTGGAGCATGGGAGAAACCTGACCTGCTGCAGCCCATTCTAAGGACAAAGAGAGGCCTTCAGCCAGGAGGCCACTGACCTCGCCCCAGCCCCAAATTCCTGGGGATCTCACCTCAGTGGGGAGAGGAATGGCATTGAGGTGTGTGATCGTGCAGTTCATCAGCATTTACCAGTGACCAATGAAGTGTGATGACCTCAGGAGGCCCTGGGACCAAAATTTTACCATCCTTTTCCTCCTTTTGTGAGGCTAAAGCACCAGAACCCACTCGCCTCTGATCCTGGGCAGGTGGAGAGGAACCCAACACTTCCAAAGAGGATGGGGACAATGGAAGTGATGTAGCTTGGAAGTGGCTGACCAGAGAAGTGGGGCTTCTCAGCTGCTAGAAATGGTCTGAAGCCAAAGGGGCAGCAGGGAAAAGCCATGGCACAAGGTAAGTGGTTCTAGGGGAGAACAAGTTGAGTTCTCCTGAAGGATTCCTTCCTTCCAGGCAGCACAGGCAGAAAAACCCATTCCACAGGGAGTTTGTCTTCTCTCAAGCAGATCTCACAGGGCTTTGCCAACAAGAGACTCCACAAATCCCCCTGCTCCAGCCACTCGACCACAACGTTCCACTCTCTCTCTCTCTCTCAGGCAGTCCGCACACCCGTGTAGTCACTTAATCAACCTCTGCTGGCAACATCACAACCCTGTGACCAAAATAAAAGCCATACTTCATACATCTCTGCCCAGAGCTGGACCAAACTGGCTAGAAAAGGATGAAGCAGCTCCGATGCTTCTCTCGGGACACATCTCTTGGGGACCAGCACTGACAGGAATGGAGGACAAAGTGGCTGTTTCACAATGTTTCAGTTCCTCCTTTTACACCTTTGTGCAACGGGATGTTTGAGTGGGGAAAGTGAACACTCGACAACACCTGCTCACAGAATTTCACCAGTGACAGAGCACGGAGGAAGCCTGAAGAGGAAGGCGCTTAGACGCCTAACTGCTACTCCTGGTGTACAAGAGAAATTCCCCTCAGGAGCTAGGTTGCAGGGCGCCAGAAAGTGCTCCCCTGGTACAGCAGCCCTTTTTTGGCACCTGGCCCATTACATCAGCAGCCATCCTTCTGTGCTGTGCATGCTGGCAGGTTCCATCCTATTCATCCACAGTGGTGGGGGAGAGGGGATTGTGCCGGGCCTCTGTCATTGTCACAGGAACACACTGGAAATTGATGCAGAGAACTGCAAATGGGGAAAGATTTTACAAGGCACTCCTTGGCTAACCATCATTGTCAGGAGCCCACCCAGTGGGCCTGCTGGACACACAACTCCTTCTCCCTGCAAAGAAACTTACTTGCGCAGATGGGACCGTAGAACTGAGCCCGCAGAAAGAGTGGACGTGATGGCAGCAGACAGCTGAAAGGCACATGGCTCATAGTGGGAGGGGAATTGGCAAGGGTGGTCCCAGGGTTATCATTACAAGTAATAGGGGGAAATTAAGCTCAGGGAAAGCGCAATATCAGGAAATACTGTCTGACAGTGAGACCTATCAGGTTGTAGCAGCACTGCCTAAAGAAAGGGGTGGGAGCCCCATAACTTTACAACTAGATTAGACAAAGCCCTGACGACAATGCACTGCAGGGAGAACACTCATATTGGGGGTGGAGTAAAGAGACTCTCATGGGTCCTTCCCGGTTCTGTTTTCTACTTGTCAAAATCTTCTGGATGGTTCTTTAACTGCATGGAATGAGAACATCTACCTCTCAGTTGATCTCCTCGGGCTCTCGGCTGGAATCCAAGCAGTCATGCAGGAAGCATGAAAAAGAAAACAGGTCTCCAGAAAGAGCCCCTTGGAAACAGACCTCTTCATCGCTATATGCGCACCTACCTCATTGCGAGAAGCCGCAGCGCGGTGCAGTGGGGTTAGCCAGACAGTGTCCTTCGCGTTCACGTTAGCACCTGAGGAGCCAGAGCAGAAAAGGAAGGTGAACACACCTGGCCAAGGGGAACTGTCCAGCACTCCAAGGCACCATCACTGGTTTTAAACAATCACAGTTGCATCTGCTTGGTTAGTGAGCATGTCAGTAGCCTCATTACAGATGGAAACCTAGTGAACTTTAAGTCTGGCCTGCACTATAAAGTGAGGTTGACATAGTGCCAGGGCCTACTGCCATGCAGAGGGAATGATCAGGTATAGGAAACATCTACATTATGACCCTCCAGGGCCACAAGTGCAGTTCTGTACCAGGGCCACTGTAACTCATCTAACCTCACCAGACATCCTCCAACACAAGGTGTTCCCAGCTGCAATAGCACGTTCTCAAGGGCTGCATCTCCCTGGCTTGAAGCAGAGGGAAGCAGCACATGGGGAGATGAAAGAAACTACACTTCCCAGCATGCCCTGCTCCACCTAGAGGACTACTTCTCCCAGAAAGCAGTTCTTCATCTTGAGCAAAAAGGAGGCAGTGCTTTTCACACCAGCATTCGTAGATCTTTGCAGGGATGGAGACCACAGCTGTCCTGCAGGAGTCTGCAGGCCAGCTTCCGTCATCCCTGCTCAGGCAGTCCAAGCTTCCAAGACTGCCCGTGCCAGCCAGCCCATCCCGGCTTTACTGAGTGGTGCTGACCTGCCTTGAAAGCCAGGCGGAGCACAGAGCTGCATTTGATGTTCTTTGCCTGGAGCAACACGTCTTCAAGCAGCAAGTTCACTTTAGGAAGGCTCAGGGAAAAGACTTCCCTAAATCTGTGCTTGTCGACACTTATCTAGGATCATTACAGCCCAGGCACCACCAGCAAACTGCTGATGAGCTGAATACCAGATTATGGGCCTTTTTTCTCTCATCCATGGTGTGTGGTGAGAGAGCTTGAGTGCAGATCTGACTCATTTCCAAGGAAAATGGAGGGGCTGATCTTGGGCTAGAGCCAAGTACGCTGCAGACAGGTGCTGGCCCTCATCCCACACCCAGCCAATGATCCTGATCTGGGGCTCCTCACCTTGCTTTGTAGTTCGAGGCTTCCTCCCCAGCCAGGTCTGTCAATACTGTTCGCTCCTGAACCAAAGCCCTGGGCTCCCCACAGAGAATTCTGCCAGTGCCCCTGATCCAGACCCACAGACCTGCTACTCTTAGAGCCACAGGCTCTTTCCCAGCCCTCCGGTGCCCCCCAACCCCTAATATTCCAGTTCTGGGTTGTTTGAAGATAGGCACAAACCTCCTCTTGGGATCTGGGCAAAAGCAACAAACAAAACTTCCCTGGTGGCTCAAGCACCATCTCCTCTGGGGGTGATAAATCCTTGGAGCCCCACCCTGATGAATCACAGCCCTTCTGTTTTAGACTCACAAGAGGGCCACGCCGGCTAAACCTGAGCGCATCCAGGAAATCGACTGGGCTGGGCAGAGCCGGCTGCAGGCCTTACCTGACAGTATGAGGAGCTCAAGGATGGGGACTTCTCCTAAATAGGCAGCAGCATGCAGTGGGGTTCGTCGTTCTTGGTCCTGGACAGGGAGAGAAGGAAGGGCTGTGACAGGGGCAAGACACAGCAAACACAGCTCTCCCTCTCCAAATCCCCTTGCCTCAGACACCAACATCTGGGTAAGTCTGAGCCGATGCAGGAACCTGCTTAGGACCACCACCTACAGACAGCCTTGTGGGGAAGCCACAGACCACATTTCACATCCTGATCCGCATCAGAATTCAGGGCACACTGAAGAGTATAATATCCAGAGGGGTAGCTGTGTTAGTCTGCATACCACAAAAACAACGAGAGTCCCGTGGTACCTTAAAGATTAACACATTTTTTCAGGCAAAAGCTTTGCTGGGTTCCAACCCATTTCGTCAGCCCACGAAAACTTATGCCAGAAGAAATCTGTTAGTCTTTAAGGTGCCACAGGACTCCTGTAGTTTCTACTGAAGGGTGTGTGTCAGGTAAAGCAGGGGCTAAGAGGCAGGAGTCCAGGGTTCTAGCCTGGATCTAGGAGTCCAGTAGTAAGAGCCAAGGCCATTCCAGGACTCCTGGATTCCATTCCCAGTCCGGGAAAGCAAGTGGAGACTAGTGGTTAGAGCGGGGCCGGGAGCCAGGAGTCCAGGGGTCTAGTCCCAGCTCACAAAGGCGTCTCTGGACCCCTTCCACACACCATGCCATTCTACGTTTTTACACTTTGGGTCAATAAAAATTTCCAAGTCTTACAAGCAGCTCCCACAACACATTAAGCCCAGATGACTGGGAGAGGCTATCAAGATGCAGAAAGCACATCTTAGGATCTCTTTTCTTTGCTTGCTGCTGGGTCCTTGGGAGTCAATGCCTTGTGGCATTTCCTGGCTCAAATGCCAAGTGGCGAATATGAGGAGGGTAGGTGGGACACAGACAGAGTACAGGCCCCGTATTTCAGTTGCATTTAATGAAAACTGCATTTTTCCACTAATGAAAAAAGTGTCAAGAAAATGAAAGTGAAACTGGTCAATCTCATTCCCTACATGAAATCCATAGCCAAAGAGACATGTGTAAAGCTTTCCCCCTTCTCCCCTACTCTCAGCAGGAGAGAGAAGACATTTTAGAGAACGGATGATCTTGATCAACTCCCCTAAAGAAAAGGAGACTCTCAGGCTATAACATCCCTGAATGAGGCAGCCACAGAACAAATTCTTGTGATCCCTTCACGTAATGTGTTAAGGCTCATCCTAATGGCTGGTGCCATGGCTGGCAGGAAATCAGTAAGCCAGAGATGCCTGACCCAGACTCACACTGCTCAGGAGCCCTATGCATTTAGGGTACTAGCCCCATGCATGATGCAGTGTGGACAGCAGGAGGCTGAAGCATTAGGTGCTGACACCAAGAGCACACAAAAGAAATAACACCGGCCCAGAGCAAAGCTGGGAGCAGCATCCAGCAAAGACCCAATTAACGCCCCGCAGCCTGGAAGAGAGTAAGAAAGACGCTCTGATGCAGAGCCCATGACACGGACCTAGAACATCGAATCCCTGGCCCCAGAGCCAACCCGACCATGCCACCCACTGAGAAACAGTGAGGCTGCAAAAGCTCTTGTGATAAATACATTTGTCAGTCTTTAAAAGCACGACAGGACTCCTTGTTTGTTTTGCTGGACTGGACTGGACTAACACGGCTGCCTCTCTGGAGCCAGCAAGATTTCTAACAGTGAGGGTCATCACTGGAATGGTTTACTGGGGGGTCATGGTGGATTGTCCATAAGCAGCAGTTTTTAACTCTCCAGAGGGGTAGCCATGTTAGTCTGTTGCAGAGCAAAAACAGCAAGACTCCTTTGGCACCTTCTAGACTAACGAATTTCTTCAGGCATAAGCTTTCATGGGCTCCAGGGCATCTGCCGAAGTGGATTGGAGCCCACAAAAGCTCATGTCCAAAGAAATCTGTTAGTCTATAAGGTGCCACAGGACTCTCACAGTTTTAAAATTACGTTTCTAAAAGCTGCTCTTGTTCAAACAGGAAGCACTCTGGACAGTTCTCTGGCCTGTGTTACTCAGAAAGGCAAACCAGATGATCGAGGGACCCTGTCTAGCTTGAAGACATACCTCTCTGAGAGATACCTGCCCCGCATTTGTTTGCACATAGCTTGTAAAACAGATCAAGGGAGCGTTTGCATCCAAGCCTGACAAACACTCACAGGTGGATTTTACACTCCTCTTCCTTGGAGCTGGTTGTTCAGGCTGTCTCATGGGTCTGATCAACCAAGCAGGCCTCTAAAGCAGGGGCAACTGAAATGAACTGGAGGGATATGTCTGACTAGCCTGAGAGGGAACAAGCTGCATCCGCTATTCATCCTGATGACAGAGGCATAGCCCAAAAACTGCAGGCTGCAGCATTCAACATGTCATCATCGACAGGGCCCAGAAACTCAGTGTGGACACGGCATCCTGGGCCCAGCCAGCCACACCTCGTCATCCAAGGTGAGAACAGCCACCACACAGTGCTCCCTAGGCTGTATTTGGGTTGCCCTCACCCTGCCCCAACATACTCCACAGGCAAATTTAAAACAGGGACAGCAAACAAACATCTGCGTTACTGTGGACTTTGGCTCTCCTCCACCGAGCACGATAGTCTCAACTCAGCCGGGCTTGCAACAGTGTACATTGCTCCTCTGGTCCAAAGGAGCCAGGTATGCAGGGATCCCAGCTAGCCACCCCGCCATTCACCTGGAGCCTTCAAATGAAGAGCGGACCACTAAGTACATTCTGCACTACCTGAATGCTTTACAAACAGCAGGTAAGTCTTCACCCCCACCGCCCATGTGAGTTACGGAGGTACCATTATCCCCATTTTACAGATGGGGAGATTGAAGCAAGGGGACCAAGGCCAGGATTTTTAAAGCAGGTCAGGGCCAAGCTAGTAGCAGAACTTAGGAGCTTTGCCTCCAAGTCATGTACTCTAACCGCTAGATTATTCTGCGGAAGAGATTCTTGCCTGCTCACCAAAAGCACAGCCACTCAATCCTATCTGCTTTGGGCCCACAAGCATATTTCAGAGGCAAGACAGAGGAGGGCAACTCTATTTAAGACAGAAGCGTCAGAGTGCCAAGTGAGACCAGGCAGCTGCTGCTCACTCACTCACCAATATATTGATATTCTCCTTCTGGTTCAGCAACGACCGCACCTCCTCTAGGTCACGGTTGAAGATGGCTTGGACCAGAGGAGGCTGCAAAGAGAGAAACAATCAAGCTGTGAAGCAAGAAGAATGAATAAGCAGGGACAAAGAAATGGCGACAACTGGCCTCTTCATTCCATGCATCCTGAGACCAGCCAGGCAAGTTCACCATCTCACAACACTCTTGCAAATGTACCAAAATCTACTGAGCCGTGCTGGTGAGCTGTAGCCGTGGAGACATCAGACAGCAGTTCTCCCCCACTCCTTGCAGCTGAAGGCTTTAATATTTATACAAGTCAATTTCTGTTTTAGAGAGAGAGAGATTGCTGCTTCTGCTAGGATTACAAAACTTAAATGAAATAAGTGTTGGTGGAAATTGCCAGGTTCTCCATTCTTGGGAATAAAACCACAAGATGAACACACACTGTACAAGTTTTGTACATTCCCCCCAATGGTCCTGGAAAGACTACATCTGAGGGGGCTCACGAGTACCCATTTAGGCCCTGATCCTGGCCAGATATCAGTGGGAACAGGATCAACCCCTCTGTCCTCTTCACTTCTCCGGCAACATGAGGGCCAACTGCTGCCAGCCCTGGTCGTTTTCCTGATACTGATGCTTGCCCATTGGGAACTGGATCGAGACCCAGACCCACCCCACGCAGAGGCCACACTAAACAGCCAGCATGGCAAGCGTTGAGGCCAAAAGCTCTGCAATACTCCAAGAGGAATAAGGCCATTTATGTGGAGAGCAAGAACAGCTGACCCTGCCAACAAGCTATGTTTAGGAAAGGATCTAAACTTTCATGTTTCCTGGCTTAAACCACGCCCTAATTATTGGAATGAGACCTTTCCAGGATGTTGATTCTCACATCTGTCTTCCTGGGGGGCTTCTTGCAACTCCCTCGAAAGCATCTGCTGCTGACCACTGGTCTGAGACAGGATGCTGGCTAGATGGATGACAGTTATCTGATCCGGTCTGGCGAGTCCTACTCAGCCTGAATTTGAACAAGTGCTTTAGAGGGGAAAGAAGCTGCATCTCCCTGCCAAATCTCAATAGCCATTCACTCCCCACAGGATAAAGCATCCAATGCACACATATTCAGGAAATCTAGATCTCAGAGTCATAGTTAAAAGCCTCTCCAGTCAGTCAGCGGCAGGCCCTGAACCCGGACCACTTGTAAGGCTTGGCCCTAATTCCAGGAGAGTAAACACAGAGTAAAACAGTTCTGTCCTCTCAAATCCCAAGCTGCACCTTAACAGCCCCAGCCCTCTTCATCTGTTGTACTTCTAGCTCTACTTTGGGTTGCTGGAAGATCTGGCTATAGTCAGAAAATACCAACAATGCACCAGATGACCTTCCCATTGGCCTAAAATGGATCTTTACAAACACACACTTGTTACGCGTGCCACAAACTCCAGGCCCATCCCTTGCTTCATCCTATAATCCACCTTCTCACCCCATACACGCTGTCCTCCCAGTGGCTGAGACCATGCTGATCAAAGGACTGGCGTCCCGGAAGGCTGACCACAGAGAAAGTCAGACTCCTCACCGGGTTCTTTGCTTCTGATGGCACAGGGGTAACATGCCCTCTTGGGAACCTGCCACAGGTTCAGTTCTGGAGGGCGAGCTGCCCTGCGCCTCCCCACACCTGCGTATTTCCTGTCAGACAGACCTGGACTGTCCTTTGGCTGTTTGTACTGGGAGCTCTTTAGGGTGGGGACCATGGCTGCCTCTAACTACGTACAGACCCTAGAGCACCACAGCCACTACCGAAAACGACCACCTGCCCTTTCCTCAAGGCAGAGCACCAAAACAGCTAGCTCCTGGAGCGACACAGCCAAGGGATCTGTACCAGCTCCACCTTGCCCTCCCACACTCGGCACTGGAGACAACTGCTCATCCCGACTTGTCTGCTCCGCACAGCAAACCTTGAACTTATGTTTCCCAAACAGGTTTCCTGCCCTCACTACCCAGCTAACTGCACATTCCCTCATCCTCCATGTCCTTTAAAGCAGCTAAAGCTGGGAGTCATTCGGGTGGAATGCACCGGACTCAGCATCCAGCGTTAGCCATTAAAAAAAAAAAAAAGAGAGAGAGAGAGATTCATAGATGATAATTATGCCCTGCGTGGACTTCAGTGGAGCTCCCAACAGTGCTGGGACTGACACACCCACCCACCATTCACAAGGGAAGCTGAACGTTTTGGTTACCAACAACAAGAAAAAGTTCTATTTAAATCTTAGATCAACTAACTCCCCTTTCCTGGCTCTCCCCACCACGTGAGGCTTTAAAAGCCCAGCACATCGGTGATACTGCAACAATGAGGAACCAGCGGAGGGATCAAGCAGCCTGGATTTCCCAGGGCATGAATAAAGGGGCTCTTGTACACTCATGTTTGTGGATGGGTGGGGTGTTTGGAGGAACAGAGGGGGGTGCTGGGTACGCTGGGGAGGCAGCAGGGGTGACAGGCGAGGGGAAAAGTATATAACCTGTGGGGAGAGTAAAACAGAATTGTGCTCCTTAGGAACATGAAGTTTGATTTACACCTCTTCTGAAGCAGAGAGGGTTGAAACAGGACCCCTTCAGGAAAACTGGAGGGGGTGGGGGGCATCTGAATAGCCACTCTTCCTCATACCCACCCCAGAGAGTCAGGGTATATGGAAAGACCAGCCAGTCAGCCCCACTGACTTGGGGGCTGTCACAAAAGCCAAGTGGGTGCAAACAGGACTGACTCACATCTGCCCAAGGAAAGCGGGGTATGACCCCCCTGTACATGATAAAGCTGACTCACAGCAAACACCAGTGACAAGAGGGCACGCAGGAAAACCTCCATCGCAGCCAGGGAACGGCTGGGCATACAACAGCACGGAGAAGCAACCTACCCGAAGCGACAAAAGTGGAGCAGGAGACGAATCACCCCTTTCTTGGGAAAACGGGGTGCAAATCAACACCCCTCCCTCCAGCCAGAGAAGGGCTGAAGCAAAAAGTGAGACGTGGGGGCCTAATGGGGAAAAAGCACAGAGCACAGATGGGGAGGTCAAATCCTACCAAGGGGTGGGAGTGTCCCTGACCTGGAAAAAGACCCAGGGCTCGGTGCAGGGACTTGGGGCTTGAGCCCTGTAACCTGGGCACCAGCGACACCCCTGTGCAAGGAGCAAAGGGGGATAAAGAGGCAGGAGAAGGATGGCTGGGGCTGGGGCTGGGGGGGGAGGGAATAAAGGAAGGGTATGGGAGGAGGGAAGATGGGGGCAGGCACAGTGAGGGGATGTGAATGAGGAGGCCAGATGGGATGTGAGGGGAGGCTGAGTGGGCAGAGAGAAGAGATGGGGCTGAGGCAGAGACGGGGCAAGGGGGCACAGGGAGAAGAAATGGAGGACTGGTGCAGAGATGGGGGACTGGTGCAGAGATGGGGGGCAATAGGGGGCTGGGGAGAGATGAGGGACAATGGAGGGAGAGATGGGGGCAAGGTGGGGGCAATGGTGCACAGGGAGAAGAGATGAAGGGCTGGGACAGAGATGGGGGCAACGGGGTGCAGGGAGGAGAGATGGGGGCAACAGAGGGAGGTGAAGGTAATGGGGCACAGCGGGGAGAGATGGGGGCAATAGGGCACAGGGAGGAGAGATGGGGCAATAGGGCAGAGATGGGGGGTGAGGGTAATGGGGCACAGGGGGAGAGATGGGGGGCACTGGGGGCCGGGCAGAGATGGGAGACAATGGGGGGAGAGATGAGGGCAATGGGGGCTGTAGGGAGAGATGGGAGGCAATGGGGTGCAGGGAGGAGAGATAGAGAGCTGGGGCAGAGATGGGGCAATGGACAGAGGTGACGGTAATGGGGTGCAGTGGGAGAGATGGGGGCAATAGGGTGCAGGAGGGAGAGATGGGGCAGGGATGGGGATGGGGGTGGGGAGATGGGGCAGGGGAGATGGGGGGCAGGAAGGAGACGGGGGACGGTGGGGGGGAGATGGGGCAGGGATGGGGTGAGGGTGGTGGGGCACAGGGGAGATGGGGGACAGGAAGGAGATGGGGGGCGGTGGGGGGAGATGGGGGGCGGTGGGGGGAGA
>ML682037.1:11724202-11764656 GCA_007922195.1 Podocnemis expansa | reverse complement strand
GGGGCGGCCGGCGGCGATGCGGGAGGCGGGAGAGGCCGGGCCCGGGCCCGGCTCCTCGGGCGGGAAAGCGGCGGCGGCGGCGCGGGGCCCGGCTCCGGCCTTGGGGCGGCGGCTCGGGCGGCTCGGGAGGCCGGGGCCGGGGCCGGGGCCGGGGCCCGGGGCGGGCGGTACCTGGTCGGCGATGCTGAGAACCCCCATGTCCGGGGCGGCTCAGCGCCCAGCTCCCGGCATCAGGCTCCGGCCCTGGCGGCGGCGGGGGGGGCGGGGCGGGGCGGGTCCCGCCCCCGGGTAGCCGCGAGCCGGGCCCGCAGCGCCCCCTGCCGGTTGCGGGTCCGGGGAGGCCGGGGAGGAGGCCGGGCAGGGTTCATCTCATCCTCTTCTGCTTCTAGGGGGCCTGGAGCGGGTCCCCCAAAACAGGGTGTTCTGGGGCCTTCCGGCGTCCTGTAACCCCTGTGAGGAAACAGCCAGAGACAATCACGACTCTTCCGATGCCTGCCAGGCAGGGACATGGAGGGTCCTCCGTGTGCCTGACGGCTGGTGACCCTACCCAAGGGCGACGGGCGGCCGAGCGCTCGCCCCGCTCTCTGCTCCTCCACAGCACCCGCTGTCCCAGGACCCAGCACGCGGCGCCTCATCCTCTGAGGGAGCCAAGCGGCCGCTACAGGGGCGACCTCCGATTCCCGGGCGTGTGTGACGCAGGCGCCCCAGCGTGATCTCCTGCCGGTCACGGCACAGACACATGGAGAGCGGCAGGCCATGCTGGCCCAAAAAGTTAGTGGCCAGACAAGGCGGACACAGCAGGGAGGGAAGCATCTCGCACAAGGTCATGCAGCAGGTCAGGAGAGCCAGGCACAGAAGCCAGGTCTGCTGCGGCCTAGTACATAAGCCACCTGAGCCACTGCTCGGGCCTTGCTCACGCTTGAAGGGCTTTGTTGGGACAGATCAACTAGTCTTGCTATCCTGACAACGCCCCAAGGCGGGAAGTTGCTGACTCCAAGCAGCTTTCTGCCACCTGGTCCCAGAATGGAATGGAATAGGACAGGAACAGACCAGAATGGAAACAGAAAAAAATGGAAACAAAATACTTGCCAAATACCTTTGGCTGTGTTCCCACACAGTGGGTTATTGCAATACGGTTGTTTCGAAACAACTTATTTCGAATTAACAAAATGTTAATTCAAAATAAGGAAAAAAAGCCGGAATCGAAATAGCGATTCCGGACAACAGTTATTTCGAAACAACTCACCGTCGTTTCGAAACAACACGTTCGCACGGCGTTGTTTCGAAACAACCATTGCGAAACAACGTTGTTTCGCCCACAGACTAGGTTTAACTTGTTTCGAAACAACCATGCGTCGTGTGAACAGCCAAAACCTTATTTCGAAATAACCTCCGTTGTTTCGAAATAAGGAGGCTGTGTGAACACAGCCTTTTTGTTGCTGCTACAACTGTCTCTATACTAGACCTTTTCCCAGCAGAGAGATGCTGGTGAAGGGTGTTTTTTTCATGCTCCTAACCAACATAACTAAGTCTGTAACATACTCCAGTGTAGATCAGGCCTCCCTGCTCCTTTTTAGCTGCGTGCAAGTCCAGGGATCAAGACAGTCTGTGTTCTACATGGACTCGGCTCTCTGCTTGACTTCAGGAAGCTGAGATGGAGAGCACGCCGCACAATGACATGACTCTCGTAGACTCGAAGAACGTGAGTCTGTCATGATCATGCAATGCAGAACTCAGACCTCGTCATTCGTGCCGCTGAAAATCCCACTGCTTCCAGCATGTCCGCAAGAAATTAACTGTTAACTATGAAACAATACCAAGATCCATTCCCTCCTGTATGCTCCATTGTCCCTGCTCTCACTTCTGTGCCTCATGTTTGGGTCTTGATCCTGCAAATACTCCCTGGCGTTAAGGGTTCCATCCATGAATGCAAACCTGTAATGTGCTATTTCAGCGCCCCTTGGCAATTAGTGGCGCCTGGGGCTGGAGCCACGAAACGCAGCCTTTTAACAGAGCAGCTCTACTGAGCCGCTCCAGCACGCCTGGGGCAAAGCCCCATTGGCCCCACTGTAGTTACGGCCCTGCATGAATGCATTGGGCCTGTGCCTGGAAGGCCACGTTGCACTAGACAATATCTGTTTTTCAGGACTGGGCTGTGCTATTGTAAGCTATTCAGGGCAGGGGTTCTTTTTATACCTGTATTTTACACAGCACCTAGCACATTGTCTTTGCTTAACAAAGAATGAATCGCAGTTACAAGGTGGTGCTGCATGAGACCTCACATAAGCATTTCCGGATGGCTCTGATAGTGACCTCGTGCAGCCGACGCCCACCAAAGCCAAAACCCCCAAAATGGCTCACAAATCTTTACCACTTGCCCTTGAGACCCTACAGGTTCCATCGGGCCTTGTGTTTGCAAGGCTTAGCTTGATATGGAGCATTGCATTTTGGGATCTGTAGTTTCCACTGGCCAGTTCTCCAGTGTTAAAGGTCGGGATGGTTAACAAGGCTGCCAACCTGGCTTTTGTCAGGGCAACTTTTTGGAGGAAAATTAGTTGTTTAAACTAATAAATTATTGTTGCAACACAATGAGCTGAAGAAATGCTTTCTGCAATTATGAAGCATTTATATTTAACATTCCTGTCTGTTACTGGCTGGAAGCAATAATGGAGCGTTGCTTTAAATTGCTGCCTCTGTGTCTTGAAATAACATCCAGAGACATAGTTGCATTGACTGCTATGGAGTGTGGAGGGGACCTAGTCCAGGGGCCAGTGTGTCAGCTCTACTTCGGGCTCTGCTTTTGATCTGGAGTTGAGCTGAGTTCAGTGGAGGAGGAGCCAGGAGACTGTGCGGTTGATACAGTACCAGGGTTATTTTTATCATGCCTTTTGACCTGTATTTAGACAAGTGTTACCTAACGGTGAAATCAAGGTGAAATAATACAGCTGAAAAGCCATAAAGAGCAGCTGTTGACATTTTTGCCAGTGAAATACTGGCCTGGAGGAGAAAACAATCAGACTAAACTTTTCACAGTGACACAAGATCATCGGACTTGTGCTTTAGAGTGTACTCGTAGCCCTTTGCCAGTTATTTGTATGGACTTTGTAAGGTAGCCCCTCCTCCTTCTCTCACTTTGTGTGCAAAGGAAGCAAAACTGGGGGGGTTCTGGCTAGTGCAGCTCTCTGAAAGCTGGGATCTGAAGAGCCTGTGATAACTGGCTTCTCAAAAGAAGATGGAATTAGAGAGATGATTCATAGGTTCCAAGGTCAGAAGGGACCATCGTGATGACGAAAACAACAGGCCAGCTGGAACTGTCTTTAGACCATACCTCCACTTCATCTTGTGGTTAAGGCACAGATCTAGGGGTTAGAGACGCCTGGGTTCTGTTCACGGCTGTATCACGTTCTTCCTTTTGGGTGCCTCTGCCTCAGCTCCTCCATCTATAAAATGGGCATCATAATTTTAACCCTCCTAGAGGCCTCAGAGGTTAAAGTATTAGCTTATAAAGCACTCTGAGAGTCATGAATGCAAAAGCAGAACACAACAGTAAATGAATGTTATTGCGATTCTAGTCAAAAGAAAGCTCAAACATGGATTGGTGGTTTGATAAGGTCTCTTTTATAGGGTGATTTCTTGAATCCTGCAAGAAAGCCCATGGGCCCAAAGTTCACTTTGGGGAAAAGGTGGTTCTGCTATTATGTTGGTTTGAGATGGGATGATGTTGTGTTGTGATGTCATGACATGGTAAGCCACAGCAGCATCCTGATGTGTCCTATTCCATGACAGGGCTCCTGACTGTTGTGAAAATACAAACAGTAAAATAATATTAATGATGGGATGATATTTTGATGAGCTGTGATAAATGTCCGCTTCTCAATAGTCAGGAGTTGATGTTGTCGCACTCTGAGATGAGATGCGATTTTGCACAGTGATACCAGGGAGCTTTCATGGGACAAATGAGGGCACCGCCACCATGCGCCAAGGGTGACACAAATAACTGGAAAGTGACATGGTTCCCCTGTGGTCGGTTAACATATTTGGGGCCATGTGGCCAGTTTGTATAGTGGGGGCGCTGAAAACCACTGAACCAACGTGCATATAACAGAAACCACTTCTCGGCAGTGGGGTGGCAGGTCCCCCATGCCCCTAGTTCCAGCACCCGTGCAGCAGCATGGTGATGTGCCGCAGGCAGCGCTGCACTGGGGTAGGGTTACCAGATACCAAAACATGGAAAGGAGGACAGGGAAGTACGAAAAGGAGGACATTGGAGGACGCATGGAGAAAATGTAGTATTAATGTAATATTCTTCTGTTTTTAGGGGGTCCTGGAACGCTTCCCCCTTAAAATAGGATGTTCTGGGGCGTTCCAGCATCCTTTAACCCCTGCTAAGTAAAAACCCAGACAAAACCATGTCTTTTTAAAATGCTGGCTGGACAGAGGACGTGAAGGTAAAAAGGAAGAGCGTCCTCCTTTTGCCTGGTATCTGGTAACCCCACACTAGGGAGAGTGACCGCCCCTGGCAGTGAGGTGTGAGGTCACATCAGGGTGTGATGATGTCACGTTGTTCAGTACAATGGCGGGATGAGAACCAGGGGCCCACCCTGACGTGATGACATAGTCGCAGGCCAATGACGCAGGCTGTGACGTGTCACCGCATGGTGTGCACCCCATCAACCCATCGGCTGTAGCTCAGAGGGCGTCTCCTCCCAGCCGGGCGGACTACAATTCCCATCGGCGCCTTGCGGGGCGGGACTACAATTCCCAAGATGTCACGGGACCTGCGCGCGGGCCGCAGGGCCGTGACGGCGCCGGGAACTACAACCCCCATGATGCCCCGCGGTGCCGGCTTCACCTTCTCGCCCCGCCCCCTGGCTGTGACGCGATGGCCTCTATGGTGACGCGATGACGTTGTGCGGGGGGAGGGGGCGAGTTCCTCGCGGCGGAGCCGGGCCGGTGTCTGCGGCGGACGCGGAGCCCGGAGCCGGCCGGACCCTCCCCATGGCGGCCAGGCGGCTGCGCGCGCTGCTGCGGCTGGGGGCGCGTCAGGGGCTGCGGCCGGGAGCGCCCCCGCCTGGCAGGTGAGGGGACCCCGCGCGCGCCGAGGGGAGGGGTCACGAGGGGCCGGGGGCGGGGCCATGAAGGCGCGGGGGGAGATGGGCGGGGCTAAACCGACCGAGGGGCGGGGCCAAGAGGGGCGCGCGGGGCGGGGCTAAAGAAGGGTCTGGGGGCGGGGCTAAAGGGGGCATGTGGAGGTGGGGGGCAGGGACCCCTAGAGGTGGCTCCGCAGGCCCCTGGGGGTCCATGGCGCCAGAGCCTGGGGGGGAGATCCCTGGGGCAGGGGGAACCCCGGGGGGTCCAGGGGCCCAGGGAGGGGGCTTGGGACCCATAGAGGGGGTCCGGGGGGAGGACACTTGAATGCGGCATCGGGGAGACCAGCAGAACCAGTGGGGCCCAGCACGGCCACTGATGGAGTTGGGGTCTGGGGCTGCGTCAGCGGCAGAAGGGAAACTTGCGCTTCTCTCCTAGCAGAGCGATCGTCCTGGGGCCTGCTTGCCTCACCGGCATCCCTACGGCCGCTCGAGCGGGTGTCCACCACCCTTCCTGGGCATGGAGCTTATCCAAACGCAATTAGGCAGCTGGAAACAAAGACCCAGATGTGAGCGGCTAGCTCCCTGCAGCCGTCCGCACGGGCTCACCAGGCAGTCGCTGGCTTAGTAAAAGCTGCTGGGGCTCTATGGGCTTTAGCATCACTGATGGAGGGATGGACCCGGCCCGCGTGCCTGCGGTTTGGTGGATGGTTTCATGGTTGGGGAGGTTGGGGCTGGTTGCTTTAACACTGGAAGATATTACGATAAGAGGTAAAGAGCTTTCCAGAGCGTGTGGATGCTTTGTAGGAAAAGGAAACGGGATCTGGATTCAGCAGCCAACCTCCTTTATCAGTTTCCGACAGGATCGGTGCAGCCCCACAGGTCAGGTGCTTGTTCACCGGAGATTCGTAGAAGTCTCTTAAATCAGAAGATGGGCTGTTGGGCATCGGGGAGACCAGCAGAACCAGTGAATTAATCGTCACCTCCTGGCTAGCCTTTGATCTGCATCTCCTCCCTTTCAAAAGTCAGGGAAGTTTAAGGTCTCACACAACTACCTCGCTGCCTCCTCTCTATCCAGGAAAGCGCTCTGCCACCGATGACCTGTGGTGAGAGGTGCTGTGCCAGGAAATTGGTGCAATCATCGGTCGATCTGTCCGGAGTGTTCTGCTTCTTGGCAGGTGGGAACAAAATAATCAACAGCTTGTGCGTAACAGAGGCACTTTGTCAGCTCTCATGCCTGCCTTAGCACAGGGGCACGTCCTGAATTTGGAGCCAAGAGCATTCAGGTGGCATCAAGGGTAGCTTTGACATGGAGCCAAAGCGGCCACTGATCCACTGCAGTGGTGCGTTAAGAGATGGCTGCGGGAAGGAAATGGAGCATCCAGCTGGCTGAAAAAACCTGAAATACCCCCAGCCCTCTCCCCTCTGCTGTGGCATCTGCAGGGCTCAGTGACCCATTGTGAGCTACATCTATAAATATACATTCAAGTGAACAGCCTGAGTGGAAAGTTTCCAGTTATGGTGGAACGCGAGCTCCTGATTATGTCAGGTGGAAGCTGCCAAGGTGCTGGAAGGAAGTTCTGAAGGCAGGGTTGGCTTTCATCTGTAGTGTCTTTATAAAGTCCCGATTGCTACCCTTCCCGCCAAATCACTAGGGCTTCAGGAACTTCAGAACTTCTTGCCTGTTTTGTTGATGTGTAAGAAATTGGATGAAAGCTCATCAGCCTGGGCTGAGGATTGGGCAGCAGGAACTCTGGGGTTCTGTTCATAGGGCAGTCTCAGTGCTGCTTCATGCCTCCATCTCCCCAGCCAGGGAGAGTCACCGCCTGCACAAAAGGGTTTTGTAAAGGCTGAGTGGTCCGCTGCGGCCAGCCACACCAGTGTCAAGTGGCAATGAAGCGGGAGCATTCACTCTGGATCGTCCATGCTGACTCGGGGGCATGAGAGATCAACAGTTTGTCCAGAGTAGACCTCGAGCAGGCTATCGTGGGAGGTCAAACACTCCATCGCGGCAGCTCAAAGCATGACCCTGGTAAGGTGCGAGGCCTCCCTCAGGCCAGGCCTGATACCCCAGGCTGCCTGTGAAACTAGCGTGAAAACCATTGCAACCCCAAGGGCATGTGTGAGGGGTGTTAGCAGCCTCTGGACTCTTTGCAGGAGGGAAGTCACATGTTGCTGACTGGCTGACTTCTCGTCTCTGTTTGTGACGCTTGTTGTCGGTGTTTGGTGTGCCAGGCTGTGGGGAGCCAGGAACAAAAGCACCAACTGAAATTTCATCAGGGGGCAAGGTCCAGCGGACAAGGTCTGAATGGATAGAAGGGAACTAGAGGCACAACCTGAGTAGGTAGCTGTGCCTCTGACAGGCTGGGTGACCTTGGTGGAGCGGTCCTGTTCTCAGTCACCGCCTCAGTTTCCCCATCTGTAAATCACAGCATGCTGACCCACCTTGGAAGGCTGTGGAGGGCCCGATGTGCAGGAAGCACTCAGTGCTGTCCTCTGGGTTAGATGCCCTCGACTGGAGTTCTTCCCCTCCCGTCATGTCTCTAGGTCAGAGCAGTGGTGACCATGGCCATGGTGAGTTCTGCCCCACAGAACCCAGAGTAAATAGGTTCTGACAAGCCGACAGTTACAGTCAATGAGTGACTTTTCCAGAGCCTCTTTCATCTGAAGACGCCACAGTGCTTTCAATCAAGCAGATGGGACACTGAAAAGTGTCAGTTTGAGACAGAAAGCCAGGGCTGTGGCTTCAAGGGAGAATCTGGGCCAATTGCTGCTCTTTCAGAAAGTGCCAAGGTCCAAGCAGGGCAGAGCAAACCAAGCCTCCAGGCCATGAGACGCACTGCCGGGATTTACAGCGCTGGTTTCTGCTCCTCCTTCTGAAGTGCCTGCTCCACAGCACACCCAGCGGGTACGGTTCTGCCAAGATGGGTCACTGGCACAGGAAGGTGTTATTAAAAGGCCTGCTGCCGGCTACCTGCCAGGTGGCACATTGCTTCCCCTTTCTACCCTCCTCTGCAAGGCATCCAGATACCCTCGGCCCCCTGCGTCAATGCCAGGGTTTGCAGAGGGCCGAGCACCTGGCATCAGGCTGCAGGCAGAGCTCAGCTGGGCCTCGTGGGTTATACTGTCCCCCATGCCTCTGGAGATGGGGATTTTGATGAGGCAGGAGCAGTCCTGGCACCTCTTAGCTGTTCACTGTGGCACCAGGTGTCCCCCTCTCCCCTTCTCCCCTGGTTCCTGCCAGCCACTCCTGACTGCCATGGGGCTGGGGGGGGCTCAACTCTTGTGAATGAACCTCTACACTCTTCCTCCTGCTCTGAGCTGCCCTTGTGATGGGCTGGATTAAGGCAGCTGCTGCGTGAGGCCGGCTGGGCACAGGGGAGGGGCCACCTGCCTCTTGACTCAGCAGCTTGTGGGGCAGTGATCTGCAGCAGGGACGGCAGCTGGAGAGGTGCCCATTGCTGTCTCTTGGGCTCAGCCTGTGCAGCCTCGAGCAGGGCACGTGACCTACTGGGAGCAGGCATGGGAGCCCGGTGCCAGGAGCAGGGGTGACCAGCAGTGCCAGGGCATTCTCCCTCTGAACTGATCCCCAGGCCCCCTGCTGGAGCCGTGCTGCCTGGCAAGAGTCTGGGCCAGTCGAGCTCACTAAATAGCCCCTTGGGGGGAGCAGATGGGCTAGGGCCCGCATCCCGGCCAGGCTCAGCGTGAGGGGTACATTTACCGCTTGAAGTGGATCCTGAAATCGGCTTCGCTTCCTGCCACTGCTGTGTCGTTCCACAGCTGCCAGGCCCCACCCCAGTGGTCTGCATTTGAGTGGCAAAAGCTGGTCCACAAGGGGCCCTAGAGAACTGTAGCAGGTTGTGACTGGCAGTGAGAGAGAATTCACTTCTACCTGCACAGTCTATGGAGGAGATTTCCCCTCCGTCCCACAGGCTCTAGCAGTACTGGGCGTAGGTAGAATTTCAGCATCTAGCAACCTTAGCTGAGCCACCAAAGAGGAGTAGCCAGAGCTCCCTTCCTCTGCCTGGCCAAATGGACTCAGCAGGGTTCTCTTGGCTAACCCTGAACCCTTTGCAGTTGCAGGGCCGTGTCTCTCTGTGGGATTCTGCTCAGCCGCCTACCTCGAGGAACAGGCAGCCTGGAATGGGTCCCCTGTACCCAGCACAGCCGGACATTTATCAACTTAGCCGGGCCTTTCACCAACAAAAGAAAGGAGTATTCGGAGAGGAGGATAATAGGGTAGGTGGCATTGATAGCTGCGGTCACCCAGAAGGGTATGGTCGGTGAGGCAGGTGCTGGATTGACAGCACTGGGGCTTTCCCTGTGTTCTTGGTCTGATTGCACCAGCGCTGGTGGCAAAAGGGAAGTTTGGTCAACACTGGGCTCCCGGTAAGTTGGCCCCTGCGAACCGGGCTGACACCCATTAAACTCATTGCACATGGGGGGCACTGAATCCCGGATGGTACCCGCTGTTGGGGGCTGCTGACCTGATCTGGGTTTCACCTGGCATCGCTGAGGCGATCCATCCCGAGCCCCTGCACTGCTGTCTGCTTGATTGACGGTGATACTGAGTCAGGGCAGGCATCTCTCCCCGCAGGTACTCCATGCAGGAGATGTACGATGTGGTGTCCAACGTGGATGAGTACAAGAACTTTGTTCCCTGGTGCAAGAAGTCGGTGGTGGTGTCCAAGCGCACGGGCCACGTGAAGGCACAGCTGGAAGTGGGCTTCCCGCCGGTCCTGGAGAGGTACACCTCCATCGTCACGCTGGTGCGCCCGCACCTCGTCAAGGTGAGGCTGTTGGGGCACATATAAGGCTGCGGGGGAGGAACCATGGATGTTGAGCAGTTTGGGGAGAGAAGACTGGCAAAGCCCTCAACTGACCACAGCTGCTGTCTCTTCTCAGGCCATCTGCACTGACGGGCGGCTCTTCAACCACCTGGAGACCAGCTGGCGGTTCAGCCCTGGCATCCCAGGCTACCCCCGCACCTGCACGGTGGATTTCTCGGTGAGTCTCCCCCAGCCCGCCCCCTCCAAGGGCTCAGCCCCCACACCACCCTAGCACCCCCACAGTGGATCCACTAGCCATGGACCTGAGTGTGGCTGCCAGGTTAGACTCACCCATCCCTGGGATGTTTGCCTCTAGGGCTTCCAGCCTCAGGGAGGAGAGGGAGTCAGGAAATAATGAGGGCATGAAATGCTGCCCTCAGGCCCCAGGCAATTGATTGCTGCTGGTCTCTGGAAGGAGAGAGATGAGGGAGCAGATATTCCACTTGGGCACACTAGTGCCAGAGGCAGGCCCTGCTGGTCAAAGCAAGGGGATTGGGAGTTAGGACTCCTTGTTTGCTTCCTGCTACTGTCCTGACATGCTGGGTGACCCTCTCTCAGGCACCGTCTCCCCAACTGCAGGGGGTTTGTGTGGAGGCGATTGTTCGTAGGGTGGAGCATGGCCAAGGATGTTAGGTCACTAACTGGGCCACACAGAACATGGGTAGCCCCTATTCATCCCAACCATTTCTGACCCATCCTGCCCGGCTCCTCATCCCACTCTCCTCCCCAGATCTCCTTCGAGTTCCGCTCCTTGCTGCACTCGCAGCTGGCCACAGTCTTTTTCGATGAGGTGGTCAAGCAGATGGTGGCGGCCTTCGAGCGGCAGGCGGCCAAGATCTTCGGCCCAGAGACGCGCATCCCCCGGGAGCTCATGTTTCATGAAGTTCATCAAACGTGAGGGGGGCCAGGGCCGCACATGCAGACTCTGTGCAAGGGGTGCTTGCACATCCCGCTCCTGCCTTTTGAACTATTTATTTGATTTCACCTCTCCTGCTGTTCTAATATATCTTCTGGGCTCGGCGCAGCAAGAATGGGGATGTACCAGAGTGGCTGGGGCTGGCAGGGGCAGCCCCGGTCCCACAGAGCAGCCCCCAGGCTTGCCTTCTCACCCAGAACTGTGCCTGCATGCCAGGCTCCATATTTTTGTAGCTAATTTTATTTTAAACTTATTTTATTGGGGAGGATGTTGTTTAAAATCCCTCCAAACCCAGAAGGACGATTCCTGCCCCTCAGCAATCTACAGCTCCTGCTCTGTTGTGACAGAAGCCAGCAGGGCTCTGTTGGGCCAATCCCATCTGGTTTGCAGGGAGAGGGGCAAGGCCAACAGGGCATACACATGAGCAGGATGATCAGGGTCTCAGCTTGTTCATGTCTGCCTATTGACCTGTTGCAGTCAGTAGGAGGTGGAGCAAAATGGATCAGAATCATCTCCCACTTGCAAGGGACGGTGAGTGTGGAGATGTGCCGGAGTGACGTCTCCTGCCAGCTCTTAGGTTGTGGGCGTGAGTGCCAAGAGCCAGCCAAAAGTTGTCTAGGGCCCAGGAAAAAGGGTGAGAACTCTGCATGGCTGGCAGCCCCAGCAGAGCATGGCCAGGTGCAGTCCAGTGAGGGCAGAGCCAGGGGAAGCACCAGGAGGGCAACACTCAGGAAACTGCAAACTCTGCAGGTGTGGCTGGGATCTCCCTGGATGCACCAAGTGCTCCATGGGTCTCCACTGCTGGGCAATGCCAGGGCCTGCCCTGGGCTCTTCCCAGGAGGGAGGGGCTGTCAGCCCCATGGCTAGACCGTTCTTGGGCCGGGGCCGAGAGGCAGTAGGGTGCATGTGGGGCTCCCAACTGATGTCTCCCTGGGGAGCCACAGGGAAGGAGAAATGCACACATAGGAAATAAAGACTGAGGAATGAGTGACTGGCAGAGCCATGGTCTTTTCAGAATTGGAGGTGCCCAGCAGAAAGGTGACCAGAAGGGTCCACAATGACCCTGAGAGCCCTGGACCTTCCCTTCACCCCTTCAAAGCTCTCAGAAGCCTTTGAGGCACCTGCAGGAGCTGGAGAAGGATGGGTGGTGAGCTTTGGGTGGGAGCCCCTACATTGCAGGACTGCCCAAGACAGTGTGGGGCAGGGGGGTGAGTGGCCATGAGCCAATGCTGGGGCTACAGCCCCATGGCCGAGCTGCCCCAGCCGTGCTGTGAGCAGCAGGTAGAGGGCAGGGTGGAAGGGAGAGAACTGCTGCTCCTGGGCCCACAGCAGCTCGGGGGGGGGAGCATGTCCACTGGCAAGAGAAGTGAACTGAGCCCCACTGTCTGCTGCAAGCACAGGAAAGCTGCTGGGAGAGGGGGGTATCAGCAGAGAATCCCTCAAGAAAGGGCCCTACCACCCTGGAAACCATGTCACAGGGGGCAGGGGGAAACAGCAGCCAGCCCCCAGCTTTGTCTTGCTCAGATGAAATCTTCACCTTGTGTGTCCACCTGACACTGTAGGACTTTCCCAGCCAGAGAAGCAGTTTTTTGAGGGCAGTGACCAAACACCAGGTGAGGACCTTGTTGCCTCCCTGGCTGCAGCCTGCAGCTGGTTAGAGGAGAAGGACCTGGAAGACTGTCACCTGCAGCCTGATGGGGATGGGATAGTTTTTACCTGGGCAGGGGGCTTTGCCCTATAGGCCTTTTCCACCCCAAACCTGCCCTCCAGGAGTGGGAGCAGCACTAGCCCCATCCTCAGAGATGAACCAAGGCACAGTGAGCCTGGGCCCAGCCCCAGATCATAGTACCTGCGTCTGAGCTGGGAAGAGACAGCCCCCAGCCAGCCCCTGCTCAAGCTGTTCCCCACAACAGCCTTGCACTGCTGCTCTAGGTGGGTGAAGGATGAACCCTCTCACCTCACTCACATTGTCCCCTCTCTACAGGATCCAGCCCCTCAGCTGGTCAGGAAGGGTAACAGTGCCCTCATGTGGGCACAGGGGAAAGCAGCACCTTGACACATGCTGCCCCCTTCCCTGGAGTTGTGACAGAGACAGAGGGGGAGGCTTGCACCAGGCCCAGCTGGCAGCATAGGACACAGAGCAGCTGAGATCCCACTCACCCCCACTGTGGGGCTCACCACAGAGGCAGCAATTTGTTGACACACTGGAGAAGAGGGTATGTTAATAAAAACATTTATTTTGCATTTTGTACAGAGCCACCCAAAGGCTGTGCCAGGCTGTGGCCAGAGCCTGCCCAGTGCCCGGGGGGGTTGCTTACGGAGACGGGAATTCACACAAACACACCAAGAAAGAACCAGGGCAGGGGAGGAGTGTATGGCACCCTTCCGAGGGAGAAGGGCAAGAGACAGGTTCATTTCTGCACCGCGGCTACTGACTGCTGCTCAGGAAATTGTGTCCTTGCTCATCCGCAAGCACCCCTGCATGGATGCCAGAGGGAAAACCTGACTGCTGATGCTCCCTCCCTGGAGCTCAGCCACCCTGGCCCCAGGAGTCAGGTGCTCACTCCCTAGCCCACAATGGGATGAATTCTGCCCTTTGCTGGGAGTGAGGAGCCAGAGGAGGGCAGGCCAGGGCAAGTCCCTAGAAGGGGCCTGAGGAAGGGTCCATCACAGCCCCCTGGCCCTCCCACTGGAGAAGGAAAAACCAAGTAGCCTCTGCCCAGGAGACTGCTGGGGGTGCTTGAGAGTGCAGGTGGCAGGAAGCAAGGACCAAGGCAACGGGAAGGATTCAGGCATTCACTCCCCATAGCCCCTCCTGCAGCAAAGCAAGCAGCAGGAGGGAGCTTGCTGTTGGGCCAGGGAGGGGCCTGCAACACGGACAAGGCAGCGCACAACATGGAACAACAACATGATTCTCAGAGGACCTGGAGACGCTGGCTGGGAAAGCCATGCACATTCTCTAGCCCAGGTAAAGCTGCCCTGGGCTCGGCTCAACTCAGGAGTTTAACTGAGGTGCCGCTAAATAAACTGGAGGGGCACACAGCAGGGAGCTGATTGTTTTCATCTCAAATTTACCCCATAAATAACCTGAAACTTCTGGTCAGTGCCTCAAGAGGAAGTTTTAATTCCGGAGAGCGGGCCAGGCCCTCGGAAAGGAAAAAGTATATTGTCTCTTTAAACATTCCCCAGTGGGCGGGCAGGCAGGCATGGGCTCCCCCCCCAAGCCCCTCCTCTAACCCGATTTGACGCCAACGAGCTGCATGAGGCCGTCTGTGCTCATGGACTTGGGTCTCTCCAGTGGGAAGCCGAGTGCCCGGCTCCAGATGAGCTGGGCCAGGACACCCAGGGCCCGCGACACCCCAAAGAGCACTGTGTAGTAGTTCATCTCCTTCATGCCGTAGTACTGTGGAAGGGAGAGGAGCAGAGAGAGAGAGAGAGAGGATTTAGGCCAGCCCACCCTCTGGCCTTGGGAGCACACCTGGGGGCAGCACAGCCCCAGGAGCCGTGCCTTGGCCCCTGCAAGCGGCCATCACTGGGGGCTCAAACCAAAGGATGTCACAGGGATTCCCCTGATGGCAGCTCCAAAGCCACCCTCTGAGGCTTTCTAGAGCCAGTGCAGTCAGACCCCAGCATCTCAGGAGCAGCAGCACTACGCCACGGGGCAGCAGGAGGCTCAGTCAACTGCTGAGCGTGAGGAAAAGTGCAGTAGCAGGCCAGGCCAGGACGCCCAGCCAGAGAGACCAAGGTCTGGCTCCCCACAGGCCCCATCTTTTACTCACAGCTCCTGGAGGACTCCTGTCAGACCAGGCCTGTGTGCCAAGGCCTCTCACCTGCAGCAGCACCCCACTGTGTGCATCCACGTTGGGCCAAGGGTTCTTGGCCTTGCCCTGCTCCAGCAAGACGTTGGGGACAATCTTGTACAGCTGAGCCACCAGCTTGAACATGGGGTCCTTGGGGAGGTGCTTGAGAGCGAACTCCCGCTGGCAGGTGTAGCGCGGGTCTGTCTTCCTCAGCACAGCGTGGCCGTAGCCAGGGACCACCTGCAGCAACAGGAGGGCCTGGGCTTAGAGCCAGTGGGGCAAAGGGGGGCTCCCGTTCCAGACTAGCTCTCTCAGATGGCACAGGAAGTGCGGCCAGACAGACTCCTGCAGTCACTGGCTCTGCCTAGGTAGGGACCATAGCTTGGAGGGATGGAGACTCACCCGGCCGGAGTTCAGCGTGTTCCAGATGAAGTCTCGCAGCTTCTCATCAGACACATCCTGGCCCAGATCCTTCTGCAGGTTTGTCAGCCACACCAGCACCTCCTGTGACAAGGGGACAGAGGACACTGGAGTGACACCAGGAACACCCTTTCGCCCCGGCCCAAGCTGAACCACTGTGCAGCTCCTACCTGATTGGCGAGGCCATGGAGTGGCCCAGCCAGCCCATTCATGGCAGCAGCGAAGGCAAGGTATGGGTCAGAGAGGGCGCTGCCTACGAGGTGGCTGGTGTGGGCGCTGACGTTCCCACCCTCGTGATCGCTGCAGAGAGGAGACGGTTAGATGAGGGCAGCTTACTGCCAAGTGGGGCTGACCACCTGTAGGGGCACTAAAGGGGACACAAGCAGCTCCAACCCCCACCCAGGAGGAGTGCAGTGGTGGGGCCAGGACAGTCCCAGAAGCTCAGAGCACTGAGGGATGCCACTCCCCCACTTCTTGCCCCCTTCCCCCCAAGCTGGGCAGAGCCACTGGCAGCTGAGAGGGACCAAACTGCCCAGGCACACAAGGGGCTGTACCATGGGGCAGGGCCAGGACTAACCTCCACCAGGAAACAGCTGC
Source organism: Podocnemis expansa (assembly GCA_007922195.1). Lineage (NCBI taxonomy): Eukaryota > Metazoa > Chordata > Testudines > Podocnemididae > Podocnemis > Podocnemis expansa. The sequence continues at coordinate 11,749,007 of ML682037.1, read as the reverse complement.
TGCCACAGTTTGAGCCCTGGCCAAGCACCTTCCTTCAGGCTGAGTCCCAGTTCCACCGTGGCTGGGGGAAGCTTGGCTGGTCTCAGAAGTGGCACGGCTGAGCTCTGCCTGGTGCCAGTTGCCCAGCTCAGGGAGGAGCTGTCACAGCCGGGCTCCCCCCTACATTGTTTACACTGCTCTGGCCCCTCACTGTCCACCTTCTCCCACACAGGATCCATGGCTGCCTGCTCCCCGTGTCCTGGGCACGGCTGCAACACCAGCACCCCCTCCCAGAGCTGGAGGACAAGGATGGCACAGCCCCTCCTGGATGCCCGCTCGTGGGTCCCACCTGTGGATGGTGAGGTAGAGCCTCATGAGCTCGATGAACTGGGGGTCGCTGTAGCCCAACATGTTGGTGAAGTTGTGCGACCAGTCAAGGCTGGGGTCAATGGCCCCGATGCTGCTGCCCTCACGGTATAGGTTGCGGTAGATCTTGGCAGCAATGCAGGGCAGCTTGGCGATGAGGTCCATGGAGTCCTCATAGATGAGCTGCCCGGAGAGTGAAGAAGTCAGGCCCCTCTCTGCCTCAGCCAGACAACGCCAACACCTTCCTGCTTTGATCCAACCCACACAGGCGGGCTGCACTGGCCAGGCAGGGCTTGCAGAACAGACCGACCGTGCACTGTCCCGACTGAGCAGACGGTTTCCTGTTTGAAGGCAGCTGTGCCCCCCCGAGGTGGCTGCATTTCAGGGAAGTAACCACCTGTCTAGAGCTGGCAAATGGGAAGGGTAGTTCATATAGTACTGGTGGGAACCCCAACACATGCCGATGCTGAGCAGGGCCCATTCACAGCTCAGCCATCAAGCGCACCAGCCTGAGTGAGTAGATCCCTTGACTCAGCTGCAGGCTGGGTGGGAGGGGATGTGCACCAGGTGGGGGGAGCGCAGCAGCTTGCAATGGTAACAAGCAGAGAACCATGGGAAGCCCAGGGAGCAGCTGACTCACTGCCCAGACAGACAGCATCTGGGGCAGGGGCCAACCTATCCCCCCTGCACACCCACTGGCCAAAGAGGTTCAGCTCTGCAGGGGCTCGGCCTGTCCAGAGTCCTGTGATCTCCTACTGGTCACCTCCATCAGTGGCAGGGGTGGGTCACAGACTGTGCCCGCTGTTCTCTCCCTCCCCAGCTCCTTTGTGCCTTCAGTCGGGAAGCCAGCTCAGTGGTCTTGCAAGGAGCGTTGCAGCCGGTCCCACACGCTTTGCTAGTCATGCCATCCTCCCAGACACTGAGCCCTGCACTAGCCCCATGTCACAGGTGGGAAAACTGAGGCAGAAGGAAAGCAACTGGGAGAGGAAGCCAGTGACAGAGCCACCAGCACCCTTGCCTCAGTCCCACCCATGCAGCAGCAAGCTGCCCTTCAAGCCCTGCTGTGAATCTCTCAACACACTTAGCAGCAGCTGGCTTTACCTCCTAGCAGAGGGGAGGGGAAAGGTGGCCAAAGCCCTACCTCCCAGTACTTGGCCCGGCTGATGCCCTCGGAGTATGCCCGGGCGAAGCTGCTCTCGCTGTTGAGGGCGGTGATGGCAGCACTGAACTGGGACATGGGGTGCAAGTTGGTGGGGAAGTTGTCCAGCATGGTCACCACGTGAGAAGGAAGAGCTGCCCTCTTTGCCCATTCACAGGAGACCCAGCTCACCTGCAAAAGGAAGCAAACCACAGGGGGTCAGCCACCAGCCACAGCACAGAAGGGCCAGAGGCACAGTGGCCCAGGCCAGGCTTCCTCAGAGACCAGGCTGCAGCACTCAAGCTATCAGGAGTGGAGCTCAGATGCTGAAGTCATGGGTGGCATCCCAGAGCCCCCTGTGTTACCTGGTCCTGTGTGGGTATGTCACCGGTCAGCAGGAGCCAGAAGAGACCCTCGGGCAGGGGCTCCTCTCCGCCAGGGGCCTTGGGCAGCAGCTTCTGACACTCGGGGATGCTGTACCCACGGAAGCGGATGCCCTAGGGAGTAGGGTGTAACAGGAGATCAGCCTGTGCGGGTAGGGCGCAAAGCCCACGGTAGAGGAGTGGAGCTGTGACCCAGCCTTACCTCGTCAGGGTCCAGGACAGAGGTCTCATAGATCAGGCCTTTCATGCCTCTCATCCCACCGTACACCTGGAAAAGGCAAAGTCAGTTACCAGGGCTCAGCACCATTCCCGTCACTGTAGCCAGGCAGCCCCTCACCCTACAGGGCTGGCTCCGAGGGCAGGGGGCTGCTCACATCTGGGGAGTGGGGATGTCTGCCTATCAGAGGTACAATCCATTGGCTGCCTTAAGCCACAGCCCCATTCCCCCCACCCCTAGCCACACAGGACCAGACAACCGGGGCTGGGTAATTTAACTTTCAGGTTGTGCTCCCCAAGGCAAGAGTAACCGATCTTCGATCTCTGGCCATGAAGTGATGGCCAGGACAGACGGCCCAACCCAGAGCAGCACATTTGGCCCCTTGCAAACCAAGGGCTCTTTGGCCATGGGATCCTGGGGCTCTGAGCTTTCTGCCCTGGGCCCTAACCCATCTAATACAGGCCCTGCTTCATGGACTCTCTGACACCAGCTCATGGCCCCGCTGCTTCTGGTGGAGAACTGCTGAGCGAGGGAACAAGGTGTCCCCACAGTAGCAGCATCAGCAAGCTGATTACCACCACATGCGCGGTCCTGTCAAGAGGCTGAGGGCGTCCAAGTGGTGGGCCCCACCAGCCTCACTCACCATGTCCACTGTGATTTGCCCAATGACTGTGTTCCCATATTGCTGCCGGAAGCTCTTGATCCTTGTCTGCTCCTTGGGGATCAGGTTTGACAGGACATCCTTCAGGTTCTGGGCAGAGAAGTGAAAGAGCCGTTGAGAACCAAACCCAAACTCACTAACTGTGGAACTGCTTTGGAAAGAGGGCACTCAAGTGGGTCAGGGACCTCTTGTTTGTGTTCCACAGAACACTCCAGACAATGCTGGATGGGACAGACAGACATCAACCTCAGGCCTCACTGTCTGTTTAGAAGATGGCATCTTAATTGCAGTTCTGTGATTCTTTCCCTGTGGGACTGGGGCATGGGTATCACTGGCACTGCTGAACCAGACGGACAGGAGATACCCTGGACAGTTCTCCCCAGAGGTGCACTGCCCATTGGTAGTGGCAGGGGTCCCCACTTACCGTGGACGTTGATGAGCTGGCGTTTCGAGCAGCGAAGAATATACATGGTGCATTCTGCAGGGAAAGTGAGAGAGAGAGAGAAAAAGCCTCTTAATTGTGAGTCTGACAGTGACATACAGCACATAGATGCCCCATTTCAGCATTGCTCAAGGCAGGTCGGTACAAGACAGCTGCTACCAGCAGGGAAACCATCATGCCAGGTGTCCTGCAGCCCATGGACTGGAAGGGCGGCTGTTAGGAAACCACCACATGAATACAGGAATGGGCGTCCCCCTCCCCCACACACTCCTTCCAAACTGTGCAGAAGCAAGAACCAGATTTCCCTATGCAGCCACCCTTGTGCAGCAGAGAACCAGGCAGAACAGGTCTGGCCAAGCGCCACTGAGTAAGAGCAGGAGTCTGAGTGGCAGTGCAGACGCTGAGTTCTGGACCTGTGAGTTCCTCACACCTGAGCAGTTTGTCCAGAAAACCCATTTCAACTCCAGCCAGGAGGAAATGGAGCATTTTGTTCTGCTCGTTCAGACAAGCTGGGTCCACCTCTCACTCCCTATGGACAGGGGGAATAATCAACCACTCTCACCACACCCCCAACATGGTGTCAACAGCATCTGCCCAGTGCTTGGCCTTGGCTGGCAGGAGCAGTACAGCTGACTCAGCCAGGTCCCTCCAAGAGCACCCCTGGTGTGGTGCAGGCACGGAGGGAGGTGTGAGGAGTGCAGCCTTGGATACCCGCAGGGTCAAGCCCTCAGGGATCAGATTAGGATGAGACATCACTGCAGTGGTTAAAAAGGCCCCAGCCAGCCTATCACGGGATCATCAGCCATTGTGCCTGCAGTGCCCGGTCAGAGCCCACTGGGTAGAAGGACAGTGCTGGGGTTTAACAAAACGCAGGCACCTGCTTATGGCAGAAAAAAAAAAAAATTGTTCGGAGAGCTGCCACTTCAACTGGGGACTGCAATACTCCATCATTAAGGGATGCTGTGGCCCAGCGCAAGGCGAGACATGCCTACAAGCTGGCTACAGAGATTCAAATACAGGACTCTGAACGGAAGCAGGCTTCCTGAGTGATTCTAGCAGGCGATGAGTCACTGGCCGCACTAGTAACACACACACCCTTCTTGGGGGTGGCAGTTTCACACAAACTTCTCTAATGAAACATCTGCTGACACAGCATTTGGGGACGGAGTGATGCTCAGTCACCATTCATGGGACGAGGGGCTGGTCCAAGATTCCTATACACCAAGGAACATGGCTAGCAATGTGCAGAGGGCCCAAATGGGCCGTGTCCACCTGGTACAAAGCTGTCCCTCATCTAATGCAGACCTGATTACCGGTGCTGTACAGCCATGGGTTTGTGCTACAGCTACTGTTAGAGTGTCCCTGGGGATGGGCAGGGGAGGCCTTCCCTCAGTGGTCAACCCAGGTGCAGGATTTCCATTTTGCAATTTGCAGGTACATCCAGCACGTAGACAGCCAAGTGATGTAGCATGCACTCTGCCTTCATTCCCACAAAGAACTGCAGAGACCCACTGACCCTCTGTTCTGCCCAGGTTGGAGGGTTTTTGAGACCCAGCTGAGTTGGAGAACGCCTCTCTCCTCTCAAAAAAGGCCTTTGCTCTTCCACACTCATGTCAGGAGCTTTTACTGACAAATGGTCACTCAATGCTTTCTTCAGGAGGTGCCAAGCAGGCTCCTGTGAGCTCAGGCTCAGAGTCCTTGTCACAAATCCAGAACTTCTGTGCAGCAATCACACAAGCAAGAACATTTAGACTTGGCTAGGAAGTGCCCAAAACCTGGGCACAAGCTGTGTTCTCTGCCAGCATGGCTGGAAGAGAAACCCTGGCTATTTGTTTCATACACAACTGGCTCGTTCCATATGCTGCTCAGGGCAGCTTCTGCTGTTCAGTGCTTCAATGGTCTGGAACATCCTGCTCTCCTCCGTGAGAGGAAAGCCGTACACTAGCCAGGCATAGCCAGCCTGGGAATTTATTCAGCTGCAGGGAACCGTGGAATGATCCCGTCAGTGCAGACAGCTCACATGCACGTCACACCTTGTGTGTTCAAGGAGGCCAGCGGGCTTTAGAAACATTTGCCATGGTGAACACTGTTGTCCCTGTGCAAGAGCCAGCTCTGAGGTGGGAAGCAGCACTGGTTTGGAGCACACAGGAATTTCCACAGAAAGGTTAAAGAGGAATATAGAGAACTGGAGGCACAGGTGGGATCCAGTGAGGTAGACAGTAAATTCCAAGGGGGAGCTAAAGTCTGGCCAGTGCCACGCAGGAACTCCTAAACAAATTCCTAGGGCAGAGATTTTGGAGAAACATCTCATCTTGTAGCCTGGATTCAACATTCCCGCTCTGCTGAAGAGTGTCAAAGGATGGTTACTGACCACAGGAAGCCAGGCCTCACGGCTGGTCTGCACAGGGAATTGGAATTAGTAGACTAGTGAGGCTGGTAAACTTCCCCACATCACCAGCAACTGAAAAAGTGACTGCCCTGGCAGGGGCAAATGCTCCTTCCTGCCCAAGCGCTAAGTTCATCCAGCCCTAGACTGGAGCCTTGGAGCTAGATGCTTTGTACCATGGGGGACAGACAAATCAGCTATTTCAGAAGCAGTTTCTGAGCAGCAAGCAGGGTCTTATGCTGACTGTTAAAAAATAGATGGGACCAAGGTTGCAAGCGGGTCTGCTCCCAGCCCAGAATAGCACCACGGAAGATAAGCAGTGTTTTGGAAAAGCTTCTAGGGAGCTCTCACTCAGAAGCAGAGATGGAGACCATGTAGCGTGTCAACTCACCCTAGGCTCCTGAAGCAAAGTGGGGAGAAGAATAGAATCTATGCTCAGCTGGGCTACACATGGAGAAGGATCCTGTCCAGAACAGGGCAAAGCTCCAAGTCCATGGTGTGTCTGTCTCCTCTCCCAGCTGCAGATGCCTTAGGCCTGGTCAACACACTGGTTTTGTACTGGCGTAGCTCAGTCGGTACAACCTAACTGGGGAGGCAGTTGGATGCCATATTCCCTTTAGCACCTGTACACCAATAGAACTGCATCCACGCTAAGAGGGAGACCAAACAGCCAACCTCAACTGGCAGGAGGCAGCTCTTCAACTCAGCTCCTAAAAGAGGAATTGTTTTAGGCCAGTTAGCATCTAGAAGTCCAGTCATGGTCAGTGCCGACTAGGAGGGTATGATGTCAGACAACTGCAGAGCAAACAAGTGCCCAAGAGCAGAACTGGGTGCTGAAACATGGCAGCATTCCTGCTGTGCCTGCTCTGATCTAGCAGCCAAGCTGAAGCATTCAGGCAGAATAACCTACCAAGATGTCACGGAGAACCCAGAAAAGCCTCTTGGATCCCCTCTTTTCACAGCCAGTCAGGACTCTGCTATGGTGGAGCCTTCTCCTGTCCAGCCCCCGGGTCTCCACGCTACCTGTAGCCAGCTCCCAAATCCAGGCTCAGAGGGTCTAACCCTTGCTCTGTCTGGTCTCCCTCCTAGCCTGGTTTCCACTTGGAATGGGAGCAGCTGGTCCCAGATCAGAGGCCCAAGTTCAGGGAGGTCGTCCTGAGCAAACAGAAAATGCTTTTGAACAAGCGGTGCGGGTCCTCAAGAACACTGCAGCAACCAACTCCTTCACCTGGGCCCAGAGACCCCCCTCTGGCAGAATTCACACGCTGGTTTTGGACAGTGGCTGGGCAAAACAGGCAGTGACTATCCAAGTTACGCAGAGGGCACCAAGTGATAGACCCACTGGGGCCAAGCGAAGAAGAAACAAAACCCTAGAACAGTGTTTCACTCAGTTTAATCCATTGGTCAGCCAGAACAAACACAGCACCATGCCTGGCACCAGCATCTTCCTCGATTTCTTCCCAAGACACTGAGTAGCACAAGTGAAGACAGAAGAGTTGCACATTTCTCTCATTGCAGAGCAGAGTAGAGTAGAGAGACTTAGAGGAACATGAACTTATTGCATACCAGCACCTTCGTTGCTCTGTGAGGCCTCTCCCCAGCTGCTGTCCTAACTGCAAAGATTTTGCTCTTATAAAATAATGACAACCAGCCGCTGAAACTCAAAATAATCATCCCCTGCTGAGGAACACGCTTTGCCCAGGTCTGGCTGTTTGAATCATCCACATCCGGTGAGAAGGGAACACGTCACAACACGAACAGCCAGAACCAAGCCAAGGTCAGACAAGTGGCTTGTGCAGGAGGTCAGGCAATGGGATGAACCTTTGCATTCTAGGCTGCCGGTGAGGGTCAGCAGCAAGAAAGCAGCTGTGATCTGCTGGCTGTGTGGAGCCCTCTGTGAAGTGAGTTTAGTCAACTGAGTTATTAAGTCAGCACAGGGGTGGCAGGTGATGGTTAATCTGTTACACGGCAGCTCAGGCTATATGATCAGGTACACTTTCCTGGCCTTAGCGTCCATGAATCCATCAGTCTGCTGAGTCTCCAGCCACTCCCCCATGAAGAAATGTGCATGCAACCTTGACAAAATGTTTTTAAATGACTCCCTTCTTTACAAGCAGCCTCAACAGACATTGGGACTAAGTGTGTGTGTGTGTGGGGGGGGAACCATACACAACAACAACAACAAACAAGGAGTCATGTGGCACTTTAAGACTAACAGATTTATTTTTCGCATGAGCTTTCGTGGGAGAAAATCCCGCTTCGTCAGATGCTTCGAAGATGGGTGAACTTACAGAATGGAATGAAAATAAATGCAAGGGGGTACAAAACATAGGATCAGGTCATACAGTAACATCAAATCAGAGCAGTTGTTAGGTTCAAACCATGGGAAGCCTGAAGTCAAATTACCTTTTGTAATGGGAAAAGAACCCATAGATTTTCCCTCACGAAAGCTCATGCGAAAAATCAATCTGTTAAAGTGCCACATGACGCCTTGTTTTTTTTGCTGGACTAGACTAACACTGCTATCCCTCTGGAAATTGACAGGACTAAGTGGTCAGTGGATTCCCCACTCCTCACCAAGATGGAGGAAGGGGGGCTACAAAGGAAAGGAGGCCACACTAAACACGAGAATCAGAGTTCCTACACTACAATCCATCAGCGCAACAAGGCTGCAAACAGACAGAGCAGCAGCCATCACCTTCAGACAAGCCAAGCCTATAAAACCTGGGAAATGCAGGGTATGGTTCAAGCCAGCTGAGGCTACCGTCATTTTCTTTCAGGCCACCCAGGTGGAGGCGTTGAGCAAGATGGGAAAGCCACTTCTAGGGGTTTATTGTTATTCAACGTTTAAGACCTCCTGATGGCAGATATGCCAAAGGAGGATGGATGGGATGGATTCTGAGCCGTCAGAAAACTTTCTTGGGTATCTGGCTGATGAGACTTGCCCACATGCTCAGGGTTTAACTGATTGTGGTATTTGGGGTCAGGAAGGAATTTGCCCCCACAAAAGACTGGCAAAGACTCCTGGGGATTTCACCTTCCTCTGCAGCATGTGGCAGGGTCACTTGCTTGTGGATTCTCTGTACTTTGATCTTTAAACCATGATCTAAGGACTTTAATAACCCAGTCCTTGGTGTAGGGTCTATCACAGGAGGGGGTGGGTGAGGTTCTGTGGCCTGTGTTGTACAGGTCAGACTAGGTGATCTTACTGGGCCCTTCTGACCTTAGAGTCTGTGAGTCTAAGACAGTTCAAGAGCATCAGAAACTTTGCAGGACGTTTCAGAGATTAAACCAGCAGGAGCCCAGCCTGGAAATGCCGAGACACCTAGAGGAAGGACAGAGTCATGAGAGGGTTACACTAGCCAGACAAGGCCCTGCCATGATGATTCCTGCCTTGATCAGTGTACAGTCTGGAAAGATAAGATAGAGGGAACAACTGCCACCCCCCACCCTCACCCCAGCACACACACAGCAGGTCAGTGGCAGAGTTGGGACCAGGATTTTGGTTTCCATGCTCCCACTCTGGTGCCATACCGTCTAGACTAGGCTGCAGCTCAGGCCAGGCCGAGTCGACAAGTATCATGGCCCAAGTGGCGCTCAGAAGTGCTGATGGTTTCACTAGAGGCAAATGTAGCACAGGAGTGGAAGACAGCAGGAGAGAGTGTGGGATCACTGGCTGCCTACAGAGAGGTCTGTGGAGGCACTGGGAGTGGTTCACTACGAGGATTAGGAGCAACCACACAAGGCTGTAATATTTTACATACTACCCAAGCCCAGTCACTTAACTAGGAATGGACCATAGCTCACCCAATCAGATTTAAATAATTGATGTAAACACAGGATCCGTTTGTTTCACTAGTGACACGAGGCTTGTGCCCATCCGTGTGAACCACAGACCCTGCCAGAAACTCAGTTCTGGCTATGTGTCTACCAGATGGCGGCACGAAGGATCTCTCATTGCACGCCCACTTTGCATGTAACCTCTACGCATGTTACTGTTGCACAGGCATGCATGTGGCAGGGAAATTCACATAGTTTAGAGCAGGAGAGTAGGAACCAGCCTCCTATGGATCCCAAGGTCAAATTCCATAAAGCACCACGTGTTCACATCTGGAACCTTTGATCCAACAGCTGCAGACATGGCACCTCTTTCTGCCATTCAACGCCACAAGCCGTAGGCTGGAACCTCTTGGCAGAGTGCTGAGAGAGTTCTGCGAGTGCCAATCCCATGGAGTCAGAAAAATCATGCCCTGTTACAGATCCTGGGTACGATCAACACCCTGATGCTGGCAGCTGTGGCTTCGTTTTAGCCCTCTTCCCTCATACAGATGATTAAAGTGTCAGAGGCTGCCCTTGACTTGGGTGACCTGACTGGTAACTCTGTGACTGCTGGCTGAAAAGGCAGATCTCCTCTTACACATCCTAACCTTTAGCCCCCACCCTCCCAGTGCTATGCAAGATCACGAGGTTAATGTGCCACGCTTGCCAAGTCACTTAGTGTCATTTCAACCTTTCCCTGTCACCAGCCCCCCCCGGAAGTTTCTGTCACCATTGCAATCCCAGTGCAGGACTGAGTGGGGGAGGCACCATCAAGCAGAGCAGCAGATGAGTTAAAAGGCTCTGTAGCGCAGCAAATAGAGACCTCTCACGCCCCACAGGCTACCTGGCCTTTCAGAGCTTCAGCAAGGTCCGTGCTCCCTTCCCCCATCCCCGTGGATTCCCAAGCATGCAGGGCAGTGTGATTGATAGGACAATGCGGGCTCTGACCCAGAGGCAGAGACATCGAGCGCAGAGCCCAGCTGTACAGTCCTGTCTGCTCAACACTGCCCTTACCTAGCCACCTGCCAGGCTCTGCCAGTGACTGACCCGCACAGCCTGACCTGTCATGGCAAGCCAGAAGAGGGGAAGGCCAGGCAGATCTATTGCCGCACAGAGAGGCCAACAACAAAGTCAGGTAGAGGAGGGAAGGGGAAAGAGGCCGAGGCACTAAAAGGCAAAGGAACTTGCTCAAAATCACACAGAATGTAAGCAGCAGAGCCAGGCCCCAGCACCCAGACCAGAACCCTGTTCTGGGCCAAACCGCCTGAATTACATAACTACCCAAGGACATGCACATGTGGGCAAGGAGTGAGGGGAGGGTAAAGCCACAAAACCATCTCAACAGAGCAGGGCAAATTCAGACAGAAGCAGCTCCAAGCAGGCCTCTCAGGCCGAAAAGTGGTTACTTGCCCAAGAACAGATGGGTTTTTACAGCAATCAGTCAACTGCCCCTACAGCTTTTTATCTTCCACACCCACATTCAGTCTGGTGCTTAAAAGCCCCCAACTCCTCATCAGGCCATCTAGGAGCAGACCACATGTCTCAAGAGCTACTCAGGAATGAGATCATGGATGAGGGTGGGCAGAGCAGAGACACTCCTCTTCGGTAGGTGCCTTATGTTGTGGGATGACTTCTGGCAACAAGCTGATCCCATCCAAGTTCTTGTTTTCCTCACCTGGGCTACCTTGGTAGCCTAGGGCAGCCAAGGTATCACAGGCTTTTACAATGCAATTCCTCTGTCTTGAAGAGAGGGACAGGCCAAGACTACAGTTCCCAGCATGCAACATAACCAGGTCACTTGGATCTAGACAGAGAACTGCAGACCTGGGCCTTCCAGAGGTCATTCTCTGTTAGAGGGTGACAGCCACAAGGAGCGGGAAGAGTTTCCTGTCATGCTGTTGTGGCCCTCAGATGGTACAATTTGGGCACCTGTAGCACCAAAACTATGAACATCCTAAACACAGTTGGAATCACAGAACTGGAAGCAGTGGGGGTTTTTTTTTTTTTCTGGTCTCATCTCTCTCAACCTATTCTGCTTCTGCTTTCAGGCACAGCAGTCAGACATCACATTAATTCACCAGACACAGACATAACAGAATTAGGGGTGAGGGAAGTGCCATTACTCCCAAGAAGCACAGGGACGATTCTCCACATTAACCAAGGTTTATTTTTCCCTCCTTCTGCAATCAACAAAACCCAAGGCGAGACAGGATTAGGAGAATAAAGCTGAAGGGTTTACTCTGGTCACCGTAAGCTTGGCCCATCTGGCTTTTGTTTCAGTCAAAGACTGAGCTAATTTTAGCCTTTTAGGACACTGGCCATTTGCACAGCTCACTTGTTTGCTGTGCAGAGGAAACTTTCAGACCCACCCCTTACGGCCCTGTTGCTGTAAGTCAAGCACTCTCTACTTGGCATTTTTGATCCTCAGCCATTAAACCCTGGACTCCTGTTCATGCTGGGAGCAAGTCAAAATAATCCAAAAATAAAAGTGCCACTCAATAAGCTTCTCAAGTGGATCGTGATGAAACTCAACTGGCCCAGAGTTCAAGTCAAACTAGCTGAACGCCCCTGTAACCTGAAGAAGAGCTCTGTGCAGCTCAAAAGCGAGTCTCCCTCACCGACACGAGCAGATCCAGCAAGAGATGTCCATCCCTATCTCGGCAGAGAGCCAGAAACAGCCTTCCTCCAGCTATGCCGTGCCAGCCATGATCCAATTCTGCAGTCCCAGGAGCCACTGGACCAACCCAGGCCTCTGTCCCACTCCCAAGAAAAGCTCCTTGATCATTTAGCGCATCATGCGAGTGCCACAGCAAAGTCCTCGCACGCCAGCCGCCAGCGGAGACTCCTTTACAAGACCAGATGGGGCTAGCAAGCCGGCCTCTCCAGACCCCACGAGTGGTACATCCCACTGGGGCTGGGGGCGCCGCGCGGACCCTGGCTCGAAAGAGTCGCAGAGGGTTGATGGGGTGAGCGGCTACCCTGGGCGGCCCGCTAGGCCGCCCTCATCCCCTCAGTGACCAGTGGGGTGGGGTAGGGCCAGGGGGCAGTGGAGGCACAGGACAGGGGCTGGTGGGCAGCTCCAGGGGGAAGGAGCCCCGACCCCTGAAACACGTGGGGAGGGTCCAGGGAAGGGGACCCCACCCCCCACTCAGCCCCCCACATTCCCCACCCCCCCAACGCCCCCCACCTCCACCCACGTGACCCCCGCAAAGCCCCCAGCCCCTCGCGCCCCTCTACCTTGGCGCCCAGCAGGCGGGCGGCCGCCCGGCTGCCGGCGGTCAGTAAGGTCATGGCGAGCGCGGGCGGGTCCGGGCGCGGGGGGAGCCGGGTGCTGCAGCCGCCTCGTGGGGCCTGGGCCGGCGGCGGGACCAAGGTTAGGCGGCGGCGGCGGGAGCGACGCCCGGGGGTGGGGGAGGGGTCCTCGCAGCGCGACACAGCGAGGGGGCGGAGCGAACGGCCGCCCGCCTGTTTGCGAGGTCATTAGCATGGCCACGCCCACCCGCGCCGCGCCGCGCGCCGCCATTGGGCGAGGTTGGGGAATGGGCGGGGCCTGCCTGGGCGCGGGGACGGGGAGCCGCGGCGAAGGCGGGAGGGAGCCTGGGCTTAGGTGGCCAGAGGGAATGCCTGAGAGCGCGGCCCAGGCCCAGCCGGCCCCGCCCCTCTCGGCTGGGGGCTGCGGGGCCAACGGGTCACCCCGGAAGGGGCTGTGCCCGCGCATGACGTCAGCTCAGCGCCTGCGTGACACGGCCACGCGGCCAACGACAGGGCGTCGCCTCAGCGCCTCTTGACATGGCCTATGTCATGGCGTCACCTCAGCGCCTCACTGTGGCGCAGCCAATGACAGGGCGTCACCTCAGCGCCTCTTGACGCAGCCAATGACAGGGCGTCACCTCAGCGCCTCTTGACGCAGCCAATGACATGGCATCACCTCAGCGCCTCTTGACATGGCCTATGTCATGGCGTCACCTCAGCGCCTCACTGTGGCGCAGCCAATGACAGGGCGTCACCTCAGCGCCTCACTGTGGCGCAGCCAATGACATGGCATCACCTCAGCGCCTCTTGACATGGCCTATGTCATGGCGTCACCTCAGCGCCTCTTGACATGGCCTATGTCATGGCGTCACCTCAGCGCCTCTTGACGCAGCCAATGTCATGGCGTCACCTCAGCGCCTCACTATGGCACGGCCAATGACAGGGCGTCACCTCAGCACCTCTTGACGCAGCCAATGACATGGCGTCACCTAAGCACCTCGCTGTGGTGCGGCCAATGACATGGCGTCACCTCAGCGCCTCTTGACACAGCCAATGACATGGCATCACCTCAGCGCCTCTTGACACGGCCTATGTCATGGTGTCACCTCAACACCTCACTGTGGCACGGCCAATGAGATGGCATCACTTCAGTGCCTCTTGACATGGCCTATGTCATGGTGTCACTTCAGCACCTCGCTGTGGCGCGGCCAATGACATGGCGTCACCACAGCACCTCACTATGACACGGCCAATGACATGGCATCACCTCAGTGCTTTTTGATGCAGCCAATGACATGGCGTCACCTCAGCACCTCTTGACGTGGCTAATGACATGATGTCAGTTCAGCACCTCGCTGTGGCACGGCCAATGACATGGCGTCACCTCAGACATGGCGTCAGCACCTCGCCGTGGCGTGGCCAATGATGTGGCGTCACCTCAGCACCTTGCTATGGCACAGCCAATGACATGGTCACCTCAGCACCTGACTGATGTGCAATGAGACGGCCTCACTTCAGTGGCTCAGTGGGGCAAAGTGTCATGATGTAACCTCAACACAGCCGATGACAGGACATCATCTCTGAGCCTCCCTCTGGTGTTGGGGATTATCCTAGTGTCATGTGAGGACACAGTGGCAAAGCATTGTGGGAGAGCATGGTGCAGCACCTGCGACTATCACCAGACCGCGATGCCAAAGTCGAGTCAAGATGCAAGCTGCTGTTCCACATGGTGTCATCACACCAAGTGCACGTGATGCTCAGGGAATCTTTCACATTAGTTTGGGATGATCCCTTTCCGCCCTTGTCCCACCTGGACAGTGTCCTGCAAAACTTGGAGTGCGCTGATTGAACCAGGGCCAATGTGTTATACCAGGGCAGGTAAAAACACTACTGTCCCTGCTGCCTAGTGGCTGAGAGCCAGTCTCTGTGTAACCTAGGGGTCATGCTCCGAGGCTGCCAGTGAATCACCAGCAGCGTAGGAAAGAGAACTCACAGCCGTCACGTCTAGACACGCAGGCCCGTTCCTGGGGAGCTAAAGTCAGACCTGCACCCGGCATATGTAGCTTGTGGGCAAAGTGGTCTTCATCCTTTATGGATCCTTAAGGACCCCGCCCTGGCTTTTGCCAACACCCACCGCTTCCTCTAAGTCAGGGGTCTCAAACTCAAATCACCATAAGGGTTGCATGAGGACTGGTATGTTAACCCAAGAGCTGTACCACTGAAACCTTTTCATACAATGATATTGAAAATATCAGTAATGAGAGTGTCATTGTGGGCTGCAGGAAATAGCTCTATGGGCTGCATGAGGCCCACAGGCTGCATGTTTGAGATCCCTGCTCTAAGTAAAGTAGTCTGACTCGAGAGAAGGGCAGCTCATGGGATTGAGCCTACCATGAGGGGCTGATCCTTCTCCTTTAATGAGACTTAGAGCAGGACATGGAGTCGAGGGAGCCAGGAGCAAGCTTCTGTTCCTTTGCCACAATTTCCTCCATGTCTCAGTTTCTTCCTCTGGAAATGAGTGTGTTTCTTACCTACTTCCCTGTGGTGGCAAGGTGTCTCCCTACACAGCACCTTTCATGCCAGCTAATGTGCGCTAGCAAAGTGCTGACACCTCTCAGTCACGTTGTTGGACTAGCGGGTTAAATATTAGCAGCTAGAAAGTTCCTTCAACGTCAGACAGGGAATGCAGGGCTGGTGAAGAGGCTCTTCTACTTGACCTCAGTAAGACACAGAACTCCACTGGAAGCCTGGGAATGGGAGAGGCTGAAAAGGAATTATGGTCTGCTGCTTAGGAGACAATTGAAGCAGGGTCAGGATGGGAAGATTAGCCAAAAGCTGCCAGAGTGGGAGGGGATTCGCAGCCCTGCAGCCTTTAAGCTCCATGGGCAGAGGCCAGGCAAGCCCCACACACAAACTTGGAGCTGCTGTAGTGGTGGGGAGAGTTCAGGCCCCACAGCCCTCTCAGCCCTTCTCTCCTCCACTAGCTGGGGAGACTTTCAGTGACAGCAAGACTTGGCCCACGAGGACTTTGGCAGAGAGCCATTAGAAGGAAGCTCCCATCTGCTGATCCCGTGGTGTCCTCGCTCGATGACCTTGCACTGACACAGGCTGCAACCTACTCAACTCCTGAGCCACAAGCCCCCCTCAGCAAAGGGTTTATTCCTCGTGTGCGGAGGGTCAATATTTGTTCATGTCTCTTTAAAATGTTTGCTCAAACTTGGCGCAGTTGTGACAGCAGGACAGAAGCCATTTCCTCAGCTGCTCACAAGGGACAGGGGCAGATCCCCATGGTGAGGTCATGCTGCAATTCTGTGCCAGGAGCTATCATTGGTGGTGCTGAAAAAAGTCATTTGCCCCCAACTCCATCACGAGGTAGAGAACAGGGGTAGATCCCATATCAGCCAGTACCCCAAGAGCAAAGAGCTGCTAAGGGACCATGGAGACCTGCTGGTGCTCAAGAGAGGAGAGACTCCAAGGGGAGAATTGTAACCAAGTTACTGCTTTGTGGCTGCAACATGCTAGACAATCCTCCCTCCAGCACAGGTTACACCAGCCCCTTGTGGAAGCAGCTTTGGAGATGTCACTGTGCCTGCACCCCTCTGACCTGATCTACAAAGTTCCTTTTCTCTGGAGAGGGGTGATCCTCAAACCATGCCCAGCTGCAATTGCAGACACTTGGGTGGCATATGTGACTCAGGCCAAGCAGGAGTGCTGAGCACCATCTGCCCTTCAGGTCAAAGCAACCTGACAGATCCAGCACTAATCTTCAGTTGAGCAGGCAAATTTGCACAGCAGTGGCCTGGGCCAGGGCAGCCATCGTTCAAGGTTAATAGCACTAGGGCTCCTCCCACTTCTGCAAGGTCTTTTGCTTGGCTGAAGCCTTCCCAGAACAGCCAGGAACAGAAGGCACCAGCCCAGAGACCATTCAGAGCCCTAGGACTGCACAGAGTTCCCCCTAGAGTCCTGTCACGTCCAGGGGGCTCTGAAGGGATTGTGGTGTTGGATGACAATGCTGCCAAGTGACCCCTTTTTTGGCAGGCAGTTACACTGAACGTGGACCAGAGAAGTCTAGAACATACGTGATTTGTGGCTGCCCCTGGCCACCCTGAAAGAAGGTGCCTTTGTGTGCATCGAGGGCTCAGCAAGGCACAGCATACTGCTAAACACCTTGTGGAGCCCACACCCCTCTGATCAGCCCAACAGAGAGAGGAGGCAGGGCTGTGCCAGGACGAAGAGGGACAGAAGTCAGGCCCACACTCCAGCAGCAGAGAAACAGTAGCTGTCAAGGCCCCCCGCCCAAATCCATCTATTTTGGGCATATTTGTTTCCAGTGGAGCCTGGACCAATGGACACTTACTACTTGCTGTGGTATACACAACCAGACCCCTTGCCCCATGGCCAGGGAGTGCTCAGACCAGCTGAGCTTCTTCCAGTTCATCACATACCTGTTCAGGAAGCTGGTCCTGGGGGGCCCGTTAACAGCTACTTTCACTGTCTCCCCCCACCCTTCTATGAGCGTGGGGTGGCAGTAGTATTTCCTCAGGCTGAGCACAGGAGTGGAGGGGGGAGTCATTTGACAGCCATTAAACCAATAAACACTCAGCCGCCCCCCCCAGCTGCAGAAGCCTTCACCCCTTCGTCCTAGTTTCAGTAACCGCTGCGTGTTTAACACCCTGGCTGCACAAAGAATGCAAGTCTCCATTGTGGCACCTGCTGCTTCACCTCAAGCCCTAGAGATGTCTAACCCCCCCCCCCCCCAGCCTTGGGTTCAAGCCCCACTGTTGCCCAAAGTGGTGACTAGTGCAGGGTATGGTGGAAAATGCTGGTTCCTGGCATTAATGCTGGTAACGACACCCCTGTCTAAGTATTTGCCACAGGATAGTTGAAAGCACCAAGTTGCCAACAGCTTCCTGCTGCTAGCTCTGGCTGGTGGAAACAGGGATATGGTGCTGGAAAACACCCTACAGACCGAGCCTCACAGGGCCACATAGAACCCACTTTTTCAAACTCCCAACCCTCATCCACTCAGCACCCAGGGAAACCACCCATGAACAGGCTCATTGCTGGCAGTTCCAACCGCTGTGGGGCCAGAGGTTTATTCTGCCATCAGCCCAAGACCAAAGTGAGCTGCAGTCTAGAGAGAGGTCTTCAAGAAACAGACCAGAGACGTTTAAAATAAGCCCTTCAAAGTAGCAGGACTCCCCCCGGCAACCTGGATTCGTCCACACCACATGTGCAGACGCAGCTATTGAAGCCCTGAGACTTGGCTGTGTCTTCACTGGCTGTCATCTGATCTCAAGTAACAGTGGCTCCTGCTGATGGTGGCTGGAAGATGTCCCCTGGCACAGATGAGGAGGGAAGAAATCTTCATACAATTCCTGTCCCTTGGAAAAGGGGAACTGAAGAGAAGCAGCTTGCCTGAGCTCTTGCCAAAACAGAGGCCAGCAGCCCCAACTCCAGCTCAGTAGCCAGTAGAATCCACTCCTGCTCAGTATAAAACCTCAGGGGTCTCGCTCCACCAGCCCTTCTAGAACTCGCAGTCTTGGTGGCCGTGCCTGGCTCTGCCCCAGAGCGCATTCTCTCAGTGCTGGAACAGAACCCACAACGGCCTGGCACCTGGTTCCCTTCCCTCTACCCAGCAGACAACACTCCCCTCCCAGTCCAGTTACAGTGGAAACAGAACAAAAATAGGACAGAAAAGCATCAGCTTCGGTTGGTAGGGAGGGGAATGCAGAGGTAGGGGTCAAGTCCAGAATTCAGACCCTACAGGAACAACAGTCCATCTCCTGGGGAAGGAGCAAGGATGGAATCATCAACAGCCTAAAGGCAGACTGAAAAGCAAGTAATCCTGAGGGGGCAGGAGGGGGGCAGCGTCTTTCCCTCCAAAAGAAGCTGCCATCGCCGTTTCCTTCCCCAGAAAAGATATGGGTTTTCCAGGTGACATCCAGCGAGGTTCCCAGGGCAATGGCAGCAGACAGAGGAGGAATCTGCTATGAGGACTGTCCAGTTCAACTCAGGCCTTTGTGCATCACAGCTCATCGTGGGGGATGTGCAGGGCATGGTCACACAGATCTACATGCACAAGCAGAAACAAAGGCACAAATTATTAGAAGAGGGGACTAACCAGATTAGACTAGAAGTGCAATCCAAGCAGCCCAGTGTCCTATCTCAGCAGCTCCTTCAGAGAAAGAACTAGAACCCTGCAGGAAGCTGTGCCAGAACAATTTCCTCCTAGCTCCTCCCACCGCACCCCACCCCATCCCCAAGAGTTAGAGGCTGGCTGATGCCCTGCACCAGAAATCAGATTCTTTACAAAGCTTGTTCTTGCTTCTCTCTGGCTGGTCTCACTCATGTCCTGTGTCTGATCTCTCTCTGAAACTTGTTCCTCCATCCCCTGGATTGTGTGGCAGTGAATCCCAGCAGCTAACCGTGCCGTGTGTGAGAAAGTAATTCCTCTTCTCAGCCAGGAATGTGCTACCTTTCGATCTCATGGAAAGTCCCTGTATCTACATTAGAGCAGCATCTGAGGACACAAAGCAGGAACTGTGCCCCGTTGTGACTGTTCCCTACATGACACACAAACAGAAACTGGCTCTGCCCCAAGGAGCTTACAGTCTAGGCCAGTAGCTCCCAACATTTTTTCTGCTGTGGCACACCTTGCTACCTTTAATCAATCTGAAGCACACCACCATATAGTTTCCAAATAAACTCATGAATATTCATGGCCAATTAGCCAATCCAGAGCTCTTTGAGTAGTTTTTCAAAAAAATTTCTGGAACACTTGCTCAGACCTGACAGCACACCCGTGCGCCACAGCACACTGATTGGGAAACACTGGTCTAGGGATCCTGCCACCAGGCCTCGGGCTGGGCTGGTTTCCAGTCAAATCTTCAGTAGCAGCTCTGTCCACGAGTAGGAACTGAACAGCAGGGGCCACAAGCGTGTCCCTGTCAAACTGGCTTGGCAACCCCACAGCCTGGGAAGGCTGCAGCTTCCCAGTTCCTTTGGACAGGCGAGATCATCCCCAGGTGCTCCTCCGTCTGTAATTAATCCATTGCCACAGATTGACTCACAGCCATTTTCCTTCCCATTGAAGCACTTAGTCCACCTCAGGATAATTTCACCTCTCACTGAAATGTAGCCACCTCTAGGATGTGATGTAGTAGCTGTTTAAGACTGTACAGCACCACAGCATCCTTGGTCTCACAAGAAAGGCAGCAACCTATATGCAAATGAGACTATGAAGAAGGTGTTTAGGTCAGTGGAAAACAATTGCCTAGCTGGAACGTGGCCAGGACACCAGGCTAAAACCCTCTGATAAAAGGGGCATGGAGTCAATAATTTAAGTTTAACTCGTTTTCTCAGAGGCAGATCCTCTCTCCTTGAGGTGGAGTACAAAGGAGACCAGTCTGGGACTCTCCTGGAACTCAAAGCCATTTACGGAAGCACACAGCAGTCCAGGGCCAGGCAGCCAACCACCAGCTGTGCAACCCAAGAATAGGGCCACTGCTCACGTGAGGACCAAAAGACCCGGCTGCCAGTAAGCAGGGACTGGCTGGCACGGTTCGGGCTTACACCCTGCCCCCACCCCCAACATTCACACTTTAGTTGGTGGCAAATGAAAAAGCTGCTGTTTAAACAGAGCTATTGAAGACAGCCTTTGACCCAGATGGAGCAGGGAGGAGAAGCAATCTGCTGAAGACTGATGCACTGAGAAGGCATGCACTGCTATCAGGTATGTGGGCTAGGGACAGCAGAGGATGAAGGTGTAAATCCAGGGTTCCTTCTGCAACTGTTTGAACAAGAAAGAACGAAGGTCAGACGCCACCTAGAGCTACCATACAAAAATAACTCAGCAGGACCGGAAAATATGTCCCTCAATAGCTCCTAGCCATTCGCTGCTCTGCTCCCAACACTGCTCTTTGCAGCTGGTGAGAATCCCTGGTGCAAATGAGGATTGACTGGCTGTGGGAAGAGAAACTGACCCTTGGCTTGGCCCCAGGAATGCTCCACACAAGTTGGAGTCTCCCAGAAAAGCACAGGTAGTTATAAAATGCAGTGTGAAACACAACTTGGGACTTGTGGTTTTCAGTCCTGCAGAGCGTCAGCCCCTCATCCCCAATGGCCAGCTCACCCGCATTCAGAAGGGGGCTGCTTTTCAAGATGGGATGGGTCAGGAGTGAGTTTGACACTCCAAGGGTGAGGCGAGGACAGGAGGACAAGTTAAACAAGGAAGACAGAGGAAACTCCATCCGGGACAAAAAAGGGCAACAAAAATGATTAGGGGTATGGAAAAGCTTCCATACAAGGAAAGATTAATGACGGAAAAATGAGCAGGAATTTCAGCTTGGAAAAAAGATGACTAAGGGGAGATACAGTACAGATTTATAAAATCATGACTGGTGTCAGGAAATAAGGGCATGTTATTTACTCCTTCCTATAACACAAGAAATAAGGGGGGGGAGCAACCTTCAACTACTTGAAGGGATGCTCCAAGGAAGATGGAGCTCGACTGTTCTCGGTAATAACAGAAGACAGAACGAGGAGCAATGGTCTCAAGTTGTGGTTAGGGAGGTCGAGGCTGGATATTAGAAAAAACTTTTTTACTAGGCGAGTGGTGAAGCATTGGAATGAGCTGCCTAGGGAGGTGGTGGAGTCTCCATCTTTGGAGGTGTTTAAGGCCTGGCTGGACAAAACCATGCCTGGGATGGTTTAGTGGGAGTGGTCCTGCCTCTGGCAGGGGGTTGGACTAGATGACCTATGAGGTCCCTTCCAACCCTATGTTTCTATGATTCTATGAAATACAGTTACTAAGCTGAAGGGTTTAAAACAAACCAGAAGTGGTCTTCACACAACACACTCAACCTGTGAAACTTCTTGCCAGAGAACATTGTGAAGACCAAGACTATAACAGGGTTCAATGAAGAACTAGATCAGCTCAGGGAAGACAGCTCCATCCGTGGCTATTAAGCAGGATGGGCAGAGATTGCTGTCTGCCAGAGCCCGTGAATGACTGTTGCGATGAATCACTTGATGATTCCCGGCTCTATTCATTCCCCCTGAAACAACTGGCATTGCCCACTGTTGGGAGACAGGATACTAAGCTTGCTAGATCATCCGTCTGACCCAGCACGGTCACTCTTACATTCTCTGCTGAGACTGCCAACAAGGAATCAGTTAGTGCCAACCACAATGCCTGAGACCTGCCCTGGTTTCACATGGGAACCACTCACCAGCCTTCAGACGGAGATGATGGCTGCTAACTGGGCTTGGCCTCCAGTCAAACCTCTAGAGATGAGTGAAAAGCCTCCAGGCCCGTGCCCTGGCTGACTAGCCCCCCATCTCAAGTGGCAGGGCAGCCTCACTTACCGGTCCGTTTGCTGCAGAGCCGATCCTTGACGTTGTCAGTCTCACGGGAGAAGAACTCAATGAGCTCATCCTCATACTCCTCAGCGATGCTCTCGCACTGCAAAGGGAGCAAGAGCGGGTCAGAAAACCTGCACTGGGTCTCCCTCAGTGCTCTGGGGTCACATGGGGCAGAGAGGAAGAAAGGACTGGGCCCTGCTTTGCATAGCCCCAGCCCCACAAGTCCTCACCTTACAGTTCCCAAGACCTGCTCTGCACAGCTCCCAGGGGCCAGGCTACAAAGGGGACTCTCAAGCTCAGGAAGGAAAGTCAGGGCTAATGAGGGAACCCCCTGCAACTGGGCCATGATGGGAGCAGCATGGGAGTGTCCCCAGTTCCACGTACACTCAACCCCTCAGCACTCACCGCAAACTTCAAGCTGGATGTCACATCCCCATCAATTTTGGTCCCAGAAAGGTCCATCTTGGTCCCGTCACGGGAGATCACACGGACATAGCTTTTCCGGTGGGTGGAAGGATCCACCTTCTCCCCATATTCTTTCATCTTCTCACAAACCCACTCCAGCAGCTCTGTCAGGTGAGCTTCAGATCTGGCGTAGGGCACCTGGGCAGAACCACGACCATCCGACAGGCTAGGCCATATGCATTCAGCTGTGCTTTGCAAGCATTAGCCAAGCCCCCAGCTCATCCGGGGAGCAGTGGCAGTGCTATACACAGATGCAAAACCACTTGGGTGAGGTGACACTGTGAGGCAGAAGTGCAGCTCAGCACAGAACCCAGGACTCCCCCATGACAAGTCCCACCCCCTGCCCACACATGCTCACTTCGCACAGCCAGGAACAGCAGCCACCAGGAATCCTGGGCGCCACTTCCTGCTACCTCTGCCAGCATTGCTACTGTGGAGGAATCGTTCACGGCCATCACAAACTGCCTTCATGTTCCAGGGTCCCCATTTGGAGCCAGACGTCACTCCTTGGTTAACAGAGCATCCGGGGTGGCTCAGCCCACCATGGACCCCTTCCTTCTCCATCCCTCTCCCCACAACAGCTGGCCACTATTTCTAGTAGGTTTCTGCCGGAAGTTTACCCAGCACCCTTCCTTCCCTTCAACCAGGCTCCCAGAAACATTTGCCACCCCAGGCTGGAGAGAGGTACCTAGCTGGGCAGGTACGAGATGCCCTACCTCTACGACCGACTGGCTGCCGTCTGGGTTGATGCGGAACGACCCCATCTGGATGGTTTTCTTGGGGTCCACCTGGGAGATCTCCCACTCCAGCTCATCCACCAGGGCCCGACAAGCTAGAGAAAAGGGGAGAGAACTCAGATGCACGGGGCACCACTAGTGACGGACAGTGAATTGACTGGAGGAAGAAAAGTAAACAGCAGTTACCCAGCCTGCCTGCTGCAACCCTGGGCACATTAGAAAAAAACAACAGGAGCAACAGTTCCATGGTGCACGGCATGTCAAATCCACCCAGGAGCAGCAACTAACAGGCCCTGCCCCAGATCTAGCACAATGGGAGTCTTGAGAGATGATCAGTGGCTGCTCTTGCTCAGCAGTAACCAACCCAATCCCCATTTGGCTGATAGAGAAACTGTGGCAGAGGGTCCCATCTTCATGCAGTCACCAAGCTGGGAATGCTGCCTTTACCTCCACAATGGAGATCCTGACTGCTCCAAACGAAGACATTGTTCAGCAGAGACACCAGGATGACAGAGAGGAAGAAAGTGTGTAAAACCCAGCCATTCATCTTCACAGCCATAGGCTGGTACGGCGAGCTACAGAGAAGGAGAAAGGGTTCAGTGCTTCCAGATTGCCCCTTCTCATCACAGCCCCAACAGGCCTCCACACTCCAGGAGGCACTGTGGAAACCCAAAGCAAACCCTGCCTCTGCTTACAGCAAATTTCTCCAGACTAACTCTTCCACTCCAGCCCCTAGGGGCTTGGCCACCTGGAAGATGTGTCTGACAGTGCTGAGTTTACTGCTACAGCTCTCCCTTAAAAAACCCAGCTCCCCTACAAGGACGTGCTTACTCCTGTGAGAGTGTTCGCTGACACTGCTTCCAAAGTGACAAATGCAAAACCAGAAAGGGCCCAGCTCGGTGGAATAACGGCGTCCAGACAGGACCTTATGCCGGTGTAACCACAGCATTTCCGACTCTCACCCCACCATAAGCTACTGCAGCTCTCCCGTCTAGACCAACCCTCGGAATAGCTCCCTCCAGCCTGGGCCAGGGTTTCCCCAGGGCTCCACCGCACAATCCGGCCCCGCTCGAGGCCGCCAGGCTCAGGTTTTAAGCACAACACCCCGATTGGGCGGAGGGCTGCCCGGAGGCAACCTGCTCGCCAGGCTGTGGCTGGGTCTCTTTGCGCCTTCCCTCCGCGGATCCCTCCCTCAGTCCCCGGAACAGGACTGATGGGCACGGGGGGCTCTCAGCATCCCCGCGCGGAGCCTTGGGGGCCGGGGAAGGGCACGCACCCCCTCAACCCATGGCTCTGTAAACCCCGCGTGCTCCCTTCCCACTCTGCCCGCCTCCATCCACCCCAATGGGCTGCCCCACACAGCAGCGCTCCGGCTCCCTGGGGCCCCGGCACGGAGCCCCCATGGGACCCCGCGCAGCGCGCCCGCACCTGACCCCGTCCCGGCCCCGCCGCTCCCGGGCGCTGAGTCCGCCCCCCCCCCGGGGCTGCCCCTCCGGCCGCCTGACCCGCCGCGCCCCCCGCCGCCGCAGGCCGGGGCTCCGGAGAGCGGGGCGCTGGCGGGCGGCGGGCAGCGGGCGGCTCCTGCGCGGCCGCG
>ML682037.1:11549657-11719202 GCA_007922195.1 Podocnemis expansa | reverse complement strand
TGGGGGGGAGCGTTATAAAGCACTTAGGTATCCGCCATGGGCAAAGGCCAGGACAGAGCCACCACCCCCTGAGAAAGGAGACAGGACCAGAGTGCTGACACTGAAGGCAGTGGCTGGCTGCTTTATGCATTCAATACATGCCAGAGATTGCCAGGTACACCTCAGCTCTCACAGGATAGGGGGCATAAAATCAGAGGGCTAAAAGGGGTGCTGGGGCAAAGCAAGTGCTCCTCTGTCCAGGCATTGCCCAGCTAGGATCCTTGCACAACCCTGCCAGCGCAGCATGGGCGGAGCAGACCCTCACGCTGCTGCTCTGACCAGGGCCTGGTACAGCCCAGTATCCCTGCGTGCCAGGGTCCGTGTTGTTGATGCCAGTGATGATCTTCACCCCATTTCACCAGAGTGCTGCTAGGCTGGGGCCAGGGATGGTCTAGGGCTGTGAACTTGCCTGGCAGCTCTGGTCCAGCTGGCGGTAAAGTGACACTCCAGATTTTACCAGCCAGGCTCCAAAGAGGCGGCCACTGGCTTTGCTTCCACAGTCCTGCCTCTCAGCAAAATGAGAACAGGTAATGAAAGGACACAGCCACGACCCTGTTGTGGGGACAGGGGGCAGTACTCTGGCAAAGCAGATTTAGAGGTAGTCCCCATCCCCAACATCTCCCTCTTTTATATAAAATATCCTAAAATCCCTAGGGCCAGTAGTCAGCCAAAGCCCTATGGAGACAGGGTCAGTCGCTCTTGTAGAAATGTGTGCCTGTTCAATGGTGGCCACGGCTGGTGAAGGAGAAGCACCAACCAGCTGTTCCAGCTCAGAAGGGCAATGGGGCAGCTGGCAGATTTGGAGCTGGCTCCACAGGAGACAGAAGTGACCCTCTGGTGTGCAGAGGGGATGAACACATCCCAGCAGTAATGGTCTGAGAAGGGTGATCCTGCCTGGCAGGTGGCCGCCTCACAGCAGGGGCTGAGACAGCAGCACATGTCAGGGTCCCTGCTGCTTCTAGCTGAAAATCAGCCTTCTCCTTTGTTTTTAAAGGACGGTTTGTTTTTTTCTGATCTGTGGCCCCAGACTGCCTGGGGCCCTGGGCCCAGTGATAGAAAGGTCCTTCCTGGGAGAACATGCAGGCGGATAAATTGGGGTCTCGCCGGGTCAGAGTGGCAGCACAGACGGGAACCCTGCAGCATCTGCTGGAGACACAAAGGCACAGGTCACTGAGGGGCTCATGCCAGCGGGTGCCACGTTGGGGAGGCAGGTGCCAGCACCATGCTCCAGAGCAGCAGGAGACAAGAAGTGGAGTGGGGGCTCCCAGGAGCCACAGCCCAATGCCGTGCTCCGAGGAGAGGAGAGGGGTCTCGCAGCAGCAGACTCCAGGACTGCAGTGGGGCCCACGACAGCATTGCAGCAAGGAGCAGCCCCAGGAGCAAGGTGGGTGCCTACTGCTCCCTGCTCCTGTGAGATCTCTCAGCGTCACATCCTGCAGATTTGGAGGGACACAGCCTGGTCTCTGCTCTGCTCAGGCATGGTCCCTCAGTGCACATGGAGTAGGGCTGGTGCCTTACTTTTGGGGCTGCTCTGGCTGTCTGGCTCGGGAACCTTCCAGTCCATCTTGCGTCCCTTCTCATAGAGGCCCTTGAGCACCTTGCGGAAGTCATCTGGCTCTGTGGTGTTCTTGCTCAGCTCCAAGTATTCCCTGTAAAGCTGCAGGGCCGTCCTGGCGTCCTCAATGCTATCGTGGGTCTCACCCTGGATCTTCAAGTCTGGGAGGTGCAGAGAGAGCTCTGTTCACAGAGGGCCCCACAACCCTAATCCCCAACCCATACCAAGGGATTCCCTCCCTCCCTGGCCAATGAATATGGGGGCCTCGGTCCCACTCCAGCTCCGCTGATGGACTGGATCCCAACCTGTCTGCCCACCAACTCCAGTCCTGGCCTCCCCATACATAGATCTACTGCCTTTGGAACCCGATACGCAGCAGGCTCACCCCCACCTTCCCCCCCAGTCAGCCCTCCAGACCAGCTAAGAGTTCAGGAAACATTTAACAGCATGGGGCAGAGCTGCCCTCCATCTGTGAGCAACCCCACAAGCAGTCAGGGCCACAACTGCTGATGGGGCTGACCTCTTCAGGGGGGGGGTCCCACACAGCCCTGCCTGGCTTGGCCAACTACAGTCCAAGGGTGCGTCCACTAACCCAGGAAGTACCAGGCAAGGAAGCGCAGGGAAATCATCCTCTTTCGTGGGATGTGGAACAAGTACACTGTGTCGATCACTTGGTCCTTGGGCACCTGGAGAGCAGAGACGGCAGCACCCATGCTGAGGGGTACACAGGACTGGTGTGCCTGTCCCAGCCCCACCACAACTGTGCACCCACACCTCCCACACACTTCACTCCCAGCCCAGCCCCCCATCTTTCTCTCTCTCTCTCACACACATAACACAGTCATCCCCCAAGACAAAATAACTGTCTCCTCTGGCAATCACCCATCGTGCTGCCTTGGTCTTTCACCTGGATCTCCCATGCCTCAATTCTGCAAGGACACTCCCTCTGGGAAAGAGGAAAGGTCTGCCCAGGAAGGGAGCTGAGTGTGTGTTTGCTGGGACAGGAGCTGAGAAACTCAGTGGGCTTTTTAAAAAAGTCACCATGAGGTTGATGACTCGGAAGTCCTTCTGTAGCCCGTGGCCCACGAACTTGACCCCAACGTCAATGAGGAAGCGCAGCTTCAGATAGGTGGATTTGAGGGTGGTGAGGTGCTTAGAGGAGATCTTGGCATCCAGGTCGCCCGGCTTGATCCCTGAGTACTGGGTCAGATAATCCACCACCTGTAAGGAGAGGGGTTTGTGATCACAGGACAGAGGGCAGGCGACAAGGCAGGTGGGACAGGAAAGAGGGGCAGTTGCCATGCACGGGAGGGTTGGGGCAGCATTGACTGTAGAGCAGTGGGGCAGGCAGTGTCGGGGGGGGAGCTCCCGCTCAGCCAAGAGACCCTTCTCACTGCAGGATAGGCCTGACTGTTCATTTCCCCACAGTAGTTCCTCTGTGGTGCACACAGCCAGCAAGGAGGCAGTTGGCTCCTGTGGAGCAGATGGGGTGGATACCTGCTCCTGGGTGGAGATGTAGTCATCGATGAAAGGGACACCCTCATTGGGGCCTTGGCCCCGCACGCAAGTGATCCTGGCCACCGACATCTGGCTGGGCTTGATGGTAGACTTGGTCCCGTCACTGCGCAGCTCTGCCTCTTCCTGCATAAGGCCAAAAGGAGCTGTTGACAGGGCAACCTCCCAGGCCCCACCACCCCCAGAGAGCCAGGCCTCAGCTCCTGGGCCTTCCCATGGCCCTACTGTGACCAGGGTTGACACAGGGCAGCGGCAAGCAGTGTAACAGCCAGCTGTTCAGGCACCCCTGCTGGTCTGCCTCTCAGCCAGATCCTTCCCCGACTTCCCCACCTCAACCCCAATGGCTATCCCAGTAATGGGCTCTACCTCGTTGAGCGTGACAAACTCAGCATCCAGCCCCACCAGGTCGCCCGCCTGGGGCATCTCATTCAGCATGAGCGGGATGAAGGTGGCATGGCACTTGCGCTGCTTGCGAGCCAGGGATGCCTCAGCCAGAAGCACACTGGCCTCGATTGGATTCTTAACTGGGAGAGCAGAAAAGAAAGAATGCTTCAGAGGGGACATGAGGCTGCTGTACTCCTGGCGCCAGAGGCCAGGCTGGGCCAAGGAGGCGAGATCCCACATGTGGCCTCAAATACACAGCATGGGAAGCAGATGATTCCCCCCCCCCCCCCACCTGAAGGAAAGGGCCAGGCATGCTCCTCCACCCAGGAGCAGGTATCCACCCCATCTGCTCCACAGGATACAGACATACTGAGAGATATGGAGCTGGGGCCTCCAGTCAGGCCCCAGGGGAGATGGATATAGCAATTCCAGCCACCAGGGTCCCCAGCCAGCTGCCTACCAGGACTGGAAGAATTGGCTGCACAGCTGGAAAAGGCCCTGGAGTCCATCACAAAGAGCCTGGCATGCAGGGCTTGGCACCTCACAGAGGGGGCAGAGCACACAAGGACAGAACAAGAGAAGAGTTCCTGCAGCCAACCCCACCAGCAGCCTCAGTGTCCCCTTAGGAACCATTCTTTGTCACCTGGCAGCAATCTTCTGGTGGATCGTGTCTCTAAGAACACCCGGAAGAGTGTGAAGGGCCAGATCCTCCACCAGTGCAAGAAGGTGTCGATCCCTTGCAACCAAATGACACTGATTTGCACCAGCCAAGGGTTTGACCCCGAGCCTAGGATTTCCCTCCTTCTGCTTCCTGTGGCTCCCAGGCCTCCTCACACTGGGAGGGTGAAGCTAGATTGGTCAGTTTAAATTCCTGGTTGTGGGCAGCCTCAGACTCTGTCCCTCTAAGGCAATGGTTCAAACATTTTTTCTCATGGCCCATTGAAAAAGAATCAGGTATGCCCACAACCCAACAACTCCATCTCTGAACAATGAATTCTCGTATCGTGGCAGCAGCAGCAGGCTGTGCCACGAACAAGTACCTGAAGGTCTGCGACCCAGCACTGATCCTCCAGACCCTAAGTTTGAAAACCACTGCTCTAAGGGCTCGGCTTCACTGCCACAGGCAGGTGGAGTTAGAAGCTGGGTGCTGCCCCAAATCCAACTCCCCTCCATGCACACATTTCTAGCTCGAGTTAAGGGCTGCTCTAACTGAAGCTGGCTGGGCAGGACAGGGCTAGGCCAAAGCTGGAGCGACTTACATGGCAGGGACCAATCAGCTTCTCAGCCAACAGCTGCTAATTTAGCCCCTGCTCACTCTGGTGAGGGTTTCATGCATGGCTGCTCTCCGCTGAGCTGGGACCCAAGCAAACAAGAGTGTGTAAGCCAGCCCCAGACCCTGTGTAAACGGCTGATGCAGCAAAGATGCCTGACCCAGCCCCTGTCCTGTGCAGGAACTCACTGGTCAGGTTATACTTGGCATTGAGGTTCCTTCGCGCGTAGTACAGGATCGCAGGCACCTTCCAGCTCAGGTCAAACTGCACGGCCTCGCTCTGCGACAAGGAGGGACACATTGGTCAGCATCCCAGGGCCTTGGCCCCCCCCGCCATGCATTTGGGTTACCCAGGGGTCTAGCTTTCCTTTTGGCGTCTCTCCCAGGTACACTCCAATGTGGAGTGTAGGCGTCACCTAAACAGCAACGTGACAGCAGTGGCCAACTGGGATTGGGCAGATCTGAAGCTAGCCGGCTGGAGACACAGGGGCTGATGGCTCACAGAAGCCCAAGTCTGTACCTTTCCCACCTGCCTTCCCAGCCTGGCAGCCTTCGGTACAACATACAAAAAGTCACACCAAGCAAAGCAGCCTCTCCCCAAGCCACTGCAGGCTGATCATGCTGCTTCTGGGGCACCAGAAGCAAGAGACCTAGGACTCAGTCTGAACCATGGTCCCCATTGCAGCACCGAGCAATAGAGCTGCCTTGGCCTACTAATGCCTCCTAGCACTTCTCCTCATGGGTCCACAAGTGGAGGCAGGATCATTATTCCTGCTTCACAGACGTACAGTTACCAGGTACCAAAGCACAGAAAGGACAGGGAAGTACAGAAAGGAGGCTATCAGAGGACACATGGAGAACTGAGTATTAATATAATTGTTGTTACCATATTATGTCATGGAAAATGGGTAATGATTAATGAATGCAGTGTTAAAACTGCTCAAAGTGATGTGGTTTTTAAATTATTTTAAAATAAAAAAATTACCAGAACATTTTCTTTTACTGAAATCTGGAATTTTTCAGTAAATTAAAGTTTTTGACGATCCTTTCATTAATGTTCATGAGACTAAAAAAAGTTAAAAAACTAAATTTGCAAATATAAATTTGAAAAGCACCTTAAAAAAAAAAAAGGCTGTTAACTTGCTTCTCCTTTTTCATTTTCCACAGCAGCCCCATTTTACAATTTAAAATAATTTGTCTTAAATTGTTTCTAGTCAGTTCAAATGTGCCCCCTTATTTGTTTTACTTAATTGGTCCCTGTTTGTAATTTTATTCACAGTATACTTTATTTTCCTTCATTTTATTAGTTTTTGCTGTGGTTTTTTCCCCCCAATTTAGCCCTTTTGTAGGGTGCAACAGGCGAAAAATCAAAGTGCCAAACCCAGGAACATGAGAGTATGAGTCTGCTTTTCTACCAACTGAGCCACAGAGGCTGCTGTTGCAAAAGCCTCTAGGAATAAGGGAAACTGTGTGTTTCACCGCACCCCTCTGCTCCCCCTTGATTTTTCTACAGGCTGTTCTTGGTTCCCCCGGTGTGCAGCGGACTGAACCTCAGTGTCACGGGTTTGAGTCCTGTGCTGGGTGCTTTTTTTTTTTTCCTTTTAACATTCTACTCATCGAAAGTAAAAAGCTGGACAAAATCACCAATTTTTAGAATGCCTGGAGGACGGAGGACATGAAGGTAAAAAAGAGGACATGTCCTTCTTTTGCCAGACATCTACTAACCCTACACAGATCGGGAAACTGGGACATGGCACAGAGACAGGAATTGCCCCAGGTCACCCTGCAGAACTGAGAAGAGAGTCCGCGATGCCTGAGACTGGTCCAGTGCTTTGCCTCTAGGCCACACTGACTTCCCCGCCAGGCGGCTTGCACAGTGACACAGGAAGTGGGGCATCCATTCATTCAGATAGTTGGGCAGCCCACAGGACAAGTCTCCTTACCTTGTCCACAGGCTCGATGAGGAAGTCATTGAAGAGATACCACTGCTGGTGCGTGACTCCCTGGAGGGGGAGAGGCAGGGGCGGTCTGTAAGCTTTGGTCATACACTAGCTTTATTAAGTGAATACATTTGCCACCTAGACTTTGGTTACCCATAAGCTCTAGTACCATCCCCCTCTGGAACACGACCCCCTTCCTGAGATGCTCCTGGAAAGCCACTGATCACAGGCTAGATTGCAGCCAAGAGGGGGTTCTACCTGGGTGGGTCTGGTGCCCATGACTGCTGGGAGAGAGGCGGGCTCTAGGAGGTGTCTGTTGTGTCTGCTCGCCAACTCACCTCTTTCCTTTGATGGTACGTCTCCCCTACTTTGATGTGTCCCACCAAGCTGCCCCCTGTGCGGGGGTCCAGAATGTGGACGACGGTGGCCATCAGGTCATACACGTACGTTGTGTCCTGGTCATCAAATGAGCTCAGCTGCAAAGCAGAACACACCCCTGGCAGTTGCACAGACCTGCCAAGAACTGGCTGGCCAGGACATGGACAGAAGCACCTTGGGACATGGGAAGTGAGTGCAATGGTTCATGGGAAATCACCTGCACACAGGCTGCTCCCAAACCTGCAACACCTGGGAAAGCAGAGCCACACCCAAAAGAGCCCGAGTTCTGCCAAGAGGGACAGAACCATCGTATGGTACCAGTGAAGTGACTCACGGCCTCCACAGCTTGCTCCCCAGGACAAGAACTCGTGTAAATGAGTGAGCTGCCCTGCCACCACCCTTCTCAGGGCCTCCAATCCTCTCATGAGGGTAAGCCCCCATGACCAGCAGTTCTCTTTCTTTGTTGTCTGTCCCAATGAGACCTTGGCTGGATTGCACACCCCGAACGGCGCCCAGGAAAGGCACTACCTCGTCACTTTCATTCCAGCTGCAGACATCCAGCTCCTTGGTCTTGCTCAGTTTCATCCGGATGGAATGGGGAATCCAGACGTTCTTCAGCTCTTCAATAGAGGCGTACAAGTGCCTTGCTTCGGGGTTCCCCAGGTCCTTCCTGCCAGGAAAGGACACAGGGAATTCCAGACCTGTGTGCAGGAGGGAAGGGACAGGACCTGGGAATTTTGGACACTGAAAGAGGTTAGACAGTGGCAACAGAAGATGGACAATGCAACAGAGGAGAGTGATCTCAAGAAAGCCAGTCTGTCCTGCTGAGCCACAAAGAGACTGAGGAGCAGGGTCAGCATCATGAGCTCTGCTGCTGGGCCAAACTCTTCCCCAGTGTAACTCCACCACTGATGCCAGAGGGTGACTCTGGCCTGGAGAATTTCAGGCAGATGAAGGGGATGGGGCCTCCTGGGGAGATGTAAAGCCAAG
The DNA here is from genome assembly GCA_007922195.1 of Podocnemis expansa. Classification (NCBI taxonomy): domain Eukaryota; kingdom Metazoa; phylum Chordata; order Testudines; family Podocnemididae; genus Podocnemis; species Podocnemis expansa. Next base: position 11,711,131 of record ML682037.1, on the reverse strand, counting down.
GTCCATACGCTGGGTCAGTAAGGAGTGGGGTGCTTTTCCCCGAGTGCCTGGCTAAAGACCAGGAGACATAAATGGTAACAACAGAGAGTCACATGGGGCTTTAGGGCTGCAAATGTTCTGCCCTTCTCCTCCCAATTTCCTCTTCACTTCCTATGCTGTTGAGTGGTGCTGCTCAGCCATGTAAGCGACTACTGCGCCCTCCCCAGAGGTGACTGCATTTCAGTGTGCATGGAGGGGGAGAGCATTGTTTAGGAAGGCACATGAGGTGCTGTAGACAGGCAAGATCAAATCCCTGTCAAATGAATTCCAGAGGGGCAGCCGTGTTAGTCTAGTTCAGTAAAACAAACAAGAGGTCCTGGGACACTTCAAAAGTAACAAATTTACTTATTTAATAAATAATAAATAAATTTGTTAAGCCTTTAAGTGCCACAGGACCCCTTGTTTGTTTTACTGTCAAATAAGAGAAAGCAACAACTTCACTGAGGCCATCGGAATTCCAGAGGCTGAAATTCTAGGGTGCAATAAGTCTGATAGCAAGAACCTACCATTCTCCAAGAGAGATCTCTTTGCTCCTGTGGATTTCAAGGCCTCCTTTCTTCATCAAGGCTTTTTTAAAGGCATACTGACAATAAAACACAGAGCAAAAGCATCAACGCAGGAGCCAGGAGAGATGCTTATGAAATAAAATGCGGTGATTGTTCGCTTTTGGAAAATGATGGAGCCCTGACATTAGCAGCATGGAGAGTCAAATGTGGGAAATCATCTCAATGGAAGAAAAGGCCAAGCAGCCACACGGCAGAGAAAAATGAGTTCAGAAGTGATGGTGACCGTTTCTGGAACTTAAACCGAACTCACACCCAGACCTTGCTCTTTCCAAGATAGCAAAGACAAGTTAGGAAGAACACCTGTTGATATTTAGAAAGTCTGTGTTGCTGAATAATGACACGAGAAAACTCACCCCAAGATATGTCAGTCCTACAGTCATGGGAAGTGGTGCTGCTCATGTCCAGAGCCACACTAGAAGGGAAGGCGCTTCAGGGGATGCTGCGGCACAGGTTACACTAGTTTTCCCAGGATCTCGACAATTGCTCAGGCAGGTAGCACCCATGGCCGTGGTTTCACTACTCCAGAGCCTGAGCTGGCTAGATTAAAGCTCCACGTGCTGCACATGCAGCCTGTGACTGAACTGTGGACACACCCCTAGTGTCGATCTGCACACTGGCCCCAAGCAGGATGACCAGAGATGTCAAGGGAACAGAGATGGACCCCTCCAGCACTCAGCCAAGCTATGCTTCCCCTACCTCTGCCTGTGTCTTCCAGAAATCTGCCTCCTTGGAGCTGTTCACTTCACAGTTAATGACTAAGACGTCAGGCAGGCAGCGGATGTTCCGGGTTTGGACCTTCATTGGGGACACAGAAAGAAGGTGGATGGGTGAGGGCCCTGAAGGGAAGCTGGGAATCACAGATCAGTACTTTAGGTACCTGTCTATCAAGTTCCTTCAAGAAAGACTGCTCACTGAGCTTCCCACAACCCTAGCAGGTGGGTCAGTGTTAGCCATGTCCACAGAGAGGGAAACTGAGGCCCACAGAAGCCATGTGACTTGTCCCAAGCTGCAGCGCTTGTGATGGGCTTGGTGCTGGGCTCAGCACTTGGGTGGCTCAGCTCCCAGCCTAGCCCTCTCCAAACTAGGCCCATCTATTTCCTTTGTGGCCAACACTGCATGATCTCTGCACTGTCCAGTCTGAGAGACGCAGGGCTTTCCTGGCTCCCCATGGGGAAGCATTGCCCAGGCTAACAGAGCAGGGCCCTAGCGCCAGCTCCACCCCACCCAGCTGGGGACACACAGGCAATGAGGGGCTCACCGTGGGCTGGTATTTCTCACAGTTCTCACACCAGGCTTGGGTGCTCTGCTCCAGACAGATGCTCCTCTTTAAGATCTGGGTAAACTCATAATCTTTACTTTTATCTGCAAGGTGACATTGGGGAGGCCAGAACAATTCCACTTCCTCAGAAAATGAATCCCCAGAGATGGAGACCAAATGGAAATCCAACCCACAAAGGCTCTGGGTCGCTCCTCAGAGATGATCAGCCCCAGGCAAAACTCTGCTCCCTGGGCTGGAAGCGGTTTGCTGTGGCCGGAAAGCTGGACCGGTATCGCTGCAGGGCAGCACACATGGAGCCCAGCTCCCTCCATGGTTGGAGGCTGGTACAGTGGGGTCCTGGTTGCTTTTATTGGCCAGGACCCTATGTGCAGACGGGCCAGCCATCAGCTAAAGCTGAGCCAGCAATATGGGCTTAAACACCCTCAGTCTCCTCTACCCCAGGAGGATCAAGCCAGCAGTGCCTTCACCCTGGTTCACAAGTAGCCACCATCCCACCTTGTCCATCTGCCCCAGCCCACCCCACCCCCCAAAGCGCTGGACAGTTACCGTTGCTCTCAGGATAGGAGAGGGTGAAGAGCAGCGTGGAGGAGACGCGCACAGTCTCTTTGCCACAGCGGCACAGGCTGCAGTTCTCTACTTCACAGCTGAAGAGCTGCCCGATGACTGAGCCCCCTGACGACCCGAAGCTGCTGGAGCAAATGCACCAGGGCTGGGTGAGCGGGGGCTGACAGCTTGGGAGCCTTTCCAGGCACCGAGTCCTTACATGCCAGCTGCCAACAGAGTTAAGGGAAACCCCAAGGGCTGGGAGTAGGTTTGGAGCCACCCCAGTGTTGCTCTGAGCAGTGATGCTGCCAGTCACCTCCTGAGAGGGATGAGAGGCCAGGCCAAGGGCTAGCGACCAGTGGATCAGACCCACAGTGGTCTGGGTCCATCTCTGGCACTGCACTGCCAGTTCCCAGGCTGCGTTCTGCAGCAGCCCCTGGTCGATATGGTCCCCACACACACAGCCTCGCAAGGACTGTGGGTTTACCTGCTGCCAGTACCCCGGTAGGCCTGCGGGCCTTCCTGCTCCTGGGTCTCCTGGTGAAGCTGAGTCAGGATGAAGCGGTTCCAGCTCTGGATCAACCGGCCCAGGTTCACTTTGCCTGTGGCCTCATCTGAGTCAGCTAGAATCAGCCCTAGGGCAGAGGCTTCCGGGATGGTGCGGAAAGCACGCAGGAAGTTGCTTCCCTGGGGAAAGGGAAGGTTTGGGGCAATGGGGTGGGGGGAGGACCAAAGAGCCGGCATTAACTGAATTCCTGGGGTGGCCCCTTTCACTGGGTGCCAAGTGCCCTCCCTCCTGGGATCTCCCCAGCACAGCCAAACCCTGCGGCTGCTTCGTCCGAGTTCCAGGCTTCTCAGAGCATCCCATTCCCCACCAATCCTTGCACTTGGCATCAGCTTCCCACATACCTGGCAGGGGTCCCCCCTGGACAAGTCCAGCATGTGGAAAAGAAAGCCCAGTTCACAGCTCAGGCAGAACTCCTTCTGGCACAGATGGTTCTGGACCAGGCAGCGGACAGGTTCCAGGAAATATAGCACCTGGGGAGGTGGCAGCAGGGAGAGTGAGGGGGGCTCTGGAAGATGGTGGCAAGCCCTGGGAAGGGTGGGACTGGGTGCCAGTCTCACCTGGATCATGCAGTTGCAATAGGCGTTGGGAATGTGGGGCTCCAGGCCAGCAAACAGGGTCTTGTTGTAATGCTTGAAATCAAAGTCCTCCAGACCCAGTTTGGAGTATTTGATCGTGACCTGGACAGAGCAGGAAATCCTCAGAAACAAGAAAACCTTGGCCTGAGCTGATCAATTGCATAACATACAAACTCCTGCATACTGGGGAGCACTATGTGAATTCACAAGCGTTCACACGAGCACACCCCAATGCACAAGGACTCACACTCAGAAACTGCTGACAACACTCAGCATAGCTCTGTGGAGCTCGGATTATTAAACCCCAGGATGGTCAGTGCGACTTTCCCAGGTTCTCAGCTCCACTCGGTGAGAAAAGTGGCTCCAGCTGACTCTTTTACCCTCCTGGCTGGAGTGGGTCCATTTTCTGTCAAGGTGCCCTGGGACAGCAAGGGACCTTGGGGCAAAGTTGGACCGCCACACTGCCACAGCAGAGCCACCTCATTCATGGTGCAGCCACGGGCTGGAAATCCATGGAGCTGCCTTTTGGGGCTAGTCATGGATGGCTCTGCTCTGCCCAAAACGGGTCCTGCCTTTGACAGCCCACTACATCTTCATCAAGCATTTCCACCCTTCTGAAGCCCCGGGTTGTGCTGGCAGATGTTGCAAGTCAAACCTTCCTGTATTTCTTTGCCACCATGTAAAGGTGAGGTTCTTCTTCCCGGCCAATTGGGGATTCAGGGACTTGGCTGAAACTATCAAATTCGTTGTCCAGCTCTTTCAACCGATACGGAATCTAAGAGCAACAGGAAGAAAAAGGGACAGAGCAACTTAAGGTAGAGGCAGAGTCTGACTTGAGCAAACAACCCCTAAAACAGACAATGCCCAATATTGCTTGGCCCCCCAGCTGGGCTTTGGACCCAGATCAGCTGACTGAGCAAAGGACTGAAACAAAACAGGTAAAGGGTGCTTCCCTTCACTTCTGCCAAAGCTGCTCACTTCTCTTCTTCCACAGACAAGCTCACCTGGTTCCGGAGCTTGGTTCTCGGGTTTGGCGCATACCCGATGAAGCCCACTTTCTTCATGGTGCGCAGGATCTCAGGGTCTACAGGGGGAGCCCGCCTACAAAACACAGCGCAACTCAGAGACCAGCCAGAGGTTCTGGAGTGACAGCCCTGGTCACGTGAGTCCTGGATTTGTTCACAGAACTGAGAAAGCAGCTGGGCAAACTTCCACCACAGACACTGGCCTCCACCTTCCCAGCCCAAGTGCCTCACTCCAGCCCCGCAGGGAGGAAAGAAGCGTCCCTGGGACGCATTCAATCCCTAGCTTCTCTACTGCAAAGGCCAGCAAGGGGGGTGCTGGGTCAGCACTGACTCAGGGGGTAGGGCACCTCCCCTTGGAGATGGCAGGGCTGCTGTCCAGGACAACTCTGCACTATTTGTCTGCCTGGCTCACAGACTAGTTACCTGTCTTTGCAAGAGCTCTAGGGAGTTACCTGGGTGCAGGGACGGAGTTCGCAGCAGGCCAGTCCGACAGGAGTGTCTCGCTGGTCAGCGGCACGGGGATTAGAGAGAGGGGCATCAGGTCCTGGTTCCAGTCCAGGTGAGGCAGGGTGTCTACCATGCAGGGCAGGGCAAAATCCGTCTCCCGGGAATAGGCATTAAAGGTGACCTCAGGTGAGTCAGCCCAGAGGTGGACGCAGCCCTCTGAATCACCAAACACCATGGCCTGCTTGCTGGCCGACACATCAAAGGTCATGATCAGCTGTCCCACCGTGTTGACATGGAAGATGTCGGCGGGGTTGGCAAGGCCTGTGGGCTCACAGAACTGGAACTGACCTGACAGAAAGGACAAGCACAGGCTAGGGGAGAGCAGAGAGGCTTTGGGAACGGCGTAGAACTCCCAGCAAACCTTGCACCAATAAGGCCCCACGCCACCTTCCACCCTGGGCCCCCACAGCACTTTACCAACCAGACATCCAGCTCAGCAAGGCATCTGCGGATCTGCCAGGCAAGGACTGAGTCAGCCCTTGTGGGATTCGAACTTGTGGTTACATGGGCTCCTGGAGCAGTGGCCTACAGCACCACAGGCAAAGCTGCCTACCTGTCTGGGAGATGATGGCTAGTCGGGAGGTGTAGGTGGGGATGAACTTGAGGAAGAGAGGGTCCACATGGACCTGCAGTGGAGTGATGGCCCGCATCATGCGCAGGTCGTACACCTTCAGGAAGCGGTCACAGGCCAAGCCATTCATCCGACTAGAGAAGCCACACGTCACCAGCAGGTTGCCATGCACGTCAAAATCCGACAGGCTGCCCGAGTAGGCGTCAAACTCGTGTTCCACTGCAAATGTGCGCAGATCTCGCAGGGTCACCTGGGGGGTGACACAGAGGGAGTTCCGGAAACAGTGAATGAGGAAGTGGGGCTTGTGGTGGCTGTACAGCCCCAGGGGATCATGGGATGCATGGCCTGTGCTTCTCATCACTCTTAATCAAGAGAGGAAGGAATGGCCAGTGGCCGGGGCATTAGGATAGGACTTTGAAGAGGGGCTCAAATCCTGCTCTAAAATGGACTGCCTGTGCAACCTCGGGCAAGGCCCTCAGCTTCTCTGTGTCTATCTGTACAATGGGGATGAGGGTGCATCAGTATCCCTCTGTGAGGACACACTAATGACTGTGAAATGCTGACACAAGTGATGGCACAGATCAGTAGTGAGATAGGCTGAACACATGATCTGCTGGCACAAAAGTGGGGCTCCAGCTGAGCATCTCAGCCTTCTCTACAGGGTGAGCTGCTGCACACACAACCCACCAGGTGGCTGAAGACTGTGCCACCATGCGAAGTACTTTGGGGTTCCTCAGAAAGAGAAACACCCATGTCCCCCTCAGTTTACTCCCCTGAGCAAGCAGAATGTGCCCAACCCCTAGTACCACAACACCTGAGAGGAGCCGGCGCTTTGCTGGACCATGAGCCAGAGCTGGAAACGTGATCTGGGACGAATCCCCTGGATCACTAGGTCTCTATGGAGGCAGTCACAGCCTAGCCTCCTGTTTATAGGTGGTTTGAGGTCACAATCAGGGTCCCTGGGGAGGACTTGCCTAGCTGGGGCAGGGTTGAGTTACCTTCCCCGTGGTGTGGCCGCAGAAGAAGAAGCGGTTGGACTGTCTAAGGATGGTAACGCCAGGCACCTCCACAGTATACTGGAAAGCAAGGGTGAAAAGACGACAAGCTGTTCCCCTCAGTGGGGATGGCAGCTGGACTCTGGGGCTGTGGACCAGAAAACACGTGTCCAGCAGCACAGAGCTTACTCACATCCCAGGTGGAAGGCAGTGAGAACTAGTGGTTAAAGCAGCAGGGGACAGGATTCTAGTCCTCCCTCTGTCACAGAGCCTGCTCTGTACCTCCGTTTTCCCAGCTGGTTAGTGGGGTTGCCCCCCCTTGTTCATTTCCCAGGCTACAGAGAAATCTGCAGACAACAGATTCTCTGGGGGTTCTACCCAGCAGCAACCACTGAAAACTCCCAATCGTCTGCCTGGGACAAGCCAAGAATGTTAGGACACAAATCAGAGAATCTCTCCCTGCTACCCCAGCCCACAAACCCCCTTGATGTGCCAGGCACCCGCCCTTCCTGTTGAAGTCAACGAGAGGGGATGGTGCTCAGGATCCCTTGGAATCAGGCCCTCTGAGAGTCTGATCCACAGCTGTCAGTACCTTCTGGGTCTCCTGAACGGTGTTGAGGTCGATCTCGATCACATGGTTCTGCATCCCCCCAATAAGCAGGGTGCTGCTGTTCGTAAGAAGCAGGCTGTGCACATCCTCACTCTCGTCCATGCTGGGAAAGGCAAAGACACCAGAAACACTCTCCTTGTCAGCTGGGGATGAGACATGCCAGCCTGCTTCTCCCCTCCCCCTCCCCGATACACTCTGCTTCACATGCTCTCCTCCTCCCGCCCCCAGCAGGGCCACATGAAAAAGGGCAAACCCCCCCTCCACCCAGACAGACTCAATTCACATGTGGTTCTGCTCTGCACTGGTCTGGGTCAATATGGGAACCTTCCCCCTTGTCCCATGGTATGGGAGCAGCAGGGCTGCTCTGCAGTTCCAAGGTGCTCAAGTCACATCACTGTTAGCAACTGCATCACATGGGCCAAGACTGTGTCCCCCTCCTGGCCTCTGGAGAGGATCCTTGCGAGGCAGGCAGAAGTGGGCAGCAGCTGCCTTTCTTTCTCCATCAGCATGGGTAGGAAGAAACTCACAGGTAGTCAAAGATGATCAGGCCTCCCCGGGACATGTACTTGAGGCTTGTCTTGGTCAGAAAGAGGACACCATTCTCCAGGCTCTGGATGTGGCGGATGTCATAGCTGCTGCTCACCTGGAAGGAAGAATAGCGCTCCAGGGCCGGGCCGAAGAATGAGGTGGCATGCCCCTGAAACAAAAGCATAGAGGAAAGGCTGGTCCCAGGTGAACTCTTTAATATGCTTTAGTGCCTCATCATCCTGGCTCTGATGCCACACAGCTCAGTGCTGCATAGTCACGGATTTCAAGGCCCACTGTGATCACTGAGTCTGACCTCCCACAGGACCACCCTGGACTAACTCCCCTCTGACCTAAAATACACTTTTAGATGTGTTAAACTATTGTCTACCATCCTGAAGAGCCCAGCATTGATTATTATCCCCCATCCCACCCTCCCCACTACCTACAGGCTGTGATCAACTCAGCATTTACACACCATGACATCCAGGGGCAGCCCCAACCAGCTCCTGCTGGAGAGGGGGCAGAAGTGTGAACTGTGGGTACCAGAGAGGTAAAGCGGAGAGGAGCAGTAGCAGGCTGCATACAAAGGTGGGCACTAACCCCCTTTCTATTAAGGGGGATGAAGAATCAGTGGGGCAGGCGGACTAGCCCAGTTTGCTGCCAACACACTGGGTGAAAAAAATCCTGGAAATGAGGGAAGTCGAGTCAGCTGGGCAGAGGTAAGACGTGGGGGACAGCAGGTAGGGCCAAGCCTAAAACTCAGATATTTAAATGCCCAGGGCACTGCAGGAGAGAAGATAAACTTGTCTCTACAGCACAGCAAGGCCACGGGATAGGAACCTGGATGGATCAAGGCTGCCTTGTGGTACAGCAAAGAAGTGGTCAGAAGAGACCAGTCGTGAGCTCTGATATGGCAGGGAAAAAGGAACGCTAAATTACTACTAAACCGAGACCCCCACAACGGGGCCACCTGCAATAGGAGGGAATTGGATTCACTGAGGTCTCTTCCAGTCCTACATCCCATGCTCTGCTCTAGCATCTAGAAGGGGATTCTCATCTTTCTTACTGGATCATCCACTCACTGTCTGACAAAAGTAAGGGAGAAGAGGTCAGCCCCTGTTTGGAGTCCCACCTTTATCACCAAGATCCTTCAATCATTTCCCTCACTGGTAAATGCCCTGAGACACATGGAAGTGACATAAGAAACAAAAACCTTACAGTCCATAAAATCAGAGCAGATACTAAATGCCACCTACCCCATGGTTGCCAACCCAAAGCATCTCTTCATGCAGGTCAAAATGTGAGACGGAGACAGGTACCCCCACCTCAGAGACCACAGTGTGCAGCTCCGAGTACATGCCCTCCATGATGTGCACTGACTCTGGTACCGGAATGCCCTCCAATGGCACCCCCTCTGGATCCAAGTCCACATTCTGCAGAAGGGTGGGGTTGAGATGAGGGTCCAAGACTGGATCCAGGGCTGGATGGAGAGCAGGTGTGTATTCAGCAAGGGCAGGGTCGAGGCCTTCAAAGTTCATGGTGAAGTTAGATGTCTCTCTTTAAAACAGTGGATACACAAACAAAAAAAAATGGGCCCTGCATTTTAGCAATAAATAGAGCATGCTGGGCAGTAGAAAGGAAAAGGCTAACAAGGCCTCTGGTAAGGGTAAGGTATATAACTTGCCTGTAATATTAAATCTATGAGCTACGGACAATGCGAAATCCTTGTGTCAAGGAGCTGTTTGCCTTTCTATTATTAGATGTGCAGAGTGCTGTGGAGAAGGTGTATTCTGCTTGGCCCTTGGCACTATCAAGTCACTGGGCACTCCTGTTCCACCCCAGCCATGGCTCTCCACCCTCCCCCTAGTCTAAATCCACTCCCCACTGGCCCCTGGACTCAGTGCTGCTGCAGAAACCCTTCCCAGCACAGGCTCTGTCCACACTGGGGGTATCACCAGGACGCCTCTGTACCAGTGGGTCATAGTGCAGTACTGACTCGGGGTCTTTTGCAAACACAGAGGCCTCAGTCAGACTTTGGCATACCTGTGACAATGAAAACAACGAGAGTCCTATGGCACCTTACAGACTAACAGATTTCTTCGGGCATAAGCTTTTGTGGATTCCAACCCACTTTGTCAGATTGGATTCATGGGTGGGAGCCACTGTTCCCTGTAAGCTGTGCACGTGTGCACACACACACAGGTCACGAAACCTGCACACACAACAAAATAAAGTGCACACAAAAAAATTCAATAGTGCTAATATTGGTGCTCACAAAGAAATGTTTTTGTGCACATAAAGAAATCATTTGTGCACAGTCTACAAGTAATTAGAGGGAACATTGGTTGGAGCCCACAAAAGCTTATGCCCAAAGAAATCTGTTAGTCTATAACAGGGGTGGCCAAACTTATGAAACTCAAGAGCCACAGAAGTTGATTATTAAAACTTTGAGAGCCACACTGAGGCGTATAGCCATACATGTTTACCTACTCCAAGATCACTAAGTTTAAAATTCATTGCACACTTTAATTTTATCGTAGAAAGAGGACAAATATTGATTTTACTGATGTCAGATTCTAATAATTACTTAAGGTTATCACAAAAATTAGCCCTATACAGTAAAAACTTAGCTGCTGCTCAGTGTAGAAGACTGCAGGCTAGTAGCAAGTTTTTAAAAATCCCAAGCATGCTGCACTTCTGCCATCCCCGACCATGCTGCACTTCACCCCATCACCCCCACCCCCTCCTGAACGCCTAGGCTGGGGCTGCTTTCCTAAATCGATGTGCTGACATTCTTCCAGGAGCCACAATTTTTCATTCAAGAGCTGCATGTGGCTCCTGAGCCGCAGTTTGGCCACGCCTGGTCTATAAGGTGCCACAGGACTCTTGCTGTTTTTGCGGTGCACTAACACAGCTACCCCTCTGGAAACTTGTAACAATGAAGAGTTACTGCACTGAACAGAGAGAACCCTAACTGGATTCAACTGGATGGACATCAGAGGTGGCAGAGATTCCTTCCTGACCCTGCAGAGTGCAGTGGCTCAGATCCTGAAGCACGAAACTTGATTCCTTTGCTGTAATACAAGCAGTTGGCAATGCTGCCCCAACCCCTTTTGCAAAGGGCCCCTTGGTTCCCAGGCCTGTCACTACTTGGTCCTTCTGTGGAGACTGGCAGCAAGGATACAGGGTCACCATAAGGCAGCCACCTGCCTGTGGAGAACCACCCCCCGCTCATCACACCTCGGCTCTCCACCGCCAGGCTCAACCCTCCCTTTGGATCCTGAAAGGGGCTTAGAAACGAAGGGCGAAATTAAATCTCAGTTAAGTATGTGGAGGTGCGGAAGAATGAGTTTTAACCACAAGCTTTGGCTCAATGGGGTAATTCACCCAGAATGCTCTGCTCTGCCAGGGTTACCCACAACCCTCTACCCAAGGGGGTCCATTACCCAGCATCCTCTGCTCTGCCAGATTACCCATACTCCTGTGCCCTGGGGGGTCCATTACCCAGCATCCTCTGCTCTGCCAGATTACCCATACTCCTGTGCCTTGGGGGGGGTCCATTACCCAGCATCCTCTGCTCTGCCAAAACACCCACAACTCTCTACCCAAGGGGGTCCATTACCCAGCATCCTTTGCTCTGCCAAGTTACCCACAACCCTCTGCCCGCCCCTGGGTTCCATTACCCAGAATCCCCTGCTCCGCGAGGTCTGGCCAATTACCCAGGCTCCCCAGCTCTCTCGGGACCGCCCCCTGCTTCAGTAGCCGCCTCCGGTCGCCGCGCCCCCCGCCCGGCCCGCAGCTACCTCCCATCCCCCCGCCGCCGCCATGGCAACTTCCAGCCCCTCTGGCTCCGCCCGCGCACCACCCCTCAGGACCAGTTCCCCCTCCGTGCGCGCCGCGACCAATGAGAGGGGACGCTTAAGGGCCTGGACCAATAAGATGGGGTGGAGGCGGGACTAATAGCCAGATAGCTTCCGTTACAGTGGCAAGTTTGGTAGAGAGAACAAGACGGGAGGGCGGAGTGGACATAATGCCCAGCCCCTAGATTTACGGCTGCGACTCTGAGATACTACTTAAAGGGCCAGCAGCACTCAGACTTTCTTAAGGGGCCAGAAATATCGAGGGCCTCTCAAAGGACCAGAAACATCACCCTCATTCCCCACAGCCCTCCCAACTTCCAGCATTTGCCATTTCAGCATTTTTTTACAGGATAGGGACATTTAACTATATATAAAACAACCCCTCCCAACAAAAATGTGCCTACCAGGGGAGATCGGGGAGCCCCCGGGCATATGAAACCCACAGCAAATAAGTCCAGAAAGCAGCACCTCATGGGGTCATTGTTACTGCCAGAATAGAGCCTGGGGACTCTTCAGTGGCCTCTGCATGACACAAGTTTCTAGGGTCTCAGCACTGTTCTCAAGTGTCCCCCTACCAAGATACTTAACAAGAATCAGCCCACCACCACCTCTTCTCCCAGGAAGAGAGCAGTCAGTCAATGAATGGGCCATGATAGACAAATTTCCCATATAGAGGTGGCTGTTCCAGTTTAACACAGAGACACAACACTGGGAACATTTTTTACCCACTCCTTGGGACATAAGACACCCATATCTATCTATACCCATACACCCACCCTGTCTAATTTAATCTAATCAGCTACTGACACATTTGCTCATTATAAGTACCCAGAGACACCAGCTTTTCCAGGAGAGGGACAAGCTGTTAAAATGAGCAGCCTCTCACAGCCTGCTCTAGTTTCCCATCCTACTTGAATCAGATTCTCATCTTCATTCACACTGCTGTAAACCCAGGGTGACTCCTTCAAAGTCACCAGTACAGCTGAGATCAGGAGTTGGCCTCTTATGTGTCTCAACCCCCTGAAGAACAACAGTGTCAAGCTCAGTTTTCAAGGACATGTCCAGGGTTTCAGAAGAGCCCAGACTTGTTGCTCTAAGGCAGCAGTTTGCCACCTTTTCTATGCTGGGACCCCATCCCACCTAGCCACAAACCCTTCCCTTTCTGCAATAATGGCAGATTGACAGTAACACATGACACCTGTTCAACACCCCCTGGTGCTCAAAAGGCTGCAAATCCTAAGGTAGAGGAGAGACCTCCCTACTGATTTATGCATCATCATTAATAAATGGATCACAACTTATTATTCCAGTTGAAGATTATTATAAACTTGCTTTTACTTTGGGAGCCACTTCTTTTAGAAGAGTGTTCCTATTCCTCCCATGCACATGGTGCCTGGAGACTACAACACCTCACATGCTTTTGGCTATTCCTTTAATGCAACAAAATATTCTTGCAAATTAAGGCAGCTCCAAGGCCATCTGTCACCTAGTGGCAAATATCAAAGACCAGCTCCTTAAAGGGATTTAACTGACATGGGAGTTGGGCACCTGAGTGTCCATAAGAAAGACATTTCTTTAGCCCTCATACACCAGGCAAACAATTTTGCAGCTGTCTTCTGCTGCTGTGTTAAGTTCTGTTACAGTGGTTTTCAAGCTATAGGTCAGGACCAAGCACTGGGTAGAAGACACTCAGGTACTGGGTTGTGGCGCCTCCTTTTGCCACTGCTAGAAGCCTGGAATGCATTTGTGAAAGATGGAATTGTTGGGTCATGGGCATAAATCTTTTTTTTTCAACTTGATTCTGGGAAAAAAAAGATTTAAAACCACTGTTCTATCAGATTGTGGCTGGAAAGATGGGACTGAGTGTTAATTATGACAATTAATTGTTTCCGGACAGAAAGGACCATTACAGATATGTAGTCTGATCTCCTGGATTACAACAGCTCTAGGACAGCCTTGAACCAATTTCCACTGGAACCAGGCCATTCTTGCTTTGTACAGAGTGTTTGATCAGAGTCAGCAGTTGCATGCTGTAAATTTAGATTATAAATCATAGAACATGAGAGCTGAAAGGGACCTCTGCTAAAAGCAGCACAACTCCCACTAAATCATCCCAGCCATATTTATTTATTTATTTATTTATTTTTAAAATAACCAGGCCTTACAAGTTTCCAAAGATGGAGATTCCACCACCTCCCTAGTTAACCAATTCCAGTGATCACTATCCTGCTAGTGGGAAAGTTTTTCCTAATATCCAACCTAGACCTCCTCAGCTGCAACTTGAAATCATTGCTCCTTGTACTGCCCCCTGTCACCACTGAGACCAGCCTAGTTCCCCCCTATTTGGAGCACCCCTTCAGGTAGTTGAAGGTTGCTATCAAATCCCCCCGCAGTCTTCTCTTCTGCAGACTAAATATGCCTAGTTCCTTCAGTCTCTCCTTGTAAATCATGTGCCCCAGCCCCCTAATCTGCTGGACTCTTTCTAATTTGTTCACATCTTTTTTGTCATGGGGAGCCCAAAACTGGAGAAAGTATTCCGCATGTGGCCTCACCACTGCTGAATAGAGGGCAATAATCACATCCCTTGATCTTCTAGCAACACGCTTCCTGATGCAGCTCAATATGCCATTGGCCTTTTTGGCAATAAGGGCACACTGTCGACTCATATCCAGCTTTCCATCCACCATAATCCCCAGGATTTTTTCTTCAGGGCTGCTAATTAGCTGGTCAGTCCCCAGCCTGTAGCAGTACATGGGATTTTTCCATCCTCAGTGCAGGACTTTGCACTTGTCCTTTTTTAATCTCATGAGATTTTGTTTGGCCCAATTCTCCAATTTGTCTAGGTCTCCCTGAATTCTACCCCCTACCCTCCAGCATATTTGCCATTCCACCCAGTTTGGTGTCATCTGCATTACTGAGTGTGCAACCTAGCCCGTCATCCAGATCATTGATGAAGCTGCTGAGCAAAACCAGACCCAGGACAAACCCCTGGGTTATGCTGCTTGTTACCAGGTGCCAAATAGACATTGAGCCACTGATCCCTACCCACTAAGCTTGATTAACTTTTCAGCTTTCTATCCACTGTACGGTCTGTTCATCCAACCCATACTTCCTTAATTTGCTGACAAGAATGCTGTGGGAAACCATATCAAAAGCTTCACTAAAGTTAAGATATATTACATTGACAACTATTCCCACATCCACAAAGCCAGTCACAGAGGGGAATCAGGTTGGTCAGCAGGATTTGCCCTTGGTGAATCCATGCTGACTGTTCCTGATCACCCTGTTTTCCTGCAAGTGTTTCAGAATGGATTCTTTGAGGACCTGCTCCATGATTTTTCCAGGGATTGAAGTGAGGCTGCTTGGTCTGCAGCTCCCTGGGTCCTTCTTTTTCCCTTTCTTGAAGCTAGGCACTGTATTTGCCATTTTCTAATAATCTGGGACCTCCCACCATCACCTCAAGTTTTCAAAGATAATGGCTGGTGGCTCTCAATCACACTGGCTAACTCCCTTAGCACTCTCAGATGCTCTTCATCTGGTCCCATTGACTTTTAGCTATCCCACATCGCTAAATAATCCCTAACCTGACCTTCCATCACTGAGGGCCACTCCCCTTCTCGCCATTCTGTTACTCAGTGCAGTAACCTGGGAGCTGAGCCTGCCTCTGAAGACGGAGATTAAAATAAATAAATTGAGTGCTTCAGCCTTTTCTGAATCATCCCCCAATTGCCTGCCCTATTCAGTAAGGGACATACACCATGCCTGATCCTCTTCTTGGCTATATCTATACTGGGGAGCTGAGTTATGTTGACTTAACAAGGGCGACTGTAAGTCGACTTAAAATTGACCTTCTTAAGTCGACTTAAAGGTATGCCTACCCTGGTAGACACACCGCAGGCCTAGGCCTGGGCCCAGGGCGGGGGCCCCGCCCTCTCACTTGCCCCGGGCCCCAGTCCAGCTCTGGGGCCCCAATCCAACCCTGGAGGCCCACTCCAGCTCCTGCCACCACTGGCAGGTGGCTCAGAGCTGGAGCCAGCCCCAGCCCCAAGCTGCTTTCCGTAAGCAGCAGGGAGCTTGGAGCCTGTTCGGACCCTGAGCCACCCGCTGCTGGCAGCAGGGACCTTGCAGCTGGGCCCTGCCACAGGTGGCAGGGGCTCTGCGCCATTTGTGGCAGGTGGCAGGAGCTGGCTCTGAGCCCTTTGCCACTTGCAGCAAGGGCAGGGGCTGGATCCAGCTCCCAGGCGCTTGCTGCCAGCAACTAGGGCCAGACCACGTCCCTGGAGCTGGACCAGGATCTGGGGCAGGACAGGTGGCAGATCCTTCCTGCCCTCAAAAGTTGACTTAAAAGCTTAAGCTGACTTTCAGGGCAGGTGTTATTAAGGTGACAATATGTTCTAAATCTGGCCAGGGAGTGTCTTAGGACGACCTAAGGCTCCAGTGTAGACATACCCCTTGTTACTGACATACTTGTAGAACCCCTTCCTGTTACCCTTCACATTCTTTGCTAGCTGCCACTCCAATTGTCCTTTGGCCTTCCTGATTTTATCCCTGCAGGCCCGAGCAACATCTTTATATGCCTCCCTAGTCATCTGTCCAAGCTTCCACTTCTGGGCGCCTTCCATATTTGCTATTCTTTCTGCATGTCGGAATGGTCTCTTCCCATGTCCTTAGTAGGATTTCTTTAAAGTACAGCTAGCTCTCTTGGATGCCTGTCCTTTTCAGATTAGCCTCCTTGGGGATCCTGCCCATCCCATCAATTCCCTGAGGGCGCCCAAAATCTGCTTTTCTGAAGTCCGAGGTCTGTGTTCTGCTTCTTTCCTTTCTTCCATTGATCAGGATCCTGAACTCTACCATCTCATGGTCACTGGGGCTTCTTTGCCTGGTGTCAGTCTGGGGCTGTGCACCAGCTTTTGCTGGTCTAGTTACCCTAGCTGTGTACATCCTGGTCTGATTTCAAAGGACACTCTGCCCTGCTTCCTCCACTTCTCATCTAAACTGCTAGTGACCTGCTTGAGTGAAGAGAGGTGTCCCAGCTGTGACATGGGACAGAGACAAGGATGTCCTTAGCATTGAGGTGCAAGTCCTCAAAGATGTATGGGAGTTAGGCACCTAATTACCTCTGAGGTTTTCCTGCCAGCTGGGTTTCCCATGTCTTTAGGCTGCAGGATCTCCTGGCCCACAAAGAAACCAGGGAATCCCCCCACCTGACAGACCAGGGAGGCAGGAAACTCCATGGTGACTCTATGGGACAGGCGCTGGCTGGACCTGCCCCCAGAGATGTGTCACCTGATGATCGGATCAGAGCAACAGGTTCATCTACTTAGTATCTGTGCTCTGCCGGATCAGAACTGTCCCCATAGCCCTCCCACATACCGTGCCAGATCAGATCCACAATCCAGTCTAGCCTGGTGGCCCATCTCCAGCAGTGACTGGGTCTTGCTGCTTCGGAGGGAGGGAGCTCTAGGGTAACTGGCCTCCAGGGGAAGGTGCGCTGGAAATGGTGGGTTTCTAGCCCAGCCAGATCACTCAGTTATTGCTGTGAGCCTACTGTGGTCATCTGGATACTCTCAGCTTTCATCTGTCTTCATGGCTCTTCCTTGTTTCAGCTTGGGCTCCCCACACATTGTGGCCAAACCCAAAGCAAGAAGCCGCTACCAGTAAACTGGGCACAGACCCAAGTGCTGCCTTTTCCTGCCAGGCAGGAAATTAGAGTAGGTGCCATGGGTTGGGGGGGACAGCTCAGTCCCAGGAGGAAACGCCTGATGAGTGTGAGCCTGCCTGTGCCCATTAGGAGAGCCACAGCTAGAAGCAGATGCACCTGCTCTCTTATTGCCCCACAAATGGGGACAGATGGATGGAGAGATCAGTCCTTCAGCTAGGAAATAGGGTCAGAGCCTCAGACCCCACAGCACCAGCCCACAACACACACGCAGGCTGGTTATATGCACCCATGTCAAATTGCTCACGCTCTGTTCCCAGACAGATCTAACCTGCATCGCTGTACGTACCCTCCAGCTTTGCTTCATCTCAGTGCCAATGAACAGGCTGAGCCATGCTGGCTTTCCTGCCCTGGCTTGCCCTGGCCCAGGTCAACAGAGTGAGGGCAAGGCTTCCCAATTCCAGCATTCCCCCTGCCTTTCCCCTTCCACGCCTGCCGGGATAATAGCCCAGAGATAAAAACCCAGAGAGGGAAGTTGCTTTCCTAGAACATCTCATTTCCCCTTTAATGCCATGGCCGTTCAGTGCTTTGGCCTCCACTGGGAGCTGGGCAGGCCCCAGAATAAAGAGAACCCGAAGGGGTTCAAAGTCTGTTCCCCCCCACCTCTCCAATTCTGCTTCTGCCTTAAGGGGCAAGATTACCTGCCTTTTTAACGAGCCACATTTCATGAGTACCAAAGCCCAGGATGGAATATGCTCTCCCAGGGGGCACAAGGAGGGGAAAGCCTGGGAGAGTCCCAGAATGCGAAAGCTCCCCTGTGGCCTGGCCCTCGGGCCTCGCCCCGTTGGTACCGTGTCCCCTTGGGAAGGGCCTGTGTTGCAACCCGTGGATTTCACAGCTGTGTGTAGTACACTCCTGTGCAATGTGGGAGTGCAGGCTGGGTTTCGCTGCACGCCTCTTGGAATTCCCACGAGACCCGTCAGCCAGGCCCCCTTGCTTTCCCCCAGCCCCCCACAAGGAGCACTGCAGCACCCGAGCCAGCCGCCCCACAGTGTTCACCAGCTCCTGGCCGCCTGCCAGTTGGCAAGGGCGGTCCGGAAATGTGCTGAGGCGCTGAAGCAAGCCCTTGCTTCCCACTCCCACTCCGCAGATCTTGCCGTGGTCAGCACATAGCCATGGGGTGCAGGGGAGCGGGGGGGACAGGACAGGCAGAGCTTCTAGTGGGGGATGATTTGGAGGAGGGAAGACACATCAGCTGGTTAGTTCTGCTAATGTGGCCCAGCAGAGCACAAATCAACTGGGGCAGAATGGAGGGGAAGACCCTGCCTGAGCCCAGGGCACCCTGCAGAGGATGACATGGCTCGGGACTCGGGTCAGGCCAGATTTCTAGGAAGGCAGGTGCTTTTCCTCTCGCATATTCCCTCGAGTGTCCTGTGTTTTTCTGGCCACCACAGGGGTTCCAGTGACAAAGTAGGCACACCCCGCCCATTACCACCAGAAGCGCCTGGCTTCCACTTGCCCTGCAGTGACTCGGGGCACCAAAGAGATGAAGCAACTGCCCAGCGAGGCCGGGGCCTCCCCAGGAGAATTCCTTTCTGGCCGGCAGCCAGCCAGGCAGGGTAGGCGGGGGAGACCTACGCTGGCCTGTGTGCAAGCACCCCTGAATCCTGACCCCTCCTGAGAGAAGCACCATAAGGCATCCACTCCCCCAGGCTTGTGGGTCGCCCCATGAGTCTCCATGGGGCTGGGGTTGTGCATATGTGAGTGCATGCATGGCCTCACCAGCTTAGATGGGCAGGGTGCATAGCACAGGCATGTGTTGCTGGGAGCAGGCAGGTGACGGGGGAGAAGACACCTTCCAGGGAGCACCATGGGGCATGGGATGGGGCACCTTGGTGCTACTGTGGGGCAGCTGTGCTTTTCCCCAACCCTGTGACAGCCCCTTGTGCCTCCCCACCCTGCCATGCACTCCCTCCCCTCATCCCCACACTGTCTATCTGCTTGCCCTGTGCCCCCCCCCAGCATTCTTCCCCCACAGGTCCAAGGCCCCGTGTACCCGGAGTCAGGGAACGCCCCCCAGCTCCTGGCCCCAGCCATGCACAGGTGCCTGAAAGCTGCTCTGTGGTGCCACACCTGTGCACAGGCCCTGGGTAACCCCCACCCCACCCCACCCGGCCCTGGTGGCCACAGAGGGAGGAAGTGGCTCCTTCTGGTTTTGCCCGCACCCGCCCTCGAGGGGTGCCTGGGATTCTTGGATTGTGACAGGCCTGGAATGCCCAGCTTGGGGGGGGTGGGAGCTATTGCCACCCCCCCCCCTTTAGGGTTACCAGCTACCAAAGCATGGAAAGGAAGCTAGAGAAGTGACTTGGCAGACACATGGAAAAATGTAGTATTCACATAACAATCTGTTTTTAGGGGGCCCTGGAATGCTTCCCCCTACAAATAGGGTGTTCCAGCATCCTTTAACCCCTGTAAGTAAACAGCCAGACAAAATCATGTATTTTTAAAATGCCTGCCGGACAGAGGACATGAAGGTAAAAAGAAGGACATGTCCTCCTTTTGCCTGACATCCGGTAATCCTACCCCCCCTGCACCAAGTCGGCCTCTCTCCCCCCATAGCCTCAGTGCTCTTGCCTGAGTGGGGGGAAGACCCTAACTGCCCTTCCCCCATTGTACTGCTTGGTTGGGGGGTCATTTTCCACCGTCCCCCTCCAGTATCAGTGCCCCCCACCTGGAGCTAGGGTCCAGGGGAGGCAGTTCCAGCAAGAGGGGATGCTTTGAAAGGGTCCCACCTTGAGCCATGTGGCCCAATGGTGCCATTGCCCTGTGCCCCTCCCCAAGTCCTCCCACTCCAAGGACCCTCTGCCCCCTGCGTTGGATTTCCCTGCCTGAATGTCCCAACACCTCCCCAGTTGTTAGCTTGTAACACTGTTATACCAATTTAGTGAGCACCCCCCCATCTCCTCTTACACCCCACTAATTTCAAGTCCTGGGGAAGCTGCTGGCCTGGCCACTTCACAACCCTGGTGTGAATCTGTCCTTTTGCCTCCTTCCGCCTGCCCCAGGGCCCTACCTCTCTCCCCTGACTCCCCTGGACCCTGTCCCTCGGACCCCCTACAGAGGCCTTACCCTTTGTTCCCTGGCATGGATTTCTTGCTTTTCTCCTTGGCTTGAAAGAAAGCTGAGAGCAAGTCCTTGCTTGTGGGGCTCAGCCCTCCCCGTGCCCCCACTCATTTCCCTGTGTGAGAGCCCTGCCCGCCTCTGATACTGAGCAGGAAGGTTGTGGAAGGGGTCTGTGAGATGACGTTTGATGCCCTGGGGAGAAAGCTGCTGATTGGGCAAGACCCCCCACCCGTCAGCCCAGAGGATCCACCCTGGAGGATCCCTGGTTCACATCCACATTCCCCACCCCACCCCGCAACAACAGGGACCACTGCCCAATAGCTGACTGTACCAGGGAAACTGAGGCTGGCCGAGCTCAGCCATGGGTGGAGGTGCAAGTAGATGAGTTGAGAAGGCACAGGCAGAGCTAGTGGCCTTTGCAGGGTTCTGCCCCCAGCTGTTTTAGGGGAGGGCACAGTACTGGGGCCAGGAATCCTGGGTCTCACTGCTGTGGCTGACTCCAGGATGACATATGCAGTAGTAAAAAACTACCCTGGATTTTTTTGGGCTCTTGGCAGGGGCGCACAGGGAGATTTGTGAGCTACCATCATTGCCCCCACTCCCGCCCTGGGGTGGTGACTAGTGAAGCAGATAGTCCAAGCAGGCAGCCACCATCTGCGTGGATCTGGCGCCATCCCTAGATCCAGTGTGCCCCCCCCTTCCCCCCCCCCCACTGGTATCGCTTCTGCTTTCGCGGGGAGGCAGCGATTTCGCAGTAACCAGCCAGAGGCAGAGATGACATCGCTCAGTCCCGGTGCTGACACCATCCCTTGGGGTGCTACCTGCCGTCCCAGGGGAAACCCCACCTGCCCGCTGAGTCACCTGCTGCCCCATAAATAACACTGGGCCTAGCCCAGCACCCCATACGGCAGCCCTCAGCGCCACAGTGACATGCAAACCCTCAGGAGCCACTCACCCGGCCGTCTCCTTTGCTTCCTGGCGCTGCTGGCGGCGTCTAGGGCGAGGGTCCTGCCGGGGGCCCTTGCCCCTGATTGGCAACGCTGCAAGGATTTCTCCAGCCAAGTCAACAAGCTGGCCTGGGAGGTGGAGGGCCACATGATCTCGGTGAGTGGGACTGGTGGGGCAGTGGCTCCTGGGACTGGGCGCAGAGGCCAGGGTGGGGAAGCCTGGAAGTGGAAGGTCCACACCTTCTCAGTTGCCAGGTCCCATCTGGCAGCCCAGGGATAAGAGTTTGTCAGGGGCCCAGGTCCCCCCCCGAGTCTGGCACTGATCTCACTGGCAGCAGTCTTGGAAGGATAGAGCTGGGGTCAATTCCCTGCTCCAACACAGGCTCCTGCCTATCCCATGCCTCAATTTCCCAGACTCTACAGTGGAGACAATGGCCCCACCCTGACTCCCAGGGTTTGGGAAGAATAAAGCCAAAGACTTTGGGAAGTGTTCAGACAACACTGGGGGTGGCAGGTAGGGAGGGGCCAGATGGGGGTACTTACCCTGCTGCCCCCCATGCTGTGGGCTTGTCCCTGTCAGTGCAAGACAGTGGGCTAGAAAAGGGATTTCAACTTGCTGGCAGCACAAAGGACTCTAGCTCCCACAGGCAGATGGACAAGGCTGGACAGACGGCTAGAGGTGTGTGTCCTGTGGACAGCAAGCCAGGATCTATACAGGCTGGGGCTGTGTCTAGTGATGGACAGACAGATGGGGCCTGGAGGGGTTCAGGATATGAGTTCAGTGACTGACTGACAGCTCTGAAGCAGCAGTTCCCTAATGGTCCAGATAGTCTGGGGTTGATGCCCTGCTAGGACCCTTGGGGCAAGTCCCCCAGTGCTCCTCACCTGCCCCTGAGGGTGATACCTACCTACGCCTCTCCCCCACAGCTACAGGAAACAGCTCCAGAAATTCACAAGGTGTCTAAAAAAACCCAGCCTGTGGGACTATCCCGGTTCTCGGCTGGGTCTTTCCTGGGCTGGGATTGGGGGGGGGGGGGGGTGCTGAGAAGGTGGCAATGGACAAGGGTAGGAAGGAGGGCTGGATGGAGGTGGTGGCCATGGGGGGGGCAGCAGCTGCCCCCAACTCTGCTGACCCACAGCTATACTACTTCCCGGCCCAGGTGCCCCTGCAGGAGGAGAAACCCAGCGATGACCTGACTCCCCAGATCCGCTGCAGCGACAACTGTGACCCTGCTCAGCTGGGTTCTGATCAGGTACCAGGCAGAGGGGCACTGGGAGGGGGAGATGAATGAGTTGGGGGGGGGAGGGGCAAATGAATGAGCTGGGTAGAAGACAGGGGGCAGGGAGACAATAATTCAGGCCCCCAATTCATGCCCAGTGAACAACAGGATCTGGGCTGCTGACCTCCCTAGCCTGAGCTGGGGGGGGTTGCCCCTAGTTGCTGTTGACTGGGCAGGTTCATAGCAAGGGCAGAGTCCTAAGAGGGTTCCCTACTCCCTCCTCCTCCTCTCTCATGCCCCTTTTCCACTCCCAGAGCTGCCTGCACCGAATCCGCCAGGCCCTGCACCACTACCAGGCCTTGCTGGGCTCTGAGGTCTTCACAGAGCTGAGGAGCCCCGATGCTAGCCCCATGGCCAAGTTGCACCACATGCTGGCCCAGCTGGCCAGCCTTGTCCAGGTGAGTGGGGCGCTGGGTTGGGATCTAACCAGGAGCCCAGCCAGGGGTTGGGGTGGGATGGGGTGGAAACACAGCCAGGATCAGCAGCCCAACCCTGTACACATACTACCTTCTGGGGTCTGTGCCAGGCTGGTTGGGCCCATGGGCAGGGAGTGTGAGTCCATGCCTAACCCTGCCCTCTTTCCACCATGCAGGATGGGGCTGTAGGCTCCTCACCAGAACCCCCACTCCAGCCGAGCCAGCCCTGGGAACGGCCCCTGCTCCGGCATCGCATCCTCCGCCAGCTGCGCTCCTTCTCAGCTGTGATGGCCCGGGTCTTCGCCCACACTGCAGCTACCCACTAACTTGTCCCAGATTTTGTGCAGTCTGAGGACAGAGCGAATCCCAGCCCTACAATGGGCACTATAGGAACCTGTTGCCCTGAGCTCTGGGCCATTGCAGCGGCAAGGGGATGGGGCAGTTGTTTTATTGTATTTATTGCCTGGCTGGGGGATTATTTATGAGCAGGTTCTGGCTATTTATGCCCCCAGAGGCGACTATTTATGGTATTTAATGACCTACAGGCCGTAGGCAACTATTAAAGAGTTAGGTTTGTAGAGATGGGTCTTGATCTTGTATTCTCAGCAGGGCAGAGTGTACGTGACCACCCTTCACTTGGCACAGCCCCTAACCTCTACCATGATCCCAAACCAAGAACAAGATCAGGGGTCTCAACCTCAAATCACCACGAGGGTCACATGGGGACTAGTACATTAGCTTGAGGGCTGCACCACTGAAACCTTTTCATACAACAATATTGCAAATATCGGTAACGACAGTGTCATTGCAGGCTGCAAGAAATAGCTGTTGGGGCCAAATGTTTGAGACCCCTGAACTAGGTGATGCAGTCCCCTAACTGGTCACCTGGGGCACACTGAGCAACAGCTAATCCACCCCTTACCAAGCTGCTCCAGGGGGCACAGAGGTGGGGGGTGGGGTGGGGAGAGGAAGGTGACAGCCCCTAGGGCTGGAGGCAATACAGCAGCCCCAGGGAAAGCTGAGGGTGAGGTATAGGATGGGGAAGGTCCTAGCTCCAAAGCCCCTATGCTCTGACCCCTTCCAGGCAGGATGCCTGCAGGTCCCCGCTCTTGCTGTGTGAGGCCCTTGGATTCTCTCCTCCTGGGCTCAACCCTCAGATCCATCACCCCCCATTCCCCCCCCAGTCAAACTGCAGGCTCCCACAACACCCAGCTGGCCTCCTGACTCCACCTGGAAAAACCTCTTCAGGCAGCAAGGTAACAAGAGGCGGGTTTATTAGATACCTGGCACAGGGTTATAGCAGGCTGCAGGCAGCACAGAGAAGGGAACAGGCCACGATGTCCCATCTCTGACCCCAGCAACCCCTGCACTCTTAGCCCCACATTGGGGGAGGCACCTGCTTCGCCCCAGCCCCCATTTAATAACTCATCTCCTCAGTCCTTGCTCCTGGCCTGCAGGAACCCTGGCCCCAATCCCTCCTTAGTGCTTTGTCCTTGGGCCAAACCCTCCTGTGCCTGGGACGCTAAGTGCTAAAATCCAAAAGGCCAGGCCCTTCTCTTCTGGGATTCTCCAGTGCAAGGGCGCATCCAGCCTGGGGCTGGGGGGAGAGGTGGCATCAGCCAGCCTCACTTGCTGGAAGGAACAACCTCTCCTGCAATGCTGCAAGCCTGAGGTGCACACAAGATTAGGGCAGAATATTATGAAAAATTCCTGCTTTGTCAACAGGGGAGGATGGTAGCCTGAGGGGTGGGGGGGTGAGACCAGGATAGCAGCATGGGGGAAATTCCTTACCACTTCCCAATACACCGTGGATCCGCCCCTCAGCACAGACAGTTGGGTGGGTGGGTTTATTTACAAGAAAGTTTCCAGATGCCTGTAGGTTGCCCCCACCCCATGGGGGAGGGGACCAACCACCTCCCACCCCCTCCCTTAGGCCAGAAGGCCTAGGCGGGACAGCTAGAGCATCATGGCCATCCCTTCTTCTGGCCAGCAAGGAGTCTGCCCCTAGGACAGAACCCCAGCCAAATGGGGACGGGGGCTCACATGGAGACCCAGCCCTGGAAAATCTGAGTTTGCAGGGCTGCAGCACTGCTACTGGTGGAGGCCAGGCATGGAGTAGGGGGTACCATTCCTGCCTCCCTCCAATAGCCCAGACACCCAGGGTCCTTAACAGGAATAGCCCCACATCAAGAGCAGGAGGACCTGGGGCAAGGTCCCTAACCCCGACTCAGGCTCAGACCAGCCCCTAAGCCTCAAGTCTAGGTAGCTTCATAATCCCACTCAAGCACACCCCCTTTTGCCTCACTGATGCTGTGGGCCCAGCTGGAAGGCATGGAGAGGGGAGAAGAAGGTGAGCCCTGTACACAGCAGAGGGTGGGGGAAAAGGCTAGAGGGCCCCAGTTCACCCAGTGAAGAGGCGGTGTGCGGAAACTGTCACTAGAAGTCCTTGGAGTCAACTTGCAGCAGAGAGATGTCACTGGTCCCTAAGAACAATGGGATGTCAGGCAGCCCTGGCAGGGCCGTATCATCCGGTGTTCCTAGGAAGGGGTCCACTCCTTGCAGCACACTGGAGTCTGAGAGAGAAGGAGAAACTGGCTCAGGACACAGTGGGGGCTGCAGAGCCAAGATGGACAGAGCCACAGCTGCAAGAACGGGGAGCAGTGGGTCAGGATTGAGAGGTGCTTGCATGGCTGGCTTTGTTATGCCCTCCTTGGTGCCAACCCAGCCCCCCTACTGCAAACTAGGAAGTGTAGACTTACCCGCCTGACCAAACCTCATCAAGTCTAGTTCTTGCTCCAGCGCCTCCAGGTCATTGGCCGCCAGCCCCAGCTCTGGCTCCTCCAGGCCAGCGGGCCCCAGCCCCAGCACCTCCAGGCCATTGTCCACCAGCCCCAGCTCTGACGCCTCCAGGCCAGCAGGCCCCAGCTCCAGCACCTCCAGGCCATTGTCCACCAGCCCTGGTGCCTCCAGGCCAGCAGGCCCCAGCCCCAGCACCTCCAGGTCATTGGCCGCCAGCCCCAGCTCCGGCGCCTCCAGGCCAGCAGGCCCCAGCTCCAGCACCTCCAGGCCATCGGCCACCAGCCCCAGCTCTGGCTCCTCCAGGCCAGCGGTCACCAGCTCCAGCACCTCCATGCCATTGTCCACCAGCCCTGGTGCCTCCAGGCCAGCGGGCCCCAGCTCTGACGCCTCCAGGCCATTAGCCACCAGCCCTGGCGCCTCCCGGCCATTGGCTGCCAGCCCCTCTGGGATCCATTGCTCATTCAGCTGCCTAGAGAGAGAGACAGAAAGAAGGCCTGGTTTAGGGAGGGGTGCACAGGGGAAAGGAGCTGGGCTTGTGGGAGGGGAGAAAGAAATCAGACCCCTCCTCTGCAGATGCTGGGCACGTGAGCTCTTGGGGACCTTGGCATCCAGCTCCCTCACCTGGAGGACACTCTGATCAAGCGCTGTTTCAGGTATTTTTTCTGTGCCAGCTGGTCCCCTGTGGAGTGTGGGGAGAGAACAGAGAGGTCAGGGAGAGGGGACCCTGGAGCTCCAACAAAATAACACCTTAGAGAGACCACCCTCCACTGATCCAGCCAGCAGCGACTCACCTAGGGTACAAATAAACAAAATGTACACCAGGAATCTCCACCCTGGGTGGGGAGGCAGAGGGGAATCCAGAGCTGGCAGGGGTGTGCAGAGCCCAGGGCAGGGCCAATAGGGGCTACAGGCTGGGACTGTGGGGCACCAGCAGAGCCATGGGGGAGTGGCTGGTACCTTCCCTCCTCTTGGTGTAGTACTTCCCAAAGGCCTCATCCCGGGGTGTGCCAGGGTACAGGAATTTGAGAGGGTTCTCAGGGATGTTCTCAGCTGCCAGGAGCTGGTAGTCGTGGATGATGTCAGGCAGCGCCAGTGAAGTTAACTCCGCCTTGGTGTAGGGCTCCACAGACCGGACCTTGGGGTCACCTGGGCACAGCAAATGGGGGTGTCACTGCCTGGGAGAACCCCTGAGATAAGATAGGCTGCACCAAGATCTCCCAGCACCAGAGTAGATTCACAAACACCCTTATTGTAGCCATTAGGTCAGTGGTTTTCAAACTTAGATTTGGGACCCAGTATTAGGGTCGCAGGCCCTAAGGTACTCAGTCACGGCACACACTGTTGCTCCCACCCAAAGACTGGAATGCATTGCTCAAACATGTAATTGTTGGGCCACAGGCAGAAACAAATTTTTTCAACTGGGTCCTGAGGAAAAAAACATTTGAAAACTACTGCATTAGGTAACACTGCTCCCCTGCCCACCCTATAATCAACATTTTCCAGTGGTGGGAGCCATGACTCCAGGGTTCCCTCCTGCCACGCTAGCCCTTAAAGGAGTGACCCACCATTCTCCCCAGGCTCCACCCAGCTGCATGTGATGCCGCCGTCCCGGGTGCTCTCACTGAATCGCAGGAGGAAGGTACCCATCTGCTTCCTCTTCAGCAGCTGCCGCTCACGCTTGCGGCTCACAAAGCCCATAATGTGCCTGGCAGGGAAATGGTGCCTAGGTCAGCACCTGGCAAGGCTCCCTGCTCCTGACACCTCCCTCCTCACCTTGTTCAGCACCTGGGGCATTTGCACTGCCAGGGCTGCACTGCCCTTGTCCCCTTTACCCAGGTGTGCAAGAGCTCCCCCAAATTCCACCCCCCACTCCCAAAATAGGGCTGAGCCAGTCCCAGTTGAAGACAGTGCGGGGCAGCAATTGCTGTTCCAGGGTCTGATCACAGGGCGGGGGGACAGAAGCAGACACTATCTCATTCCCCATCAGATCACCAAGGATAACCCCTACCCGTCCTTCCAGAGCTGGGCCAGGTGGTCTCGGATCAGGCTGAGGATCCCATCCAGCCAGGTCCAGAAGGAGAAGTGGGGTGGGTTGTCCTGGAGGTAGAGGAGAGGGGCTGAGGGACAGGGGAGGGGTGGCATGGCAGGGGCTGGGTGGGGAGATGACACAACAGCTACTTACCTTGGAGAACCTGGCCCAGGTCAGAGTGCTGGTGGGGGAGGCTTCCTTCCCTTTAAGACAGGGGAAAAGGGGGTGAGCCAGTTGCAGAACAAATTAATATTACTTCTTGCCCCCCTCCACCGACTCAGCATTGACCCCCACCTGGCAGGTACCACATACCATGCCCCCCGCACACCACAGAGGGGAAGTGATGCACAGGGAGATGCGACTGTCCCTGAAGCTTAGATCCATGGAGGAGAATCTGGCAAAATATCCTCTTGGAGCTGCAAGAGAACCCAGGTGCCCTGGTATGCCCTGCACTATCTTTCCACCCACACCACCCAGCCCACACCTGTAGGAGGGAGCTGCATAGAGGCCAGGGGTCTGGCCCAGCTGCACCAAGTCCAAGAGACTTGGGTCTTCCGTGAGGTTCGTTCTACCATTAGCGCTGCCCAGAGATGGTGGATGATGACTGAAATAGGCCTGGACCCCCACAGGGGAATCTGTCCCACAGCCCACAGGGGCAGCTAGCCAGATGCTGACCCCCATTACCACTGGGGGGGGGGGGTGTTACCAAAGAGTTTCTCCGCCAGCATCTGTAGTTGCTCCTCATCCAGGCCTCGCTCGGTGGCGTCTAAGAACTGCCAGCTCAGCACCTTGGCCAGCTGAGCCCATGTGGCAGCTGGCGGTGCACAGAAAAACAGCTGGTTCTATGGAGATAGAGCAAGGGTGGGGGGTCGGGAAGCTCTGTAACCAGACTGGGGCCAAGCTTCCAGGACAGGAGATGGGGATGTGTGAGCCATGGGGACATGGTTGCAAGGGTCCTCCCACACCATGATTCTGCACAGGTGGGAGACGCCTCCCCCACCGCACACTATGGTGTCCTGAACCAGTCCCCCAACCAGCCCCAGTGCCACAGAACAGCTGGGGGAACCTCTCACCTTGGTGTCTGTGCTGAGCATGTTGAACCAGAGCACAGAGGCCCAGGCGCTGGTGAGCTGGTTGCTGTTGGAGATGATCACCACCGGCAGGGTGGATGTCTGTGGGGGAGATGAGACTGGTCACCTGGAGGCTGGATGGACCAGGGGCAAACAAGACAGGTGGAACAGAGATGTGTCCCCCTTTTCTGTCCCCCCCCCCAGCCCACCTGTAGTGTCAGTGCCAGGTCCTGGTACTTGTAGTCCAATGTGAAGGTGATGAGGTGTAGCTCCTCGGTGATGGCCAGCAAGGCCTGGAACAGAGCCAGGGGGCGTCAGTCAGGGGCTATCCCCCCCCCAGCAACAAAGGGTTAGGTGCCCCCTATAAGACTCAGCGCCTTTGGAAGTGGCAACCACACTGGGTCTGCAGGAGACCAAAGGGCCCCTCCCCAAGGATGGGCTTTTAAAGGGGGGTCAGAACCTGGCGAGGGGAACGGTCTGAATAGGTGACAGAGGGACTCAGTGGAGCAGAAGCCCTCCAGGTAGCACTGTGGGGGGGGAGCCATCTCCATGCAGTACAGCAACAGCTCTCCTCCCCCCACAGCTCCCCCATGCCCAGCTGTAGGCACAGGGGCTCCCCTGCCAGCAGGGCACTCAGCCCACACCCACCTCTGAGGCACCTTTGCCACCTTTGCCTAAGCCACCGGTCCTCTGCTCCTTCAGCGTCTGCAAGGGAGAGGGTGCAGAAGTCAGTGCCTGGCCCATGCCTGCCCAGGTCCAGGGGCAATGGACCAGGGCTCCCACTACCCCAGGGGGTAGCCCACCCCCTGAGGGTACAAGTGTCCCCAAGACACATACTGGGGGAGCTGTATGGAGACAGAGAGAACCCCAGCGTCCAGACTCCACACCCACTCCCCAAGAAGCAAGGAGTCTGATCTCCCCACTCCCCCACCCTCTTCCCAAGCCGAGAACCCAGGAGTCCAGGCCTACTATGTGCCGGAAGTCACAGACCAGCCCCTTCATCTGGGCATCGTTCAGGACGAGCGTCTTCTTGGTTGTCGTCAGGATGTTGAACTTGCGGAACCTGTGGGGAGAAATGGGGGCCAGCGTGAGGCTGATCAGGCCGCACTCAGAGCACGGAGCCCCAGGTCTGATGCCTGCCTGTTGTACAGAGAGCAAAGGGTGAGAGGACAGGCCAGAAAGAGAGGTCAGATATCCAGGTGATGGGCACCCAGTTAGTACCCAAGAGAGCAGACAGCAGGAACCCTAGACTAGACAGCAGTCACCTCTCAGCCCTAGACACCTCAGTCATCTGGACCCCAGTCCCTGCAGCCTGGGGCCAGAACCCCCCAGAGGGAGAAAAAGGCCCCCATGTCTCATTCCCTGAGCCAGCCCGTCAGGTTTCTCCTCAGCATCAGCCTGTCTCCAGTTCTCACCCTTTATTGTTGGGAAGGTCCCTGTGGGAGGGAAAAGATGACACTGTCAGTAAGTCAAATGGTTACACCAGCAGCCCAGCTCTCCCCAGGATGACATAAACCTCCCTCCTCTGCAGCCCAAATCCAGCCATGGTTTCCTTGCCCCCAACTGTGCCAGGTTCCCACTCCCCCACCAGAGCTCCCTGCACCCCACCACCCAGGATCCCTGCCTCATGGCTAGGCTGGAGGACAGGGGTAAGGCCCTCACGTGCGGGGTGAGACTCACTTGTCAATGTCAATTTTCACCTCCAGCTGGTGGTTTCGATCCATCAGCTTGACCAGGAGCCTGGGGAAGAGAAAGAGCCTGTCATGCTGGCCACTGGCCTGCATTTGTGGAGGCAGAACTGACTCATGGCTCTCCCAGCCCCCTCCCTCTCTAGCACACCTCTGTGAAGGGACACCTCCTGCCATGGCCAGGAGCAGGGAATACCAGGGGCAGACAGGCTGCCCCCAGCTGGGGGGCTCACCTGGCACGGACGGAGAACTTGCTGCCAGTTTTCAGCACCAGCGGCCTGTGGTTCGGGAAGGGCATGATGGGCTGGACTTCCACCACAAAAGCACTGGGGCAGGGGGAGAGAAGCGTTAGCACACTAGGGTATCGCTCCTAAGGGCTTCAATCCTCCCCCACCCTGCTGACTGCTGCAGAGTCCAGTGACGTCCCACGCTCTGTCCCAAGCTGACCAGGAGCCCTTCCCCATGACCCTATGGGCCAGCTATGTCGCACACTTCTGCAGCAACTCCCATGCCCCCTACCCCTCACACTCCTATGGGGAAGCCTCTCAGCCCCTACCTACCATCTCACCACCTCAAACCTCTGTTGCCCTCACACCCCACCCTGGCACCTCTGCAAGAGACAGGTGAGCTGCTCCCTCAGCCGGGTCTCCGACAGGGGCAGCTGCGTCGGCAGGGGGTCATGCTGGTAGGTCAGCTTGGTGTGCTGCTCGCCCAGCGCCCGCAGAAGGCGCCAGAGCTGGAATAGCACCTCAGCTGCCGTGGTGAACCTGTGGGTGGAGAGGAGCCAGGTCAGCCCAACAGGGGGAGGGGGCAGGAGACACCCCTCCTGTGACACCAGCAGACGCGAGTCCCAGCTAGCACCCAGGCTCCTGGTGCTTGCTGACAGCTGGAAGGCGTCCCAGTTCCCCAGCACGTTAAAAGGACATGCTCAGACCTTATGAAAGGCCGTCTCCTCCTCAGGAGGGTTGCGTGAGCCAGCAGTAATCAGCCACCCTCCTTCTGTCCTGGAAAACAGGTTGCCACTGTGCTGTTGGAATGAGTGAAATTTCAAAGCACAAACCAGGGCTCCTCAAAGCAGCTTCACTAGTCCTAACAGGACACTAAGGATATGTTCACACTGTGATTTTACCCAGGCCAGAAACAGGTGGGGGGGTGTCTAACTGCAGCATGGACGTGACCTGAGAGCTGCTAAGGTGTAACTGGCTAGGAGTCGACTCCATATTGGACTGATCAGAGACCAGAAGCATGCTGGGGTGGAGACATACAGTAGAGCCCTGGAAAGTGGAAAGACCCTGCTCCTTCCCAGCTCCCCAATTCCCGCTATCTCCCGCTTGCTCCAGCCCCCTACCAGCTGTCCAGGCAGTTCAGGCTGGTGTCACAGGCTTGCCCAATGCAGGCCCTCTGTTGCTGCTCCTTCCACTCGGCCAGCTCCTCCAGCAGGAAATCCCGCAATGTCTCACAGCGCCCCAGCAATTCCTGCGCATGGTCCAGCACGTCCTGCCAGACAGATTCTATCTGGTGTGACTGCAGCTGGCCCATGGTGTAGGGGTACAGATAGAAAATTAACTGCACCTACCTTTAAAGTGTATGTTAGTTAATGTTGTGTATACGCCCCTCAGTGTCATAAGTAAAATAATTCTGTAACCCTGTATAATAGACATTATAACCAATGTCCAACAAGACTCCATGTTGTTAATTTGGAACTCCTGTTTAAACATTGTTCTCCGTTTTGTATAATTGATGAAACCTGGTTTAGGTGTCTGCTGCATATGTTCGTCTAAATGTGTGAGCAAAGTGTGGGGGGGCGTGGGGGGGCAGTCTCAACTGCCAGCCTGTCCTGATGAAGCACAAGTACCATCTAACCGGCTGAACAATCAGGGCATCTCTGATTAAAGAAAACAGAAGGAGCCACCCCAGAAAGAAAAGAACAAAATACAAAATCAAGTTTGCAAGTGACCGGTGATGAGTGAACTCACAGGAACCCTGAGGGCAACATGACACAGCAAATCCCACAGATTTGCATGAGGGCCAGCAAGTATAAAAGATGGGTAAGAACATGAAAACTTTGGGTCTCATTCTGCAACTGTCATCTTGGAGCATCAGACTGACAGAGGCCTGCTCCCTCATTGTCCCCAACCTAGTTGGCCACTAGGTTGGCTCAAGCAATGCATGAAAGGACCAGTAATTATATCATACCAAGTTGCAGAACTTCTTGTGTGTGTGAGACTGCTTTTTGCTATCCTTACTTATTTACAATAAATGTGGCATATTGCCTTGTCCCCCTGAATAAGATCCTGCTCATCTTTTCTTTTGGGGGGGGGGGGGGGCGCCCCTCTCCTGGGTGCCTCTTTTTGGTATAACGATAGGGCAGGGACAGGAGGGCGAGGGGAAGGTGACACCAAGAATTCCCAAACCCCAGGAGACTGGCCAGGTAAAGCTGCCAGCAGCTCAGCTTAGGAGTAGATGGCTCCTGTGAAATGGAGGCATGACTGGACAAGATGCAGCAAGGAAGCGGCCCAGAGCAACCAGACCCCAGATAAGACACAAGAGGGTGGGGCAATTGTCATTTTACTCCAGCAAACTCCCCTACCCCAGTTCACCCTGGCCAGAGGGCTTGCCCCACGCCCAGCTCTCTCACCTTGCGGCTCTGATCCAGGCTGTTCAGCATGACCTGGAGCTGCTGGGTCTGCTGGGCCAGGTCAGGGCTGGCGGGGGCACCCTCCGCTGGAGAGACAGTGACAGGTCACAGTGAGGGAGGGGCACGAACTGCAGCCCTGGGGGTCAGAACCCCAGCCCCATCCTATCACTGGGCTCTTGGGGTCAGCAGAGAGCGAAGGGGGGGGTCACACCCCACACCCTTGGCCCAGTTGCCCACATCATGGGGGGGAGGAGTCCCCATGCCCAGCCCTCTCCCCCCCCACAGGCACTTGGGACAAGATTATTTAATAAGCACAGAGCACACAGACTCCCCACCCCAAGTCCCCTATCTCCAGCCAGCTGAGCATGACTCCCCTCCGGCTGCCAGCTCCCCCAACCCCTTGCACGTCTCACCAGCCATACGGTGCATCTTATAGCGGAAGTCAAAGGTGTCCTGAAGTTCCTCCAAGTGCCGCACCTTGCGATCTAGTTCCTGAGGTGGGGAGAGAAGAGGCTCAGAACCTGGGGCACAGTCACCAGCCCCAGTTGGCACAGCAACTGGACACAGGGGGATGGCACCACCAGGTCACAGGTTCAAATCTAGTTCCAGGTGGGAAGGGCTGGGGTCTCTCATTGGGGAAAGGCAGCATCCCAGGCCCCACAAGTTCAAAGGCAGGGAGATCAATCAGCCATGCTCACCTGCACCAGTCCCCTGGTCTCTGTCAGCCGCCGCTCAATCTTCCGCTGCCGGTCAGTCTCCATGGGGGTGCTGGAGGGGACCTGAGCTACAGCCTGCAGAGGGGTGCACGAGAGACAGATCCCTTTCAGTCCCACACTGTAATCACACCCCCCCACCCCTGTGAACCCAGCCACAGGGCCCCCTAACAGCCAGCCATGAGAAGGTAGGACAGGGGGAGATACCTAAGAAATGAGCTCTCCCTTAATGCAGCACCACGGAGCCCAGCCCTATGGAAACGGGGGGAAAATGAGCCCCAGCGATCACCCTACCTGCTGGGCTGCAAGCCCTCGGTTCAGAATGGCTTTCTCTTCCTGCAGCAGGTTGGCAATGACGTTGGCCAACTGTTCCGGGCACTCCTGATACTTGGCCTGGAAGGAAGCATTTGGGGTGCTGAGCAAGACTGGCCACAGACACCCAGTGGCCATAGGCCCAGTACCCAGCCCTGTACCTGCAGGTTGAGCTTGGACTTGCGGAGGTTGTGTTTGAGCACGAAGTCCTCCTGACCGGGCCCAAAGCGGCTATACTGGTCATCCAGCAGGGCCAGCAGGGTCTGGAAGAGCATGTGGGTCTGGGAGGATTGGAGCTCACTTGTGGGGGGCTCAGATGCCTGTCTCCTGGGGCAGAGACAATGGGGTACACTGCAGAACCAACTCTCAGAGGCAGGGCAACTCCAAAATACCACTCTTCCTCTGATCTGTCCCTTTCCCGCCCTACATAGCCACCAGAGGGATCCAAGGGGTCACTGCATGCACTGAGGGAGTCCCCAGCTAAGGGACTCAGCCTTTCTGCATGCTTCAGGGATGGGGACACCTTTCCCCTCCCCTGTGAACCCCCAAATCAGTCCCTGTCCCCCCATTAGATCTCAGACATGTCCCATGCCTCTCCAGGACGCTGCCTAATTAACCCTTTCCTGCCCAGCCCGGGGAGGGCCATTACCAGTTCTGGTCCTCCAGCCAGGAAGCCAGGTACTGCCGCACCTCCATGGGCAGGTGGTCTTCGGAGTACAGCTGGTGAACCTGCTCCAGGTAGGTGTTCTCCAGCTGCTGTACCTGATGCCACTGAGCCATGCTGGGGCCAGCCTGGTGTCCCAATCCCCACCTGTGGGGACACAAAGCAGGACAGTCAGTGAATGGGATCCCCACTCCATGCCCAGCAGAACGAGGAGGCTGGGACATGGGACCTTTCCCACTGGAGAGGCTGGTGCTGATCTGGCCTCTGGTCAGGGGAGTGGGAGCTGGGAGGGATGCCCATCACCAAACAATGGTAGCAGAAAAATAACTCCATGCCCTAGTGAGGAGCTGTGTCCCCAAGTGCAGTGAGCAGGGACGGGGGTTCTGCCACATCTGGGCCACCCTGGGGTTCTAAGAACAGCTGGAGCTGGTTGGGGGGGGGGGGGGGGCTGAGCCAGCAGCAGGCTCCCAGGGAAGCAAGGGTTAAACCTGCAAGTGCCCTACCTGTGACCCAGACTGAATTAGGGAGGCAGCCAGGCCTTGGCACAGGAGAATACCCAAGCCCAAGGGAAGGGCTCAGCTTTGCAGTGTCAAGGGAAACACCTGCTGTGGTCTTGGCAAGATCAGCGGCTGGTGCTGGCAGCTTTATTTCACTACGAAAGGAACCAACCAGAGACAACTGTCCCCTGAGCCAACCTTGGCCACATGAAAAGGTTGCAGAAGGGTGATGGAGACCGCCCCCCACCACTCCCCATTCACAACAGCCACTAGCTTCCTGTGGAGAGGGAATCCAGCCTGGGATCCACCCTCACCCTGCAGCTCCACCAGCACTCCTCAATCTGGACCCACAGCGCCGTGGTATCCCTGCCCTGATTAAATGGAAGGAACCAGGAAGGCAGCAGTGGCTTCAACACGGCCTAGTGAGCCCATGTGGTTGGCACAGGGCCTTGAATGCTCCCCTAGATGGTCGCAGGTCTCCCTGATCCTAGTAGCAAGGGCAGTCTCCAGCCATGGCCCACCTTGCTCACCACTGTCCCCAGGGCGCGCCACTCTGCTCGGGAGCGGCACCACCCCCTGCCTCCAGGCTGTGTTCAGGAGAGCAGTAGATAACTTGACACAACAACATGTGGATGTCAAACTCTGAGAGGCGACTGGGCCATGCAGACAGCACAAACACAAACCAAGTGCCCCAGGCAAAGGTGCAAAAGGGCCTAATGCTGGGCCTTTTGGGAGGAGCCAGGGAAATCAGAGCTCGGCCTACACACACCACACGCAGCTAGCCCTGACTCCAAGAGATCAGCAGCATCATGCAAATCCAGTTTCTCAGCTACAGATCAAACTTTGCCTCCCCTCCATGTTGGAAAACTTTTGCCTGGCTCTTGAAGGATGCAAAAACAGTCCTGGGATCCAAAAGGCTTGCTGGCCCTGGAGGGGAGCCCAGGGCTGGATTAGCAGGGAGCTCCGGATCAAAGTGGTTGGGGGGGGCACATCAGCAGAGCTGGGGGCTGAAGAATCCAGGACTGGGGGCCAGTAGCAAAGCCCAACTACAGGAGATGCTGACCTCCCCAGGACTGGTGTGGCCAGGGCAAGAGCTACTCACCCAATGCCCACTAACTAGTTCCCTTTCTGATAGTCTGCACCAGCCTCCCTCTGCCAGCCCAGCTCCTTCCACTTTTGCATCCATCAGCATTTCCCAACAGTTCCCCCACCACCACCCCTTCCACCTTCTGGGAACATGCTCAGACAGAGCCCAGAAGGTGCCTTGTTTCCCTAGAGCAAAAACATCATCATCCCACCAGACTAGGCAGCAGACAGGTCTGGGCTTGGCTGACTGGGGGCTCAATCAGTGACCCCACAGGCCCTCCTGGCCTTCAAACCTCTATTCCCAGAACCCTGAAGCTGAGCTCAAGGCTTCCCCCTTGCTGCAAGGGCAAATTTCTCGTGAGATTTGATTGCTCCTCTTAGCTCTGTTCCCTACCCAAACATGCCCCCGCAGTCACCTAGCAGCTCCCCCCAAATGTGGCTGGTCTCCCAAAAGGGTTGAGCCAGACCCCCTAAGGAGGCAGCCAACTTGTAAAAAAAACAGCAAGCAGTTGTGTGGCACTTTAAGACTAACAGATTTATTTTTTGCATGAGCTTTCGTGGGAGAAGATCCCACTTCCTCAGATGCTTCGAAGATGGGTGAGGATCTTTGCTGGGCCAGGACAAAGGACTGCACCTGGCAGGTTTCTGCCCCTGCCCCTGTGCCCACCGGGGTGCCAGCCACTGCCTGCATCAGAGTGAAACCTGGATGAGAAGGAAACTGAACTTGTCTGTCTCCCCCACTCCCCCGAGTGGAGCAGGAGGACTTCTCTCTGCCCCAGGAGGACAGCTGCTGTTTGGGGCCAGACGCAGCACATCTCATCCGGGGCAGCGGGTCCAAGACGCAGCCCCCTTTCACCTCCACCATGCAAGCCACCCTCTGCCCCACACTGGGCTGTCACCACCCCACAGGGAGTCAGGGCCCACAGATTCAGGAGGTGTGGGGGTGACACTAGCCAGGAGGCTCCTGCCCCATGGAGGAGGACGGGAGGACGGACAGCCCCACCTGTTCATACAGGGTGGGGGAACCGAGCAGTTCGAGGGGCAGGTAAAAGGTGCTTTTGCCGGTCCTGAATGACTCACTGGATGGCACCGAGACCAACCGTCCAGATGCCCCCCTACCTGTGTCCCCAGGCGCCCCTCCACTGCCCCCTACATAGCTCTCTGCTGCCAACCTCCAGACTTTCTTTACTCCAAGCACAAGATCCCCCCTCCACCCCCGTAGCTAACCTCTGCTCCCAGTAGCTCCCCCCACTGCCAGCCCCCTGTGCCAGCCCCCTTCACCCCAGTAACTAACCTCTGCCCCCAATAGCTCCCCCCACTGCCAGCCCCCTCCACCCCAGTAACTAACCTCTGCCCCCAGTTGCTCCCCCCACTGCCAGCCCCCCTCCACCCCAGTAACTAACCTCTGCCCCCAGTTGCTCCCCCCACTGCCAGCCCCCTGTGCCGCCACTGCCAGCCCCCCTCCACCCCAGTAACTAACCTCTGCCCCCAGTAGCTCCCCCCACCGCCAGCCCCCTGTGCCCCCAGTAACTAACCTCTGCCCCCAGTTGCTCCCCCCACTGCCAGCCCCCCTCCACCCCAGTAGCTAACCTCTGCCCCCAGTATCTCCCCCCCGTGCCCCCCCTGTCTCCCCCTCACCAGCCCCCCCTGCCCCTGCCCCTGCCCCTGCCCCTGCCCCTGCCCCTCACCTGGCCGAGGGCGGCTGCGCGACCTTCCGCTTTTGTTGCGCGGCTTCTTTAAGGCCGCTGTGCCGGGCACCGCGCGGCCCTCCCGCCACTCCGGGGCCGGGTCCTGCAGGACGCCCCGCCCCTCCCCGGCGCCGGCAGGTCCAGAGGGGCGGGGCGGGACGCAGCCGCGGAGGGCGGGAAGGCGCCGGGAGGGAAGAGCCGAGCCTGGCTGTGCGCCGGCCACGCCCACTTCCCAGAAATGACGTCACAGCAAGGCGTTTGGGACCGGGCCGAAAGGGCAGGGAGGCGTGGAATGAGGGCGGGGCCTGGGGAAGGGGCGGGGCTGGCAGGGTGATTGGCAGGACTAGGGAGGGGGGGTGGGAGCTGAGAAGAGGGTG
Organism: Podocnemis expansa; assembly: GCA_007922195.1. Lineage (NCBI taxonomy): Eukaryota > Metazoa > Chordata > Testudines > Podocnemididae > Podocnemis > Podocnemis expansa. The sequence continues at coordinate 11,672,479 of ML682037.1, read as the reverse complement.
GGTTGGGGAGCCAGGAGGGGGGGATCCCCTTCCCTGTGGAACCAGGGGTTCCTGTCCTGAGGGCCCAGCTTGCCGCCCCCCACGGCTCCGGCTCCCGGGAGCGCAGGCAGAAGCAGGCTGAGGGTGGTGGTCTGTTCACGTCTCCCCACCAAAGGAGACGGGGGCAGCAGAGCCCCATAAAACTGCCTTTGGACACCCCCTGAGCCCTCACGCCAGCCTGGTCACCCCCCCCCCAGCATCTGCCGAGGTGGGCAAAGGGGCTCCCCACAAACTGCTTTTCACCATCCGAGGGAGGCCAGGCCCCACAGCTCAACCTTGGCCTGGCTGGCAGTAGGCCCAGCTCCACGGCAGACAGGGGAATAGGATCCGCTAAGCAACCACACCAGGCCCAGCTCCACCCGCACGGCTGTTTTGACACAGTGGGCACCTCCAGAGGGCTCGCAGCCTGCTTAAGGGACACCCCCGTGGTCCCTGCCGTTTTGCTGGTGTTCAAGTGCCCAGCTTCGGGTGACAGAGCCCCTCCCAGCCCATTCCTGCACAGCGACACATGGGTGGATGTGGGCCCGATGTGCCATGCAAACGCAGGGCCGCTGGCAGAGCACGATCCTTCCCTGCAAACAGCACCCCCCTGCTGTGAGCCTGTGGCCTCCGCCCATCGAGGATGCAGGGGGCACAGCCCCTCCCAGACGTCTGTGGACTTACAGGGCCTGCTCCATGGCCCCGGTTGGCACAGCATGTTTTCCAAGCTCCTGGGGCTTCAGGACAGCCACTTCCCAGCCTACGCTGCAGGTCGGATGCTGACGCACTCCAGAGGAGCAGCTGGATTCCCACCCAGCTGGGAATGGCTCTTTGGGAATAACATGCCTTCACGGCCAGGCCGATGGTCCTGTGCTGGCCAGTCAGCCCCAGACACCAGGCTGCATAGGGCCCTGTTGCAGAGTGCAGGGAATGAGGCTTTTCCTTGCTGCCCTGAAGCCCAGAGTTCACCTGCTCACAGACACAGGGAGCTGGCGGCCAGCTGCTCTCGAGCCCTGTGTGTCCAGTGCCAGTTATCTGTGGTTCTCAAAGCACTTCACAAACTGGGGTTAGACCCCAGGACTCCTGGCTCTGACACCCCCCCCCCCCACTCGCTCATACTTCCAGGGCGGGTTAACAAAGCCTTGGGAAAACCCAGCTGCATTAACCAGGCCAAGCCTGCGGTGGAGAGACTGTGGGAGACAATTCCACCCCAGGGTACCTTGAGAAACCCAGCTGGCTGGTGCCTTTGAGACCTGCTGATCTTTGGACTCATGGCTTGTTGGCAGCTGGCTGCCCTGGGTCAGGCTAACCTGGTAGAAGGAGGCCACAGGCCCCAATCGATTTCAAGCATAAGCTTGTTCGTTTTTGCCAGTGAGTGGTGGGTAGGTGACAAGAATGTGGAGGGGGGCTTCTGAGCCTCTCCCACCACCTCACCATGACAGCCTTGTCTGTCCCACTTGCACCAATTTAGAGCAGCAAGGGAGGAGAATCAGCCCCTTCCTTCCACCCCAGAACTGCCCCTCTGGGGCTATCATTACGGACAGCAGCACAGGCTCAAAAATGGGCAGTGCTTGGTTTATTCACATTCAGAACAATGGCAGAGCCGTCACAGTGATGGCGACAGGGCTGAAGAAGCTCGTGGGCAGGGGGTAGGATGGTTCCACCTGCCTGAAGTAGCTGATCAGAGACTGCATGCCCACTTTGAAGGCAGGCTTCAGCCCCACACCCACAGCAAAGGCCATGGTGCCAGCTGATCCACCTGTGACTGCCACAAGGGTGTCATAACCTAGGTCCAGGGCGGCATTGAGAGCCCGCTCCTTGGCCAGCTCTGTGCAGCTCTGGAAAGCGTAGTAAATACCAGTGCCCGCATTGTAGAACGTGCTGACCCCAGGCACCAAGTCCAGGATGCCGTGGACTTTTTGCTCCCGCTCACTGTTGCAGGCCTCTGGGTCCCCACGCCGGCTTCTCCCTGCCCGGCTGCACTGCCGCAGCCAGGCTTGGGCACCATGGCCTGGCAGGGAGTAGGCGCCCGGCTGCCCAATCACCAAAAAGGAGGTACCATTAGCTGTCACGCCAGCACAAGCAGACCCCAACTTGTAGCAGGCTGTGGCGGCAGCTGAGAAGGAGGCATGGGTGCTGGCCACTGGGCCCAGCAGCAGGATGCCATTGAGCCGAGACAGCCCGGAACAGCGACGGGAGCCTGCCCCAGCCAGCTGCTCTAGGTTGAAAAGCAGGGCAGCCTTGCCTCTCCTCCCCTGCCTGGGGGCTTTTGGGTGTCTGGCTACTCCCCGAAGGAGGACATTGGCATCCTCCACTCCCAGCTCCCCATAAAGGTGCACCACCAGTGCCTCTGCCTGGTGCGGGCAGCCAGCACTTTGGAGGGCGAGGGCCAAGGCCGCACTGATAAGTGTCTGGGGAAGTGGGGAGAGCTCAGAGAAACCCTCCAGGGCCTCAGGCATCAAGTCCTGGCAGGGGACCCGTGCCCATGGGAGCGCTGGCTGGGGAAGCCACTCTGAGAGGGAGTCGAGCAACAGCCGGGCAGTGGTCTGATGCGTGTTGGGTGGGGTAGGAGCAGCAGGGAGGGAGCCAACTTCTGTCCCTGGCATCATAACAGTCCCAGTGGCATCCCCCTGTAGGGCTGTGTGGGGCAGCAGGTGCCCATGGAGCTCACGGCCCAGCAGGAGCAGGCAGAAGCAGAGAAGTGTCTGGAACATGGCAGACAGGTCCTGGGGGATGTAGTGCAAACCCTGCCAAAGAAGACATGTCAGAGACATATGATGCCTTCTGTGAAAGGATGCCAGCTGCTGGTGCAACAGGGGTCAAGGGTCCAGTCTTTTGCCCCTGGAGACCAGGGTTCAAATGCATGGGGGCCATCAGCTCTGGGCAGGGACTGCCATTGTACTCCTCCCACCTGGGCACCTGTAACTTCCCACCCCCCATAATACAGGGCATTTCCCCTCTGCTTGGGCTGTGTCGTGGATTTGCACATGCATAGGGTAGGTGTGTTTGTGCAATAGCAGCCTCCTTTACTCCCCATGACAGAGCTGCAAACACCCTGCTTGTCCATGCTGGATTTAAAGACCAAGTACCGCAAAGGCCTTGTGCAAACATGTGGCACCCCAAGGCCCCGGCCACTCCAGGTAGGGGGGTTATGGTATCCACTCACCTCGGTGCAGCAGAGATCAGGAACTCCTAGGCCTGCTGAGGGTAGCTGGATGTCCCTCCCAGAGCTCACCCAGTCCCTTTTACAGTTATCAGGCCAAGTGAACCCTGCTCAGACAGCTGATTGCAACAGTGGTGGGCTGCCAGATTCCACCCTCCTGGCTGTTCCCATCCAGCCAGGCGTGGGGCAACAGAACCAACCTATAATGAACACAGGCTGTAGGGGAAACCTGAGCCAGGGTGGACACAAGGGGCCAAACACTGGAGGGGAGACAGTGGGGTACAGATGTGGAAAGGCTGACAAGTACCCCAGGCTGGATCACCAGAAACATCCCTGCAGAGTACATCACTCAAAGACGCAGTCCCCAAGAGAATGGGGCCCCCACCTGGGGGTGCCAGCTCTTACCCCCTGACTCAGGGAGGGTAATATTTTTATGCTACTTTAAGAAGGTGATTTAAAGTAACATGTTTTAAATAAGGTTTTGTAATTTATAAAATCATTTCCATCACCATATCAAAATAAAATTTAGATGTTATTTGCATCATACACACTTGCTTTGTTGTGCTCTCAAGTTTGACCATACTCACTGGAGTGCGCACAAATTTGGACACTGGTTCTGAAAATCTGCACGAAAGAAATTTTTTGTGCACACAACCTATGAAAAATTAGAGGGAACATTGCTCTGCACCCACTCTGGAACGCGGATCCCAGGTGTCCTGTCTCCCAGACCCGACCCACAGTTGGAGCAAGAACCCAAGGGTCTGGGAACCCAGCACACCTGTTCCACCTCACTAGACATAACTACTGCCCCTTGCTGACTGCCAGCAGCCCTTCCCTTGGCCCACGCCCACCACTGAAGCCACAAGACAAGGACAAAAGATCAGCCTGTTTTATTTGGCTCTTTGCCCAGTCACAGCCCCGCAAACAAACACAGCAGGGTTTTAAACTCCATCTGGGAAGTTAAATGACAAAAATGGGGCTGGGAACGAGCCCCCTACCCCATCCCGCACAGTCCTGCAGCCCCTTGGGGTAAAGAGCCCAGGTGATGCCTGAAGCCAGCAGCCAAGAACATGAAACCACAGGGCACTTGGGAGTGGAAGCCACGAAATGTGCTGGGGGGGGGCCACCTCCATCAACCTTGTGACCTAGCCCCAGGCCTATCCACTGAGTGAGGTGGGGCCACTTCTGCCCCACCGCCAAGGCGCTACCCCTTTGACAGGCCTTACAGCCCCAGCTCAAAGAAGGCCATGGTCCCCATTGTAGGAGAAAGGGTAGAACCCCTCGGTTCCCAAGGATCAAGCCCACCACCACAGAGGGCAGGTGGTAAAGGGCAGAGGAGCTGGGCCTCAGGTGGTACTCACCCCCCACCCACACACACACACAAAGGCCCAGGTCACCCCTTTCAAAATTTGGGGCTACAGGCCCCAGCCTGTTAGTGGGTCACACCTCATTCATTTAATGGGCATGGCGGTCAAAGCCAAGGAGGCCCTCCAACCTTTAATCCATAATATAGGCTACAAATGGTTAAACCTTACAAATCTAAAAACAATTCTAACAGCGTCCCCCCATAGTCCCTCTCCTTGAAGGCTAGGAGAGCAGTGACCCCCCCTTGAGTGAATCACAAGCAAAGAAAGCCAGGGGGGGGCCTGGCTCCATACTGCCTACCCCATAGCCTCCTCCCCAACAGTCCATGTGTGACAGCCAAAGGGCACGGGGAGGGGCAGAGTTTGATGAGGCTGGACATGTTGGGGGACATCTGAGGTGATGGGGAGCCTGGCCAGACCCCACCTCAATCTTCTTCCTCAATTCGAAGGCGCTTCCTGTGGCTGGGGGGCTGTGGCCCCTCCTCATCTGAGTCCACTGGAGCTAATTTCTCAGCTGAAAGGAAGAACAGGAGGCACATCAGGCTGAGCCCCATTTCTCCACAGCTGATTCCCCCCAGGCCAGCCCTCCACCCTTCCCTTGCCAGAACCCCAGGACAGCCCCATGCTGGTCCTCCCCTGCTCCCCACTCCCAGCCAGGCTGAGGCCTCTCACACCCAGGCCTAGGGAGGGGCAGAAGAGGTAGCTGGAGACCTGGGCCTTCGGGGACCTCGTCATCGTCACTGTGGATCACACGGCTGCGCTTGGGGCCAGGCTGAGACTGGGCTGGAGGGTCCCTGCAACAATTAAGAAAGGGATTAGAAAAAAAACCATGACACCCTCCCATCCCAGTCCACACCGCCCCAGCCCAATAAACACTAGGCCACAACACCCTCCCACAGAGCATCATTACCCTTTCAGAGATGGGTAAACTGCGGCACAGAGCGGCAGGGACTTTCTACAGTCCCTAGGAGTCAGGGGTAGGGACAGAGACAGAAGCCCCATTCCACTTCCCAGTCTCACCTTTCCAGATCAGATCCTGGGGAGTCTGGTGGCTGCTCCGGACCTGGAATTTCCTCCTCTGAAACAGGACAGTTGAGCAAAAGTGTCAGTGTAGTGGGAGATGAAACCAACCCTGCAGCTGAGGATGGGGGCTGTTTGCCCTGCCCCCCGCCCATCCCCAGCCTGCTGCTACAGCATCCCAAGCCAACCCCCTGCCACTCACTCACCTGGCCAGGCTGCTGTCCCTCTCTTCCTCCTGGCCAGTTGCAAGGTCTGCAAGGCCTGGGCTCTCTGCTCTGCCCCAGGACCTGGCCCTCCCAGGGAGCCTTCCCTCCCCTCGGCTTCCTCCCGGGCGATGGAGGCAGCCAGGCGTCTGAGCTGCCCAGTGCTCAGCTTGGCTGGGATACGCCAGAAGGATTCCTGGGGAGAGAGGTGGTGTTAGTGCCTGGTGCGGCCTGAAGGGTGCACTTGGATGGTGGAGTGCAGTGCACATACCGCCGTCCCTGCCGCCCCAAACGGGCTCATCACCCCCTTTAGCCCATATGGCACATACCAATTCCCCCACCAACCTTGCTTTCCCTTCATAGCATGGTACATGCCCACAGCAAGCTGTACTCCCCAAAAGCTAGGAAGGGGGCGTCTCATTACCTGCTCATTAGCTGGGGCTCGGACCCCCACCTTCCGCAGCAACTTCTGGAACCCTTCATCCTCCATGGCATCCTCATTCTCCTCTGACAGTGGCACCAAGGGCACAGGCTGGGTGGTGCCTAGGGACAGAGGGCAACAGTGGGATGAGCCCACCCCATGCATGAGGGGGGCATCTGGGGCTATAGCCAGGGGCACTTGGAAACTGGGCAACAGCCAGTGGGTGCACCAGTGCCAGGAGGGCTCAGGGTACTCACACAGGTACAGCTTAATGGAAAGAAACACAGATTTCCCTGGAGGAAGCTGTGGCCCCCCGGGAAGGTGTCTCACCCACCACCAGCAGAGGGCCCCTGGGCTGTATGAAACCCAAGTGACCATTAACAGTAGCATTAATGCCAAGGGGATGGAACCACCATGAATCTCACACGAGTGACCCGGGCAGGCAGCCATGGGAAACCTGTAATTTGCTGACTAGGAGAAGCTTGCCTGTTGCATCACCTTGGTTCTGTAAATTACAAACATGTCTGAATGCTCCTGGGTGACAGCCCAGGAGATTACAGCACAATCAGGCCTGCACGAGAGCTCATGGAGGGCAAATCAGCCACATGGCATGCCCAGGAGAGAAGGCAGGGCTGACCCCTCTGCCACTGCCTCAATATGTGGGCATGGAGGAAAGCAGGACATGCAGGGATCAGGGAACTCCAAGCACTTTTCTCTGCCCACATGCTGTGAGCTAGTGCTTGGGACAAACCACATGGCAAAGGATAAAAAAAGGCAGCTGCTTTGTCTCCATCTTGTCTCCATCCCTGCTCCCTTCCCCTAAATCAGCTTCTCTACAACTGAGGCTGAATGAAGGCCTGAGACTCAGGCTGGTACTGGTGTGCTGCAGAGAATCATACAAGCTCCTAACCCATCGCTACAGCTAAGACCCTGATATACATGGACTCTGACCTCATTTCCATGTACCGGACCTCTTTGACCAACTACCAGCCACTTTGTGGTTCTTTCTTTCCTTTTACAGAAGTTTTAGCTCTAAATCAAGGATCGGCAACTTTTTCCAACCCTCCTCCAGTGCTGGTGGCCCTCTCCACATCAGAAACAGCTGCTGCCTGGAATACAGGCAACAGCACACAGACAGCTGTGCCCCTCCGTCACCACGAGAATGCAGTGCTTCAAGAGCTTGTGTGTCTACCCCTGTTCTTGATTGTACAGGAGTGGCCAGCAGCCAGGTATTCGGGACAAGATCCAGAATACAGAGCTGGTGCTAGGGCGTGGCCCATTGGGGAGCAGAAGAACATTTTATATGGCAAGCAGAGTTTCAAAGAACCTCTCAGGTTCCCGGTGCTAGCTGCTGACTGGGAGCCAGACATGCACATAGGACAGGGCTGTGTGATTTCTCTTCTTGGGCTTCTGGGGAATCAGCCGAATGAACAGGAGCAGTTTGATAGTGAAACTGGTGAATCCCTGTTCAGTGAGAGCCTCCAGTTTGAGCAAAAACTGCTCTCTTGCTGCCTGCCCAACCTTGGCATTTTCAGTCTGAGCTACACTCAGGTCACACCTGCCACCCCAATGCTGGGAGCCCCACTCACTCCCCCACCACAGGCAGGCACCTCCAGCACCTCCCAAGAGCAGGAGGGTCATGCCTGGTGCCACCTGCCCTCTTAGCACCGATCTTGCCCCCAGGTACTAACCGTCTTCCTCCCGGTCATTGGCTGCTCGGTTCAGGCAGTTTTGAAGCCACTGCAAGGGGCCAGCCAGGCCTGTGGGCAGAAAGGCGGGCAAGGTGTGAGAGACAGCCTCCAGGAAAGGGGGGAAAGCAGCACAATGTGCTTGAGGTCCAGTGAGAGCCTCACAACCCAGTATTTCCAACGAGCAGCAGGGCCAGGTCTGCCTTGGCTGAGCTCCTGTGGCAGAGGGGGCCTGGCTGGCTGCAGACACGGCCTCAGAATCCACCCCCAGCACCTGAAGCCAGCAGCAGCCCCCGGCAGGTGGTGCTCAGGGAGTGCACTCCCCTGCCATGAGTAGGGGAGCCAGCTTTCTCCTCACCTTCCTGCCTCAAGTGGTGCGCCAGACCCTGCACGTTCTGCTCCAGCGTCGACCAGTTCACATTGCCCTGCTCCTGGTGCCCCTCTGCCTGGCTGTCTGTGCCCTCTTCCTCCCAGGCTGCTGCAGCTTCCTCCTCCTCCTCATCACTATCATTCCCCTCCTCTTCCTCCTCCTCAGAGTCTTCCCAGCCAGCCATGCCTCGTGGGGATCTGTCCTCGCTCTGCAAGGGACTGGAGCCATGTTAGAGACACAGGTTGGGGCCTGGGGCCTGCTGTCGCTCCCTTCAGGAAGGAAGGATGAGAAAGGGGCCCAAAGTCATAGCTGCCCTTGATCATAAAGGAGAAGGGCCTAGTGGGCTAGCACAGGGGGCTGGGAACCAGGACTTCTGGGTTCCATCCCCAGCTCCACCACCGCCTTCATATGTGAGCATGGAGGCATGTCACACCACCGCTCCGTGCCTCAGTTGCCCCATGCGCACAATACGGAGCCCACCCTTAGGGCAGAGCTGAGCTGGATGGGGGTGGGCAAGATGTCTGTAAAGTGCTTGGGGACCCCGCAAAACAGCCAGCAAAGGCTCCCTCACACAGAACAAATCAACTCAGTTGAGGAAAGAGTAACCCTGCCGATCTTGGAAAGGGATCTCCCAAGGCAGGGGCTGTCCCTAGAGAGCCCACTCACATGGGCCTCAGCCCCCTGGAAATGTATTGCACACAGACAGGAGGGGAGCATTTTTAAATCCAGCTAGGTGAGCACAACAACGTGGGTGCTGCAAGGGTGGACCCAGAATTGGAAGGGGGGGGGTGCATAAAAAGGGAGGCATTTCCTCCCTCACCTCTGATCACACTCACCAGCAGGAGGCAGAGAGACACCTGCCCTCACACATACCCTGTCAGGCAGGCCAGACTTCCTCTTGCGTTTCTTGTACAGCTCCTTGCGCTCTGCCACAAGCCCAAGGCTCAATAGCTTCTCCACGACACGGGCCCTGGAGCGCTTGGCTGTGATGTGCTTCATGATGTTGCCCAAGATATCTGCCAGGGTGAGTGATTTTTGTGTCAGGCTGGGAGGCAAGAAAGCCCCGTTATTTCATCGACTGCAGAGACGGGGGGCGGGGTGTGTGTGTGATGAGGATAATGAATCCCAGCATGATCCATCCTTTCCCTCCCACTCCCCCCTGATTCTACCCTCCACAAACGTACGGCTGAGCAGCTGCTGTGGCCCCCAGCCCAGAGCCCCCTCCCTGGAACCCCCAGCTCACCGTCTGTGCCCTGGAACTCTTCAAAGAGCCGCTGAAGCTCCACTTCCTGCTCCTCCGTCCACAGCACGAGAGGCGGCCCTTTCCTGGGGGGGGAACGTGGACACTGAAGGGTGGGAAGGACTCGGGGGGCGGCCTGGTTTCCCAGCCTTGGTACCTCCCTCCACCTCAGATCAAACCTTGCTTCCTCCACGCAAAAGGGAGCTGGGAAGGGGGGGGGGGGGGGGGGGAGGGGAGTCACCCCTGGTCACAGCGACCGACCTGAGAATAGAACCCAGGAGTCCTGGCTCCCAGCCCTTCCCTTCAGCTCTTACCCACCAGACCCCACTCCCCTTCCAGAGCCAGGAACGGAACCCAGGAGTCCTAGAGGCTTTTTCACTTTGGGACCTACTCAGCCTGGAGCTCCCCCCCCAGCGGTACCCACCTCACCCGTGGGAAATCCCTCGCGCTCTCCGCCAGCCCCAGCCGCACCAGCTGTTTGATCACCTGCTTCCGGGTCCGGTTGGGCACATGCAGGTGCGCAACGATGCTGCTGGCAACGTCCTCGCCTGAGAAAAGGCCAAGGGGCTGTTAGAAGATTTGGCCCCTGCCCCACCCCACACACAGGCTGAGTTACACATGGGCATGGGGGTGCAGCTGGCAGGCGGTCAGTGAGCAGTCCAGATAGCAATGATCACACTCAGGCCTTGGGGCTGACCCTCAGCTGCAGGGAGGAGGTAACCCAGGACTGTGTCCCTGTTTGCACTGTCCCTGCTATGCCAATGGGGAAACTGAGGGTAGGGGAAGGATAAAGTAACTCAAGGCCACATTGGCAAAGCTGGGGATGGAACCTAGAGGGCCAGTCTGTGGCTCCATGAGTCCTGGGGCAGCCTCCCTAAACCACAAGGCCCTGGTGGGTTATTAACAAAGTGGCTGGTACCTTCTAGTCCCTTGTATTTCAGGTACAATTCCCGCAGCTCCTCCTCCTCCTGTGGAGTCCACTTGGGGGCCCTCCGGGCACCAGAGCTGGGCAAAGCCAGAGAGACCTGGTGAGCTGCTGCTGAGTCCGAGGTACCACCCCCCCCATACTTGCCCTGGGCACCTGCCCCACAGCCCGGCCCTGGGCTCTGAAGGCAAATGCCTCCTTCCCCCACTGCCAAGAACCATCCTTGGATGTGAGGTCCCGTCGGGATTGTGTCCCTCAGGGGTAAGGGTACTAGATCTGCCCCAGCACTGGGTGCCCTGCACCAGGGGATGCAGAGAGCAAGGAGCAGCAGGCAGGGCCAGAGACATGGGTTACCCAGAGGGGCTTAGAGCCTGCCTGCAGGAGGGGCAGAGCAACTGAGCCTCAGGCCTCTTTCGGGCTGGCCCAGACTCACCTGTCCCCTTCCTGCAGTGAGCCATAGCCTTCTGTCATCTCCCGCACAGTGGCTGTGCTTTTCCAGAACAGCAACTCCATGTAGACCTTGTTGTTGTTAGCTGCCAGGGCAAAGAACTTGCCAAGGATGTACTTGGCAAAGGTCACCAGCTCCTGGGGGCAGAGGGGTAAGACAAAGGGGAGTTAGAGGCATGGAACCAAACCGGGCACCTTGTAGGATGAGAACATGGGCCTGGGCTATGGTGCCCAGCTCAGGGCGGCCTTCGGCTGCTCTAAATGACACAGGGCAGTTCAAAGCCTCCCCACCCCACTGCAAGCACAGAGGAGCTAGAATCAAGCCCCACCAGTCCCTTTCCAGCTCCCTGGCACTGGCTGTTCCCTGCTGGCAGGCTAGTGCCGCAGCCTGGCTAAGGGCTGGCTTCCAGAGGCCCCTCACCTTGTAGGCAGAGGCCGAGGGGTCACTGAGCAGGCGGTTGAAGAGGCAGAAGATGGAGAGCTGGAAGAGCAGTGCCTCCATCTTGAGGTCACAGGCGATACGATGCAACATCTTGACCACGCAGTGGTTGGTGTGGCCACTATTCTGCTGATAGCTTCTCAAGAGCAGGACATAGGCCTTCACCACGCTGGCGCTGGCAAACCTGACCCCCCATGCCGCAGAGTGAGCAAAGGATCATGGAATAGCTCACCTGTGCACCAGGGCCACAGTGACCTCCCCCCAGCAAATCAGCCTCCCTGTAACTGAGGGCACAGAGCAGGAAAGCGACTTGCTCAAAGCCACAGTGTCAGGAATAGCACCCAGGAGTCCTGCCTTGCCCACTGCCCCAGAGCCACCACCCACAGGGATGGCATCTGCCAAGACATTCTGGGGGGCTCATGCTCACAGCTCTCAGATCTGAGGCGGCACCTCAAACTACCCCAGGGGGGGAAGGGGGGGGGCTGGGCGAGTCATGCCAAGACCACATCCCAGCCCTGCTGCCCCACTCAACCCCTCCATGCCTCACTCACCGTTTCACATAATCCAGGAAGTTGAACTCCTTTTCCGACACCTGGACCGATGCCAGTTCTTCTTCCTCCACCTCTTCCTCCTCCTCCTCTTCCCCCAGCTCCTCAGCCTCTGGTGCCATTTGTCCTGTGGATTTCCAGACACCCCAAGGTGACGGGGATGCAGTACCAACAGACCCAGAAGGCCTCCAAAAGAGCTGGGAGCAGCATGCCCAGACAATGCCGTGGCCCAGGCTGGCCACCCCTCACCGCCCTGCGCAGCCAGGGCCACTCCAGGGTAAAGGGCCCTCCCCGCTGAGTGAGGGTGGGTTTGTGGGGAGGCAATGGAGTAATTCTCCCCTGTGATCTGGGAGGAGGATGTCAGCCCAGAAAGGCAGCAGGAGGGGGGGGTGAACGGCTGGGCCCAGCCAGTCTGGGGGCTGGGGGCAGCTGCACAGGGGTAATAAGAGATTAACCACCCTCAGTCAGGTCAGGATACTCACGAGGGAGAGGAGCAAAGAAAATCTGTTTCAGCAGCTCTATCTCCTCCTCCAGGGCTGCCTCTGGGGAGCCAAATACATCTCCTTCAGGCCACACCTCCCTGAGAAGGGGACACAGTCAAGTCAGGTCCCGCCAGGGTGCTCGGGAAAGGAAGACCCCCCCCATGCTCTTGGCTCAGGGATGTGATTCAAGTGGGGCACCCCACACCAGGACACAGGGAGGTCCCTGCCACCACCTGAGCACTGCCCTAGTGTGGATGAATCGCCCTAAGAGCTCTGACCCTGCTCCTTCATCTTGGGTAGCACGGCCTAGCCCCCTGCCCCCAAACCCCAGCAGGGTTACCCCAGGTGGGAGCTGTCAGTCATACCGGGCAGAGCGGAGCAGGGCCAGGGCGGCAGGCACCTGGCGTCCCAGCAGGCTGTCCTGGATGCGCACCATGGCCTCGGCTCGCTGCTCCTCCACTGGGGTCTCTGAGGCAGCATCAAAGGGGACCACAGCTCCCGGGAGGGGCTCAGTGTCCTGGCAGAGAAGTTGAGGCGGGTGCAATGGGGTGACAATGCCCAACAGGGAGATTCAGATGCAGCCCAGCTCTCAGAAGTCTCACAGAACAGCACACGCTCTTCCAGGGGGCTTGCCATGGCAAGGTGGCACCCAGCCTTTGGTTCAGCTTCCCCAGCGAGATCCCTCCCCATTCAGCAGCCCCCTGGCCCTGGGCATGGGCTCCCGTCCTGCCCCCAGCAGTGGGGGATAAAGCTGCCTTTTCAGTTTTCTCAGATGCTCACACTGGGGGACAGCCACATCACCCCCTCAAAGGCCATGCTCCTTCCCCAGTGAGGGGTGTGGTCTGTGGCCTACAAGGGCACACCGCCGCAGTGACGATGGGCTCAGTGCTGCGCTGAGCCGAGCTGACCCAGTGCCCTAGGCACTGCCCCTTCCTACCTGGGTGCAGGCAGTGAGCTCCTCCGCAAGACTGGGCCACAGTGTCTCCAGCTCCTGGGGGACTGGGAGCTGTGCAGGCAGAGCCGCCTGGCCAGCCCGGGGCCGCTTCTTTCTCCTCACTCTTTTGCTCTGCAGGGATGGACACAGAGTAAGAGGCAGCTGCATCACATGGGAGGGAAGGGCCCTGCTGCCTCCCCCTCCCACATATAGACTGGGTCCTCTTTCTCAGCCAGGGGGGAAGGGGAACCCAGGTTTTGGTGCCCCCTGCTGACAGAGACAGCAAAAGTGAAGCAGAGGGCAGCCCCACTCGCCCTGCACCTACCCCTATGTAGCAGGGGACTGTAAGCTCCTAGCTCCGATCAGAGGCACCTCCTTGTTTTCAGGGGCAGGGAAGCAAGGGCATCCACCCAGACAACCCTCCCTCCTCAGGGGTGTGTGGCTGCCCTGCCCCAGGAGCTTCCCCCCCCGGATACCTGCACCACCAAATTGCTCCTGCCCCGGCAGAAAGCCTCCAGCATCTTGAGGAAGAGGTGGGTGGTTTCCACCAGGTCACGCAGGAAGGAGTGGGGCTGGCAGCTGGCATCAAACTTCCGGAAGAGGGTAAGGAAGAGCTCCCGGTACTCCATCAGGTAGAAGATGTTATCTAGGGTTGGGGAAGCGTGGTGAGAAGGGGTGTCATAGGGAGGTGAGAGAGCAGCCTGGCCTGGCCATCCGTTAACATGAGAACTGGAGAGGCTGGTGAGCCAAGGGGAATGGGGAACAGCAGCTTTGCCTTTAGGGGGAGCCGGACCTGATCCAGCCCCAGAGCAGGGGACTGGCTGTCTTCAGAAGGTGGGAGCTTTCCCCTCTAGGGGCGCTGGACAGCCATGACCATATCACCCTATCTCACAGCTGGGAGCCCCAGTTAAAAGCAGGCATCCATTCTGGCTCCAAGACCCTGGCCTGCAATGTGGAAGCACTGCTGAGCTCCTGGGGTGGGGGGCCTGGCCCCTGGAAAAGGGAGCAGCCCCCCTGCACTCACTCTTAATGATCTTGCTGCTGTCCCGCACAGCCTCATCTGGGGAGCGATCCATCTCCTGCACCGTCAGCAGCAATTCGCGGTAGGCCTTCAGGGCCAGGTGCATTCTGCGCACAGAGCAGAGGGTGGTCAGGGTGTGATCCCCTTGGCCAGCAACACCTGGCATCTAACCCAGAGGTTGGGGTCACCCAATGGAGGGCATCATGGCAAATGAAGAGAGTCAACCAAGGACACCTGAGCCACCCTTCGCTAGCCACTAGAACTAACTCCCCTGAAGCTGGGGAAAGAACCCAGGAGTCCTGGCTTCCAGGCCCCATGCTCTAACTTGCTAGACCCCACTCCCCACCCCTGGCTGTACAGGACCCACTCAGCACCCCCCCGACTGGCAGAGAGGGTGGCCGAGCCCCCTGCTCACCTCCTCGCCCACGACGTGGCCTCCTTCTTGTCCAGCAGCATCGCCTCATAGTAGGTCGTGAGGTTCTGCTCGATGAAGTGGAAGGTGCGGACGCTGAGCGTTTCTGACACCAGCTCTGGCTGGAAGCGCTGGCTGCGATTGAAGGCCATGAAGAAGGCTATGGCCCACAAGTAGTAGGTCTCGTCATGCTGCTGGGCCTTCTCACGGAGCAGCTGGTCCTGGAAAGTGCAGTGGGGTTGGAGGGGGCAGTGGGGACCCCCCGCAAAGTCCCACAGTGCCCCCAGGGCAGTTCCAGGAGCGCTGACAGGACTGGATCTAGGGACCCCAGACAGCTGTCTGGAGCTGCCCATGTAATCAGCACCCCTCCCAGCACCGATCTCCGCTCACCCCCTATCACTGCCCCCACATCACTCCCTTCCCTCCACTCCCACCCCTCACGGCCTCCTTCCCAGGAGCATGCGGCCTTCTCAGTTCCTAGATGAGGGGATGAAACTAACACCCCAAGCCAGCCCTGGGGAAAGCCAGGGGAATGGGAGGGAGGCTCCAAGCCAGGCTCACCTTGACCAGGTACATGAGGCGGTTGTAGCAGTTGTCCAGGAAATCCCCACAGAACTCCCGCAGGAAAAGGCGGACGTTGAGAGCTGAGCGACGACGTGGAGCAGCCTCTTGGGCCGGCCGCCTGCGCTTGGGCACCCGCTGCGCCTCTTTGCCCAGGTCGTGGCTGTAGTGCTTCAGCTGCCGGGTGGGCCACAGAGAGTGAGAGGGGAACATCCCTGCCCCATCTTCCCCGCATTGCCCTATCACGGATCTACAGCCAGCTGTAACCAGTCCCCTGGAGGCGACCCCATCAGCATGCTGAGTCCCGGCGGCCCACATGGTGCCATGGGGGTCGTCACCAGGCCTCCACTGGCCCTTCAAGGCCTCCTGGTGCCTTCTGCGGCTCCTCCAGCCAAGTCTGGCTCTCAGGCAGGTATCAGCAGTGACAGTGTGCCCCTCCCTGCCCCAAGGGTTGGCACCGGTCACTGGGCATGATGCAGAGCCTGGCCCAGCCAGAGACAGGGCTCCTGTCTCCACGGCTATTCCTGCTCCTTGCCCAGCCTCCAGGGGGGAGCCACCCCATTCATCACACTCCCACCCACCTCCCCCACCAATCAAGGCAGGCCAGGTGCATGGAAGACGGCACCTACATTGTGCAGCCCCTTGTGGAACACGACGTCCCTGTCACCGATGGATTTCAGTCCCTGGACCACATAGGAGCCGCCAAATCGGGAGTGCCTGGGGTGAGAAGGGATGGTGTGAGCCAGGCAATGCAGGCAGCCAGAGATGTCACAGCTCTGTTCTTGCTCCCGACTCACAGCCCTGAAGGATGTCCACTGCACAGACGTGGCATGGAGATCTCCATGGGATGGGGAGCCCTGAACCCTTGTTATCAGGCCAGTTTCTAGCCCAGTAGCCGGAGGGCAAGCAGTGAAGTGTTCCCCGCCCCACCTCCCTCCCCGGTAGCAAGGAGCCAAAAGCAGCTGCAGATCCAGGAGGCCACCAGCCCCACCCAGCTCACCTGCTCCCTCGCTGGAACGCACGGCTCTTTTTCTCCGCCATCTCCTTCTGCCGCAGCAGCTCCAGCTCCCTCACGTCTGCTCCCTGCTCCTTGGCTGGACGGGCCTGCCCTGCGGTCCCCAGCTGCTCCGGATCCTGCAGGGACAGAGAAGCTGGTGACCTCCCCTCACCTGCACCCTCCCGGGTCTGACACTGCCACTGGCCTGGGGGAGAGGGCACAGACAGCTCCTGAGACCCCCTGCAGGAGGGGAGAAGCGGTAGCTGCCGGGGGCTCTGTGCCAGGCCTCAGACTCCTGGGGAAACATCAATGCCCCACCTCACCCCCCAGTGCACAAAGGCGTCATCCCCCCACTCCCTGCACAGGCTCACCTGGTCCCGGAACATCAGCGCGATGATCTCTAACACGTGCAGGCCCCACTGCTGTTCAGCTGGCGAGCTGGCTAGGAACTTGAGTAGGTCGTCCATGCCGCTGACGTGCATGGCCCAAAGCACCCGGTCATGGACGCTGGCATCATCATCCACGTTCTGGGACACAGAAAGGGGCATGGGGCTGAGCGCACAGCAGGCACAGGCCCAGCTTCCCTGCCCACCCCCACCCAGGGGAATTCATGCCATGCAAAGGCAGTGCCTGGCTTCTCTCTGGGTCTCCCCCACCCAGCCGTTTCTCTGGACAATCACAGGCAGAACTGCGGGGGCCATGGTAGACCCCAGAACTCGCCACCTGCCCGACCTCACGGCTCTGGGGAGCCAGGGACAAAAACCAGGTGCAAGAAGTGACAATACAGCCCCCATCCCTCCCATTGGGGCCAGCTCCCCTCACACCAGGGCTCCTGACCACAGGGAGACAGGGATGCCTCCCCCTAGAGCATGGGGGGATATCAGCCCCCATTACCTTCTCCTCCTCAGGGTCCGCAGGGACGTGAAGCACATTCCGCACCAGCAATAGGATCCTCTCGATCAGCAGGTTGTCCTCTTCCTGCCTCTGCTCCCAGTCCTGGGGGGGGAGGCGATTATAGTGGATTATAGTGAGTGCCATGCTCCACGGAGGGGCACAGTGACAGGGCCCCCTGGAGACCTGCTGCCCCCAGCTCATCCCAGCCCCTGGAGGCAGCTTTGGGGCCTTTCCCACACAGCCTGGGATCCCCAAAGGGGCTTAGGGGAACAAGGCACTCAACTCCCGCAGCAATTCACTGGTTGCCCAATTCCCTCTCCAGCCATCCTCACAGGCACTCACCAACTGCAACAGGTTGTAGAGCTTCTCGCTGAGTACCCCAAACACCTTCTCACTGGCAAAAGCCTGGAGGGAGAACCCAGCATCAGGGCCAGGAACTAGTCCTCACCACAGCACTGGGGGCGACGGCCCCGGGAGACACTAGCTGAAGCAGCGCCAGCAGGAAAAGCCCTAGAGCAGACTGGCCCCTCTCCAGCTACAGGGCACAGACAGTCCCAGTGAAATCTGGCCAGCTCTGGGGGGGCAGCAGCCAGCCAGGGAATGGAGAGGGGGAATTTGAGCTCCCAGTCACTCCAAACCCTAGAGGCCCCCAGTGGCACAAAAGAGGTATCTAGGGCTGGAAATCCCCATGGGTCTCGGTGACTCCCCTCTGCATTCAGTCCCATGTCAGGAGGAAAGGGCCACTTTTAACTCACAGCCTGCCCCCCCATCCACCTTGCGCTGGTTGCTCCCAGGGTCAGCATTGGGCTTTGCCAGCCCCCCGCCCAGGATGATGCTCCTGGGACACTGCCCCCCAACTCAGCCCCATTCCCTGCAGTGGGTGGTGTTTAGCAGCCTCACCTCTTTGTAGGCCTGCAGATAGGAGATGACCTGCAGGAAGCAGTGTCTGGTGCTGGGGTCCTGTGGGATTTTGCCAAAGCACAGCAGGGCCGGCTGGGTCAGGTTCACCATCAGCCTGCGGGGTGGGAAAGAGACTTGGCACCATGTGAGGAACCCCCTACACTTCCCTCATAATAGTGGAGACAGACTGGTGCAATCTGTGGAACTACCTGCCACAGGACCCTAAAGCTTCCTGCATCTGCCACCTCTGACAAACACAGAGGAGTGTAAAATCAGAGCCAGCGCTGGGGTGGGGTGGGAAGGAGGGAAGCACAGCGGCCTGGGACCGGGATGGGCACCGCACCTGATGACAGCATCAAAGAGCAGCTTGTCCTGGGGATCCTGGACCATGATGGGCAGCAGGTCGTTCTGCAGGATCTGGGCTGCACCCAGCTGCTGACGGACATCCCGCGTCTCATCCTCATACCGCAGGTAGCGGATCAGATCCTTCACACTCTCTGTGGGGGGGGGGGTGAAGCAAAGGGGATGAACCCCACAAACACCCAGCGCAGCTTCTCTGCCCCCACCCACACAGACACAGAGTCCTGCCATGGTTCTCAGCAGGCTGCTGCGCCTCAAAGCATCCTTCCCAGGGAGCCAGGTGTCACCAGCTGTTGTGTCACCCTCACCCCAGAGCTGGACGCATCCAGAGGCACCACGCAGCAGCCAGGGTGGAAGCCCCCGAAAAGCCCATCAGGCTGGGAGCTTCAGAATCTCAAACACCCAGTGGTACCCAGGGGATCAGCACCCACCCTCCCACTTTACTGGAGAAAGCAAGTCACAGAGAGAGGAAGGGACTGGAACCCAGGAGACCTGGGGAGCAGCCCCATCCATCCTCCTCCAAGGCTGGTCTGGCCTCTGAGCCAAGAATCTTCCCATTTGAGCACCAGCTGTGCCATGGCTTGGGACCCCTCCTTCTTCCCCCAGCGCCCCCAGGCCAGGCTGTCCTTTTCCAGTGTACCCAGACAGTCCGGCTCCTTGTGGTAGATGTCCCCCTCCAGGTAGCCCAGTGCGCTGCACGTTGCCAAAAGCTCACAGTTCATCATGTACAAGTCCATAAATCCTGGCCCGGCCAGAAAAGGCGGATGATGGAGAGCGAAACCTGAAAGAACAGGGTGAAATGAGGCCCCTGCACCCCCTTTGGAGAAGGACCACAGCCCCCCACCACCACAGGAATCAGCTCGGTGCTCTGGGGAGCCGGAGCCACGCTGGGCTGGGCACTGCACAGGTAGAAGCAGAGCCAGGGACAGAACCCAGGAGCCCTGGTCCAGCTCCCTGCTCTAACCACTAGACATCACTCCCTTCCCAGAGCCAGGGAGAGAACCCAGGAGTCCTGGGTCCCTGTTATCCTGCTCTAAACACTGGCAAAGACTCCCTGCGAACCCAGCAGTGAGAGAAGACCAAGCTCCAGTGGCAGCTGAGCAGGCAGGTGCTGGAAGACAAACAACAGCGTGAGGGGACGGCCTGCGGGGGACCAGTCTCTTTT
This sequence comes from Podocnemis expansa, assembly GCA_007922195.1. Classification (NCBI taxonomy): domain Eukaryota; kingdom Metazoa; phylum Chordata; order Testudines; family Podocnemididae; genus Podocnemis; species Podocnemis expansa. The sequence continues at coordinate 11,652,907 of ML682037.1, read as the reverse complement.
GTGTGCCCTCACCCCACCACAGCCCCAAGCTGGTAGCAGGGAGTTGCCATGAAAGCAGTGCGTGGCACCATGGAGACCAGGACGGAAGCAGCAGGCTCGGATGACCTGCTAAGCAACACAGAGTCAGTGAGACATCAGCCACGTGGCCGATGTCCAGGACGAGGGGGAGAAATGAATGCTGCCCCTCCCTCAACACCAAGGCTCATTCAACTTCACTCCAGAGGCACAGCCCAGGGCACGCTAGGCACATGCCTGGTCTCTCATCTGCCCCCCACCAGCAGCTCCAGCTTCCCCTCTCCCCGCAAGCCCCATGTGGGGCCCAGCAGCAGAACACCTCGGAGAAATGAGCAGCCCTGGAGATGTGACAGGTTCAGCCGCTAGCAGGAGCCCAGTCAGAGCTGGCTTCTCTGCCAGCAATGACGAAATTGTCCCCGTAAAGGCTTCTGCCCCCCGCACCGCATCAGCTGATCCCACAACCCAGCTGCTAGGCGGCAAGACGCCCCATGGCACAGTGCCTCCTGGGAGAGACATTCAGGGAGAGGACGTGATTCACCTGAGATCACGCGAGGAATCAAGGGACGAACCCAGGCATCCTGGCTCTGAGTGCCCTGCTCTGACCACTGGACCCCACTCTCTGCCCCAGAGCCTGGGGCCTGGCTGTTAGCTCTGTGGGTCACAACCAAGGAGCTTTCGAACAGGCAATTTCAAACGCACCCCCACACCCCTGAAGCACCATGAACCTGTGGAACTCCAGTCCTCAAGAGTCACCGTGGGCAGGAGCAGGGCAGGACCAGGCATTAAAAAAACACCCAAGAGCTTTAGCCAAGCCCCAGTACACTTGCCGGCCACCCAGGGCAGAGAGAAACTGCCCCAGGGCAGCTGCCACCTGCAGGTCTCTTTGCATCCACCTTCAGAGCAGCTGCTCCTCCGTACCCCAGGTGGCAGGACACTAGGTGAGAGGGCCCCAGGAGCAACACCCAAACAGCAGCAAAAAAACTAGAGCCAGGATGTCATTGCAGGGGAACGCCCCCCTGACCCAAAACTGTAGGTCATGGGCCCAGGAAAGAGCAGAAAAGCTGGAACAGCCTGTGTTTCAGGATCCCCCCTGCCCCCTGGCACTCACCGAGCCAGTTGTCCCAGGTGTGCCACCAGTCCCAGCAGGCCCACGCCCTCACCCACCCTGTGCAGCTGTTAATTTAACTCTCGGCTCCAGCGCCTGCCCTAAAAAAGGCCTTTGCTTCCCCTCCTAGTGCACACCAGCACCACCCCCGGGGAGCCAGCACATCACATAACTGCTTATGCAACTGCTCCACTTCCCCAGCGCAGCTGGGCGCTAACCCACTTCCCAGCCCCTCGCAAGGGGCTCACTGGCCCAGGAGGAGCCGGTCACTCTAAACCAGGTCACCATGTCAGGAGCAGAGGTGCCTCCTCCCCATCATGGCCAGGCCACTCCTATTTCACCCCCAGCATCAGCTGCAGGCGCACAGGCCAGCCCTGGGGGAAAGGCATAGGGATGGGGGGGGGGGAGCTGGGAGAAAGACATGGGGATGGGGGGGTGCTACACAGCAGTTTGAGGCCCAAAGCACGAGACTCCCACCTGACCCAGGGGCTCCCCCAGTCCTGAGCTTCCCCTGCCTCACCAGCCCAAGACTGGGTTTTTGGACCCCCCCAAACCCCCACCAAGCTGCCCCCTAGGAGGCTCCCTAAAGTCTAACCAATCCCCCGCTGGAAAAGTCAGCCTCAGTTTCCCCTAGTGGAAGGCTCTGGGTACAGTCTTACAGCAATGCATGGTCAATGGAGCAAGGGCAGTTCCTAGCACCTGGCCCACATTTCAAGGGGGGTAAAAAAGCAAAGTGCAGGAGTGGAGGGGGGAGCCAGCCGCTCTCAGCTACCTCTGAGTGGTGAGATGGCAAGACAGGCAGCATGTGTCAGCGACATCAATCGCAGAAGGGCCCTGCCTGGGCTGGGCACTCGCCTCCTCCAGCCCCCTCTGCTCCGTTTACAAAGGCTCAGAGAAATGGGTCACCAGGCGCAACGGGAGCTTCCCGGCCTGCCGAGAGCACGAGGCTCAGAGCCCAGGGCCACGGACGTCACCACCACACGTGGGCCCAGTACAGGGAGCCTGGCCTGCCCCACACCACCCTCCCTGCCCGCAAAGCCTGGCTTATGAAACCGCCTCTGACCTGGCCACGTGAGACAGCACGGAGGGGAGGGGGCACAGGTACGATCTGGCCACACCTCTGCTGGACCCCCCTCACCTGCCCTCGGCTTCCCAAGAAAACATTGCAAGTTTAGAGCAGGTTAGTTTTAACCCTTTGGCAGATGCTCCGGTTTTGGTCCGAGTGCTGGTTCCAGCCTGGATTTGGTTTGATCAGCGGTGAGCTGAGATCAGAGCATCTTCACAGCTGCCACTGAATTGGTTTTAAAGACCAGTGGATGCGGGTGCTGCTTCCCCCTCACAGTCAGGAGCCAGAGGATGGAGCAGGACTGAGAATGGAGGAAATCCTGTTCTCAATGGCCCAACAACCTGCATGCTCCAGGGCATCGCGAGGTCAGGAAGAAATTGCCCCCCCCAGCAGCCCCATATCTGTCCAAACTGGCCTGGGGGGGTTAAGAACCAGCAGCTGGCTCATGCCGTGGAACCTGCTCTCATGAGCCGCATTGGATGTCGCTGTCCCGTGCCAGGCCCCTCCTGCAGAGCGGTGCCTCTTCTGGCCAGGCCCCCTGCCTCCAGCTCAGGCAGAAAGGCGGTAACAGAACCAGAACCAGAGTCCAGGGCAGAGCCAGCACTCCCAGGATTATCACGTCCCCCTCCGTGCGGTTCTCCGCCATGCACTGCCTGACTAGTCAAGGGGCCCAGCATTTACAGGCCTTCAGAGCAAGGCAAAAGCCGACATTCATGGAGGCGTGTGGGCACTGATTGGAGGTGGGAGCCAGATTAGGGCACAGTCAGCAGGGAAAAGAGCAAACTATCCAATAAAGGCCATGATCTGTCACCGCTCGAGAGGACACATCCAGTTTCATGGAGTCCTGCTGCCCTGCGGGGCCTCGTAGCCACAAAACCAGCCCTTGCTGTCCCATTGCCCGGCCACATGCCCCTAGAGCCCCAGACGGTCTAGACCAGCGTTTCCCAACCAGAGTGCCACGGCGCCCAGGTGTGCCACAAAATTTTGTGAAAAACCACTCAGAGAGCTCTGGATTGGCTCATGGCTATCCATGAGTTCAGTTGGAAACTACACGGTGGCATGCCTCAAACTAATTAAAGGCAGCAAGGTGTGCCACGCCAGCAAAAGCTTTGGGCACCAGGGGTCTCAGACTCAACTCGCCATGAGGACTAGCCTGGGGGCCGCACCACTGCGACCCTTTCAGACGATTATACCCCAAATATCGCCGACCGGAGCGCTGCGGCGGGCCACACCCGGCCCGCGGGCTGGAGGCACAGGGAGCCCGGCCCGCTGGGAGCGCCACAGGGGGGCGACTCTGCCACCCCGCAAAGGGAGGCCGGTCCGCGGGCCGGAGGGGAAGGAGCAGCCCCGGGCCGGGCAGGGGAACCCGGGCACCACGCGGCAGCCGCCGCTGGAGGGGAGCCGGCAGCTGAGGCCGGGCGGGCAGCGAAGGAGGAAAAACCCGGCCCGGGCCCCCGCTTCTCCCCGCCCCGCCGCCTACCCGGCCCCGGCTCCGGCTCCGGCTCCCCCGACGGCGCTGGCCCGGCCCGGCCCGGCTGCACCGAGGCTCCGATGGCGCCGAAATCCTGCCCGGGCCTTAAAAGGGCAACACCCCCCTCCCGGCGCTGTGGGCAAAAGCGAGCCGCTGGCTCCGCTCCGCTCGGGTTAGTCTGGCCGATGGGGGAAACTGAGGCACGGCCAGTGGAAGGGGGGCGGCTGCAGTCCAGAGCTGGGGACAGAGCCCAGGAGTCCGGCACCACCCCCGGTCTGACCACTGGGTGCCCCCTCCAGGAGCTGGGGACAGACACCAGGAGTCCTGGCGGCGCCCCTCCTCTGCGGTGGGGCCAGAGGAGGGAGAAGCCGGTGCCCTTTTAAGAGCCGGGCGGTCCCCGCCTGTCTGCCGGGGCCCCTCCCAAAGCGATGGAGCGAACCACGCTGAGCGGGGGTGGACACACACCCCTGCCTGCCCCGGGAATGGGCTGTTCCTTACCGCCTGCTCGTGCAAGGCGCAGGGGAGGGTGGGTGCGCGCGCGTGTGAGCTCTTACTAGGAACATAAGGGGGCAGGGTATGTGGTGTGGCAAATGAATGTGTAAGGGAAAGGGGTGAGTGTGCAAGGCCTTTTACTTGGCAAGAGGAGCCTGCGAATGAGAGTGCAAGGGGTGTGTGCTGGGAGATGTGAATGTGCAAGAGGAGACGCTTGTGCCCTGTGCAGCAAGGAGGGTGTGCGCTGATTTCACTGGGAAGGGTGAATGTGCAGGGATGTGGGCAAAGACATCTTCCAGGAAGGGAGGCACGTAAGTGTGCAAGGAGGGTTCACTCACTCCTGGGGAATTTGTGCCTAAAGAAATAAAATCTTGCGCCCCAAAATAACATTTCTGGGAATAATATTTTAAAATTCTGCATATTTTATTTCTAAGTAAGTAACGGGGGGCAGGGCGGGACTTCAGCATGGGAGTGGGAAGCACACAGGCCACCGGCTACATTTAGGTGGAGACACAGACTAGCTCAGGGGTCAGCAACCCAAAAGATAAGAGCCATTTTTTAAAATTGTCTCAATAGCCAAGTGCTTGAGAGCTGTAAGGGGTGGTAACCTCCAGGTGGGGACAGCTGGGCCAGGATACCCGCAGCAGGGTTTTCACCCCCCTGAGGGGGGAAGAAGGAGCTTGGAACAAGGAGCCAATGCCCTGCAAGGCCCCCAGTGGCGGGGGAGCCAGGAATACGCTTCCCACAGGGTCCCCCAATGGCAGGGGAACCCAGAGCCGCAAGGGGGCAACCAAAGAGCTGCATGCAACTCCGGAGCTGCAGGTTGCAGACCCCTGGACTAGCACCATGAGGCTGTGCCTGACCCTGGCAAAGCACAAAGGCTGGGCCTGCCCCTCCAGGCCAGGCACACCGGCTGGCAAGCAAGAGGGTCAGAGTCTCACACCCAGGCCAGTCCTGACCCGAGTGTGGGGTGGGCAGACTGAGCCCAGCAGGATCCAAGTGGAGGGGAATCCAGCTGTGGGGCAGTCTGGGTGCAGGGGGAAGGAGTCTATGTGGAGGTGGGTGGGGGTCTGGGTGTAGGAGGCTCAGCCGGCAGCTCAGGGTGCTGGGGGGGGGGGTTCTGGGTCCAGCAGGTGAGCTATGGAGTGGGGAGATCTGGGAAGATGGGGAGCAGCTCCCCATACTGTGACCCCTCCTCCCATGGATGAGGATCAGTGGGGCAGGAAGTGGGGGGTGCAGAGTAGGGGGGTATGTTTCTGGGCATGGATGGACCAGGCCAGGCTAATCCTTAGGGGAAGAAAGTCCCATCCTCCCCTGCTGACAGCCCAGCAGGAATAGGCAGCTAAGTCTGACATGGGGTAGGAGCGTCCCTGGCCCCACCCCTGCCATCCCCCCAGTGATATACTCTCTGCCAGCTATTCTTGCCCCCCAAAATGATATGCCCACAATGCTGGGGAGGGACACATGGCTGTTCTTGTGACTTCTCTTTGCTTCGTCAGTGGAAAGACATTCTTCTGCAGCGGAGCAAAGATACCTGTGGGGGACAGTGGCACAGAGCCCCTCTGAAGTAAGCCAGGAGTTATCTACTATGTTTAACTGTCCCCGTACAGAATGTCATCCAAGGGCCCCTATAAAGTGGGGCAAAGATGATACGCCAGATGTGGAATGGAGGCACAAACTCTAAGGCCCAATTTGCCTAAGGTATTTAGGCACCTACATCACATTTTGCTGCTGCAAAACCCAAACGGAAGGTGATGGGAGGAAAGGGAGGACGACTAAGTGTGAGGGGAACCTGTTATCCTTCACATGTGCCAGTGTTATTCCCACACAAGCCCAGGCAGCTTGCACTCTTCCCAAAACTGGGTAGGGGGCTGGAGCGCAAAAGGGCCAGGGATACATTGTTCATGCTAGAGGGCACCCCCTTCTTCTTCCCGTGTCATCACGTCAGGGAGCCCATTCTCACCCTTCTGTCTGCCTCTTGTGTCAGGGTCCAGACACATGCAAAGTTGGGGGGGGGTGCAAAACAAACAAGGTGTTTCGTGGCACTTTTTAAGACTGATATTTATTTATCACATGAATTTTTGTGGGAGAATATCCTGCTTTGTCAGACACTAGAGATGGAGAAGTCTATCTTCTAATGTCTGATGAAGCGGGATATTCTCCCATGAAAGCTCATGCAGTAAATAAATTTGTTAAAGTGCCACCAGGCTTCTTGTTTTGCTGAACTAGAGTAACACGGTTACCCCCTTCAAATTTGGGGATGTGAGTAACCTGCTACAGACTGGCCTATTGGGTGGAATGGGGTATGTGGCCAAGGCTCCACCCACTGCCCCCCACCACCTACATCTCCCCACTCAACTATGCAGGTGGGCATGAAAGGCTTGATGTCAGGGGAAGGGGGGGTTACACAATCCCAGTTGCAGCAACGCCAGGCTGGAAGGGACCTCAAGAGGCTGGCTAGGCCAGCCTGGCAGGTGTGTCCCACCTGACAATTCCCCAACTGCTCTTGGATGCCTGGGCCACCCATGAGAGACAGGAAGCTTTCCCCAGTATCTGACGTAAGTCTCCCTCGCTCCTTGTCCTATGTTCAGAAAACAATTAATCCCATCTCCTTACAACAGCCCTGGAGGTAGATGTCACCCATTCTCAGCTCCCCCCTTGGTCAACTTATCTCAAGATTAAATCAGTATTTCTCACCTCTCCCCCAAGGCGGGGGTTTCTCAACCTTGGCAGATTTTTGCACTTTTCTCTGGTCTGTCTCCAGTTTGCCCCACCTTTCCTAACATAGAGCGCACAGGACTGGGGGTAGTTCTCTAGCTGAGGCATTTCCAGTGCCCAGCAGAGCAGGACAAGTCTTGCACAAGTCTTACAGATGATGCTCCTGTTAACACACCCTCGAACAACAGCATCCTTTTAGCACCTGTGTTGCTCTGTTGGCTTGTCTTCAACCTTGGGCACTGTAATGCCATCTCTTCTCAGCGAAACGACTGCCCAGCCAGCAATTCCCTTTGGTATCTGTCAGCCAACTTTTTCCTCCCCGCACATACTCCCGTGCGCTTTTCTCTATTGAATTTAATCTTGTCTCCCGGCCAGTCCTCTGAGTCCCGTGTACCAAGGTCAGTTTGACTGCTCATTCTGTCCTAAGCGCTTGCCATCCCTTCCAGTTTAGCATCAGGGGCAAGTTTTATGGGCAAGCTCTCCAGGCCATCATCCAAGCCGTTCATTAAAATACTGATTAGGACTGGACCCAGGATGGCCCCCTGGACCCAGAACTGCCCCCAGCTCCACTGTTCTAGCAGGTCTGGCTACACTGAATGCTATTCAGCCCCCCCAGGAGGTAAGTGTGAAGCCAGAGCACAACCCCCCCAATCCTGCTCTCCCAAGGACAGAGTCAGACCCAGGCTGCTCTAAGTCTAGCCAGCTGCTTCTCCTTTTTCTGCACCCCAGCTCACCTGACCCCCAGTTGCCAGCCAGAAGAGCTTTTAGTTAATTCCACACAGGAATGAATCTGGGCTAAGAGTGGAGGAGTTTCTTTCCTGCTGGGGAACAGAAGACTCTTTCTACCCAGATGGGAGCTTCTAGCGACCACCTGGTTTTAAAAAAGAGAAAAGGGAGGGGTAGGAACAAATCCTGGGTGTATAGATCCTGGAGACCAGATCCCTTCCAATGGCAACAGGGACTCCAGATCAGCAGTTAAGCCAAATGGTTGTGGGGTCACTCCAGGTTTGCACCAGGGGCATTGCTGATTTGCAAACAGGTGTGTGTGGGGGGGGGGTAACTCCAGATTCACATCAGTTTCATTGAGGTCAAAGTCTAAACAACCCCCCCAAGCTGCTTGCACCTGGAAATTTAAAGATCCATCACATGCTTTTAAAGCCACTTTTGGCAGGCCAGCGACTGAGTCCCCTTCCTTCCCCAACATCATCCCTGCTTAACAGGTAGGGTTCACCAAGTCCAGGGAAAAGCCACAGTCCCCATGCTGCAGGAGGAAATTGGGGCAGTCACAGTTCAACCTCTGTAGGTCTTGGCTCCCAGCTCAGCCTAAAGGCTCCTCCTAAACAAGAGGTTTTCAACCCAGCCCAGCAGGACAATCTCCCTACCCTCACAGCCAGAGGAGAAACTGGCATGGGAAGGGACAGATTCACCCAAGGGGACAGAGAAGTGGGCACTGAACCCCAGCATCCTGACTCCCAGCCCCCTGCTCTAACCATTAGACCATGTCACCTCCAAAAAGGTTATGGGGGGAGGGACTTCAGCTCACTGACAGACTGGCCAACCCGGGGGGGGTAGTAAGGCAAAGCTGGGGGGGGGCACAGATCTAGTTTACCCTTTCCTTCTGTCCAACTCACCCACTACCCAGTCTAGCTGGCCACGTCCACATAGGCACACAAAAGCACGCTCACACAGGGGAGTTCTGGAGTCTGGGGGCAGTTCAACAGTGGCCTCCCTCCCAGTGACAATTATTTCCAAGGTTTTAGCACAGCAAAAAGAAATAAAAATAAAAATATCATGAAATAAAAAAAAAAAACAGCTCCCCCCCACCCCCTGGGCCACCCCCCAGCTCCCTTCACTGGCCATGAGCAAGCATAGCATGGTCTGTCCCTTCCACTCCTTCTCCCCTCCGCTCCGGTTCCTGCCGGCCAGTCAGAACAACAGTCCGGAGACCGGGCCGGGCTTTGCCGTGGGTTTCGTCCCTGCCCCAAGGGCGCTGTGCATCTGGGGGCACTGCCCGGCCTCCTTTTATAGTGCCTGTGTTTTTAGCTCCAGGGGCTCCCCAGGGTGCTCTGATGAGGCCTGGCCTGCCGCGGCCGACTGCCCTTTGAGGATGGCGAGCCGCTCAGCCAGGGTTCGCATGCGGGGGGAGAGGATGAAGTCATAGAGGATGCAACCTAGGGTGGCGCCTAGGATGGGGCCAACCCAGTATACCTGCGGGAGAAGGCACAAGGAATATGGTGGTTAGGCAGAGCTGTGGAGTGGGGCTGTTCATCCCTGGACTCCATCCTAGCTTTGCTGGGTTTTCATGCAATCCATCCACCCTGTGCTGGTGCAAGACCCTCTTCCCCTGCTGCCTGCAGCTGGGTCACTCTGGCTTTCTCTCTGCCCCTGCCCTCTGGAGCAGACCCCCTCACCCATTTCCCCATCTTGCTTTGCCCCTGAAATTCATGGGGTTTGTAGCTGATGTAATGAGACCCAGGACACAGAGGTGAACAGTTCTGAGTCCACCCAGCAGGGTGCAGCACAGCATACCCTAATGCAGCCAGCTCTGGGTTGGGACATAGCAGCTGTCTATATAGGGACCAGTACTGCAATGCAGTCACCTCTTGGGGGTGGGACATGGAAGCTGTTTATACAGAGATCATTCCCCTCAGCAGTGAAACACAGCCATCTCTGGAATGGAAAACAGCTGCTGTTTAATGACAGACTAGGGCAGGGCATGAATGAGGGTTGAACCCTTGGGAGTCCAGGGGGATACTGAGGGAAGCAGAATAGATTTAACGGAGCCTGAGTCAGGCCAGGACACCAGGGACCTTTCATGGCCAGGTGTGGACACACGACATAGCTCTCTTCTACTGTGGCTCCAGAGAGAAACATGCCCCTGATGCCCCAGTGATGTCGGCCTCAGGAGCCAGGCCGCTTCGTCCTTACCCAGTGGTTGGTGAAGTTGCGGGTGAGGACAGCAGGGGCAAAAGACCGTGCAGGGTTCATGCCAGCACCTGTGTAGTACATCTGCAAGAAAGACAGTGGGAGGTGAGGTCCTCAGGGGATCCTCCCATCCATCTATCCCATGATGCTGGCTGGTCCAAGGGTGAGAGTAGAGGGGTCAGCTGGGGATGGAGCACCTAGGCTACTTCCTGTGGCAGAGGGTGGTGGGGCCTTTGGGGCTATCTCCAGTGCCCCAAACCCCTCTTTCTACAGCCACAGCCATTGCTAGCTCCCCAGGCCTTTGGAGTGAGTCTTGCACCCCAGAAATCCCACTGCAGATGTGTTGGGGGGGGTGTCTGTAATCATAGAGGCCCAGTACAGTTCCTGCCCAGCTGCTTGGGGCTGTTGCAGGGAGGTTTTATGCAAATTAGACAAGTAGTCATTATTGTGTATGCAAATCAGGGCATTGCCTCATCTTCATACAGCCTGGAGCCCTCCAGGGCTGGGTTGGGGGCATGGGTGTCTCTCTTCTGTAGCCACCCAGTGTGAAGAGCTTAGGGTCCCACACAACCTGCCCCTCAGCCTGCTGGGAGCAGATGTATTAGCCCACCGGGTTAGGCGGTGGAGTCCCACAGGCTCAGCTGGCCATGGAGCTGGGCCCTAGAGCTGGGGTAGAAAGCCAGCATTACCCCAAAGAGATGTCCCAGGGCGAGGGAGAAGCCGACGGCCAACGCCACGGAGCCCACGCGCCCGTTGTGCCGCTCGTCATAGGTGGCGAAGATGCAGAGGATGAACTGCAGCGTCAGGAAGATCTCGATGGTGGTGGCCTGGGCCAGTGTCACGCCAGGGTGTATCTGCAGCACGTTGGGGGGCGGACACACAGAAAGAAGGATCCCCATGGGACCATCAGCAACTGGTACCCCCCAGCCCACTATTCAGGGGGCAACCTCCCCAGTGCATATGGCCCCCCTGAATGTCACCTGCCAGTGCCATGCACCTCCCTGTAGCATCTGGATTGCCCACCCACTGGACTGCCGGTCTCTTCAGCAGCATAGGATCCCTTATTCCCTTGCTCATCCCAGCCAGGTTTCCCATAGTGCCCTGCACCCACCCTCTTAGTGCCACACGTGGGACCTGGAGAATGAGCTGAGCCACAGCAGGGGTGTTAGCAGCTGTCCCCACGTGGCTCCAGCACTCCCTAGGCTGCGCGGGGTGCGTTGAGTGAACTTGCCGTCCCTGGGTGTGAGACTGGCTGCCGCAGGGCCTGGGGCGGGAATAGCAACCCCACGCTCTAGGGTCTCCCCTGCCAGCTGAACTGGAAGTGGCAAAACACATTTCTCGCCCACAACACCCTGCGGTGGCCCCAAGGGCTGCCATTTGCCCAGCCCAGGGGCAAGCAGCACCCACTGTCTTGCAGACAGCCCCACAGGCGAAGACAAGGCCCAGAGCTCAGGCTGGCCCAGTCTTTAAAAGGGGCATGCAGGGTAGGGAGGAACGTTCCAGTGACAAATTCCCTTCACCAGTGACACCGTGCTGTGTGATATGGACCACAGAGGGTGGGGGAATCTCCACTACCTGCCATTATGCAGAGGCTAGGACACACTGAAGAGCAGTGCTGATTGCATCCACTAGAAGGCAGCGAATGCAGACACATGTTCACTTGTCCATGAAGTTGGCTGGCCACCAGCCTCCCCGACAGCCCCAACACCTCACGCAGCCTCTGCTCTGCAGTTGTGGCTGCCTCAGACGCAGTGAACCCTGGCTGGGGGTGGGGGGGCCGGTGCTGAGCCGTTTGGCACTTTCTGCCTGGGAACTGCATGTGAGCAGCAGGAATCTACCCTTTTACTAGGTGGAGGAGTGGCTGAGATCTGCACACAGGGCCTGCCACCAGCTGCCAGTACTTGGTCCAGAGGAGGCATGGTTTTGCTCCCAGGGAAACTGAGGCACAGAAGGACAGCAACATGATTCTACCCAGTTGTGGTGCCAGCATGGCTCTTGGCGTAAGAAATGACTCCAGGTCTGGATAATAAAAGCAGAGGAATTCTGTCCCTCTTGAATCCTGCCTATACTGGGCTCAGAATCCCACTGGGCATGACGGTGCCCCAGTATCAGGGGCAGGATTATCCTGCTGTCCTCCTGACCCATCTGCCTGCAGCGCCAGCCCCTCAGCTGGGGCCAGAGTGGGTCCTGAAGGGGAAAGAGGCCCCATGACTTGGACGGGTCTCGCAAGCCTTCACTCTCTGCCGTGGGCACCGTTCCCTGTACACTGCCATGGCCCCACCACAGACTGGTCTGGCTGGGTGATAAACCCGGGGTATAAAACCAGCCTTGGGACACAGCTCCCCTGCCCCAGAGGTCCTCCCTGCCATGTAGCTTGTCCTGCTGCCACACTCTGCCCTCACCCCCCCAACTCACTCCCCACGTGGGGCTCCCTTCCCCTCCAGAAACCAGGGATGGAACCCAGGAGTCCTGCCGCCCAGCCCCTCTGCCCTAGTGGCTACATCCCACCCCTGCCCCCAGAGTCAGGGATAGAACCCAGGAGTCCTGACGCTGCTGATTTCCCCCCAGCCAGGCCCTTTTTGGCACCGTCTCCACTGGCTGTCGTGGGGGTCGTGCAGCGCAGAGGGTCCTGTGTGCTCTTCCCTCCAGTGTGGGGCCCACGGCTTGGGGCACAGAGAGCCCCAGACAGTGATGGGAGGATGGCTGAGCCCAGCATGGGCAGTGACTCCAGGCATCGCTGGAGACATGGCAACATCAGGTGGCAGGGGAAAAAGGCTGGGTCTGAGCCCCTTAAACCAACTATCTATGAATGGAGGCATCAAGACAGGACTGTTGGGACATGGGGTGCCCCAAACCCCACTGGTGGGTCCCTTCCCAGCCCCTCTTCTGGTCCTGCCCCAACCCATCCACCTTAAGCACCCAGCCACTCTAGTGACCAGCACCCCCTGCCCCCTTGGGATCACTGCAACCCCCTCCCCACGAAGCTCCTGGGCTCCCACCGAGATGCATCCTGGCGTCCCTGCCGACAAGGAACAACCCCGTTTCCCACCCCACGTTACCGTGTTGAGTGCCAGGTTCCCACGGATGGCAGCCGGCGTGACCCCATAGAGCACGGCTGCCCCGGCCACCCCGCCCAGCACCTGGGCCAGGATGTAGAAGACAGCACGGAGCAGGGAGAGCTGGGCGCCCACCAGGAAGGCGAAGGTGACAGCCGGGTTGATGTGGGCTCCACTGATGTGGCCCAGCGCCTGCACCAGAGTGGCCACCGCCAGGCCAAAGGCCAGTGCCACCTGCAGCACATTGAGGGGCCCGGCCCCCCAGCGCAACGAGGCCCCGAGTCCGAAGAAGACGTAGATCATGGTGGCGAAGAACTCGGCGAAGACAGCCCTCCAGAACGAGGGGGAACGCACCTCCCACATGGCCGAGGGCATGGGCTGGGCCGGCTGGACACCTGCAAACTCACTTCTGCTGCCCGTGCCTGCTTGGGTTCCTTTCGAGGCCCAGCCACTGGGGGGTTTATATGGGGCCCTCGGGCCAGCCCAGGAGGTGGGATTCTGGACTGGGTCTCTTAACCTCTTCATTGCCTGTGGCAAGAATGGACTGTGCGGCTGTAGAAAGGCTCTCCCAGCTACCCACCCTGATGCCAGGAGGGAAGGACAGGACGATGAAGGACCTTGGAGAGGGAGAGAGCCCCTGCGGTGACATCCCTCCTTTTTCAGGAACCCCTCCTTTGCTCCCCACCCTGGAAAGAGGCAGCCTGTCCCTCCAACCTGTGTTCAGCTGCTTCCCACCACTCAAAGCAAGGGCTGAACTTGGGACATGGTGTAAGATGCTGTCATCCTGGCTGGGCCGCGGGGGTGGGTGGGCAATGAGGCTGCCCCCTTTCCTATGCTGGGGGGGGGGGGGGGATCGGAGTCTGCTCATCCCTGGCATCAAGGCCCAGGGGACTCAATGAAGGGGGAGGAGGCAGATGCATGCAGGACAAAGGGGGTATTAGAGGCCCAAAATGCCCACTGGGTTCTCTGAAGCTGCTAGAGCTGGTGCAGACCCTCCGCGTACTCCTGAAAAAGCCACCAGGCCACAGTGGGGGGCAGCAAGTCCTCTCCACAGGACTTGACACTGGGGGGGTAGGGGGAGGTGGGGGGTGTTGGGGTTCTCACTAGATTGGTGTAACACTGTTGGGAAATTTGGGGGGGATGGGGGGCTGTTAGGGAAATCCCTGGGGGCAGCTCTTGGCTCTTGGTTTCTCTGATTCCCCAACCGGGGAACCAGGGCACCAGCATGGATAAGGCTCTGTCTCCAGCTGGGCTGCTAGACTTGCACCTCGCAGGGCACACCCTGGAGAGGGGCAGAAGAGCGGCTGCCAGCGTCATGGTGCGGGCCAGACAAGCTTCCCCTCTAGTGCCCTCGGTCCCCAACTGCAGCCAGACGGGGGTTTCCCCCTGGATCTGCTGACACCCTTCAATCCTGACCCACAGTCCACTATCCCATCCTCCCTGCTGCATCCCCCATTCCCTCTTTTGTTTGGCTGGGCCTGCTGCCTGTCCCATGTGCGTCCTCCCCCCCACGCACCCGGGCCGTGGCCCTAGCCCAGCAGTGCCAGCCTGAGGGCACCGAATCCCCATCTGGGGGACGGAACTGAGGAAACTGTTTTGCCTCTGCCATTGTGAACATTTTCTACCTTGGGTGAGGAAACTCTGAGGGCTCCCCCTACCCTGCCCTGCTCTGCTCCCCCCATTCCTACCTGAGCTGCCCCCCAGAGGCTGCAGGATCAGGCCCTCACTGCGCCCCTCCCAACCCCTGCCCTCCGCCCCACCCCAGGGATTTTGTCTCTCTAGCACTTTGCAGCCCATTCAATGGGACCAGTTGTTTGCCAGGAAGGTTTACTCAGCGCTGGCTTAACCAGCGTGAAGGGGGATTAGGTGCAGCTCGGCCTGATTGGGTGGCCAGGCGGGAATCTGCCAGGCCTGCAAGTGGCCAGGATAATGAGTTTGCTTTGCTCAGCACCCAACGCGGTCCAGGCCTGGGCCATTGGGGTGGGGAGAGGGAGTGGGAAGCCCTGGATGTGCTCTAGTTCAGGGTCTGACTTTAGAAGGGGGGTGGGGGGGACACTAAAGATCTCCTCAACAGCTTTACACACTCACAACCCTCCCGGGTCATTCTCCCTGATTTACGGACAGGGAAACTGAGGCATGCAGCACTGGCCAGTGAGCTGCTCAAGGTCACACATAGCCAGTCTCTGGCAAGGCCAGGACCCAGGAGTCCTGGTTCCCAGGCCCTCCATGCTATGATCCTTTGCCCTGCTCTGGCGCCAGCTGAGCTCCAAAAAGCCATACAAAGATGACCCAGGACCAGTATTTGTTGTCCTGGTTGCAGGGCTAGCTGCCCCTCTGTCCCCTTCCCAGTGTGTGGTCTCAGGCATCCCCCCCCCCCCCCAGAAGCCCTGGGTTCTCTGACTCTCAAACTGGGCCTTGGGGCTACAGCCCTGGACAGGCGGATTGCGCTTCCCCCCCTGGGTCCAGCTGGCTCCAGCCCCAGCAATCCCTCCTCAGGAGGCTGGGCTCCTGCCGCACAGTGACCAGGCAGCTGTCCACCCTGCGCCAGCTTTAATGGGATCAGCAGGAACAGCATGTAGAGGAAAAAGAGTTTAACGCTCATGTGTCTCAGCCCTCGGATCCCACCGTCCCCACACCCTCATTGCAGGTTGTAGAGGGCCTGTGTGGAAAAGCATGGCTCCCCGAACCTGCCGTCTTGCGTGGGTGGGCCCCTTTGCCCTCTTGGACCTCTCCCAGTTCTGGCACTGCCCAAGATGCTGCTAAGACCTGACATATCTCAAGCCACCCACCCCTGCTTCCCCTGACAGCCCTGTTAAACTAGCCAGGTCCCTGGCTCCAGGCTCCCCAACGCCCAGGCCAACATGCCCTGCCTGCCTGTGATCAGCAGACAATTCGCAATCCACCCAAATTCCCACTCTGCCTAGGCCTGCCAGCCTGAGGAGCTCTCTGCCTGCCAGGATTAGCTGCCCATGGCTCAAACCTGTCTCAGGGGGCTGAGCTCGTGGCACCAGCTCTCAACAGTCACTGATGGCCTGTTCTGGGATCAGTCGGGGTAGCCACACAGGGAACACGTGTCCCTATTGGAACCTGGAAAGCTCACAGCCAAGGGATCAGGGACTCAGCTGTGGGGGTCCATGAAGCCGGTGGTGGTTTGCCCTTGTCTTAGTGGACACGGGGCTGCACGCCCAGCTACCATGGGGCAGATGCAGCACCCAGCTCTGGCCCCAACTGTTTTGGGGTGACCCAGAGCCCCATGGGGATGGCACAACCACAGGGCACTGAGCCAGTGCCAGGCCTGGCATCTTGCAATGAACCAGCTCCCAGCCAGCACCAGGGCTGCCCCAGACTCCCAGTGCCTGGGCTGTCGGCATGGACTGTGCCATAGCAATCCTTGCATGGTCACTGCCAGTGTGGTGGATTGTGCCCAACGAACCACAGCTGTTTTGAGAAGGGGAAACTGAATCACATAGAGCCTACAGCCACACCCTGAGTGGCATGGCTGGAGACAGATCCCAGGAGTCCTGGCTGCCCACCCCCCTGCTCTATGTACAGCCTGCTGCTTGTTTCTTTGAACTCCGGGACTGAGCTCTGGGGGAGACATGATCCAAACTGGCCTGGTCTCACCCCTCGCCTAGAGTGATGGATGCTGTGGGGCAGCACATCC
Source organism: Podocnemis expansa (assembly GCA_007922195.1). Classification (NCBI taxonomy): domain Eukaryota; kingdom Metazoa; phylum Chordata; order Testudines; family Podocnemididae; genus Podocnemis; species Podocnemis expansa. The sequence continues at coordinate 11,636,395 of ML682037.1, read as the reverse complement.
TTGGGGTTACTCAGTGGGCCTATCAGGTGGGGCAGGGGTGGGTTGGCTCACAGCAGTGGGAGGGGATCACTAAGGCTGGCTGGCATGTCTGTGAGGGGCAGGTGGCAGGCTGCTTTTGCTCAACGCTGCTCCCCTTTGGGGGGTGGCTTGGGTTGGGCAGCACCCTGGGGGGCAGTGGAGAGGGAAGAGCGTGACATGCTGGCAGCCTCCACCATGTCGATATCCCGGCAGGTCAGGCAGGCCACTAACTTCTCCCGGGAGGCGCTGGAGGCAAAGAGAAACTCGTAGGAGAGGCCAGCCAGCACTGCACCCAGCGAGGGGCCGATCCAGTACACCTGGGGAGGAGCAGGGGGTCAGACAGGGCCCTGTGAAGACTGATTCAATACACCTGGGGTGCAGGCCATGGCCTCACCCTCCCCACACCCTCCCTGCAAGATGCTCGGCTCCAGGTCATGGTCCCAATGTATGGGGGCTTTGTGGGCTGGGACAGACCCCCACCCCCCCCACCTGGACCCCGCACCTTCAGCTGGCTCACCCAGTGGTGGTCCCAGATGCCCGTCAGGATGGCTGGGCCCAGTGACCTGGCTGGGTTCATGCTGCCCCCGGAGAACGTCCCCTGCAGAGACAGTAGGTTGGGGGTGTGTGTGAATGAACATAGCATAAACCACACCGGGGAGGGGGCAGTATGGAGCCCCAGGGGCAAAGGGCTGAGGGCTGCTCACTGCTGGGTCAGTCACACAGAGCCTGGTTTCTGACCAGGGCTGTGGAAATCCCATGGTGCAGAGCCAGTGAAAGGGGGAGACCCATGGAGGCTGGGCTGAGCGAACAGGGTTGGCCCCATATCTCCTTCCTTTGGGGAGGTGGTTGATTGACCCTCCCCAACCCTGCCTTGCCTTCCCTCTTGGTGGTCAGGGGGCAGCTCATTTGCAGCAGGGGTCCAGGGTGGGGCAGGGGCTCCCCTTACCGCAGCCAGTGCTCCAGCTGTCACAGAGAAACCGATGGCCAGGCTGCCGGGCTCACCTGCCCCCCGGCGCCGCTGGTCCTCCACGGCAAAGATGGTGAAGGTCAGTTGGAAGGTGGAGAACGCCTCCATGACCATCGCCTGCCCAGCGTTACCCTCACTGTTCACCTGCACCCGGGGGACAAGACACGATGGCTCACACCTGGCTCCGGCCACATGGGCCAAAAGGGAGAACTGGGGAGCAGAGTCCCCTGGATAAGCCCCGTGGCAGAGACTGGAGCTAGGCTCTGCTAGCTGGCTAAGGCTGGGCACAGTATGAGGCTCTCACACCTGGAACGTGAGCAAGTTTCCTGGTGACCCAGCAGCAGGAGACTGAGGGGATCCCCACTGGGCTGGGGGGGACAGTAAAGGGATCAAATCTAGGGCCCAGTCAAGGCAGAATCCCTGCTAGTAGGGCTCAAGATGCTGGGAGTCTGGTGGGGTGGCATGGCCAAAGCCTGGGGGGGGCCACACTTCCCTTGGGGAAGAAGGGAGGCACTGCCATGGGGAAGTGGGGGGGGCCAGGCCAGCACTGACCATGCGGCACTGGGGACCAGCCTGTTGCTGCCTTTGGGGCATGACTGCTACTCCCCTGAAGGCATGGGTGCCTGTGTATCGAAGCCAGGGCTCTATTCTGCTCAGCACATGGGGCTGTCCCCAGCTCCCTCAACTCCCACAGATCCTGACAGCCACCAGAAGCCAGAGAGCCTGGGGGAAAGGCCATCCTGGGCTCAGGGGCTTGGACACTCACCAAGGTGACAAGGTGGCTGGCAGCTGGGGTGGGCAGCACCAGGGAGATGGCAGCCGAGGCCAGCACAGCTCCCAGGCACTGGGCTAGCAGGTAGGCAGCTCCATGCAGAGCATCTAGCTTGCGGGTACAGAGGAAGGCAAGGGTGAGTGCCGGGTTAGCTTGGGCCCCGCTGACCTCACCAAAGCAGTGAACCAGCCCCACAGCTGCCATCCCGGCCACCAGAGCAGGCTGCAATGCAGGTGGGGCTGCCACATGCCCAGGCCCCCCAGGACACGAAGCTCCCAACACTAGCCAGACGAAGATCAGGGTGCCGGTCGCCTCCGCCAGCAAGGGGCGCCAGAATCGCCGGCTCCGCAGCTCCTGGAGGTGGGGGGACACAGTCATCAACGAGGCATGGGGGGTGACAGCAGGGCAATGGAGGAAGGAGCCCTGGCAACAGACATGGGGGGTCCAGAACCATGGCAGCAGTTTGGAGGGTGACCAAACAGCAAGTGTGAAAAATCAGGATGGGGGTGGTGCGTGATGGGTGTCTCTGTGAGAGAAAACCCCCAATATCACGTGTGCCCCTATCAAATTGGGACATCTTGTCATTCCAATGGGGGGGGCACAAGGGAAGGACAGCCCAGTGGGGCTGGCTGGGACTGAGACGGTTCTTCCCATTGCTAAGCCAACAACCAGCTGACCCCCAGGGCTCTCCCTGCCCACTCCAGGCACCCCCAGAATGGACACACTTCATCAAACCTTGGTCCCTCTGCAGAGCCCAGGGCAGATGGGGATGCCGGAAAGGGGAGCCTCTTCTTTTAGTGGAGTTGGGGAAGGGCCGATCTCACACACCAAATCCCCCAGCAGGGAGGAGGGAGGATTGGATTCTGGACACCCTGCTCTCCTCTCAACCTAAGTTCAAATGGAGCAGGATCCGAGACTAGAGGAGTATGGGACAATGAGCCAGATGAACAGTCAGAAAGACAGAAGATTCAGACCCTGTCCCTGGAAGGATGCAGATATGGACAGATGGTCAGACAGACAAGAGTGGTGGAGATGGATAAACAGATGAATTCCAGCAGAGAGATGGATTCATGGACAGGTGCCACTGGGTGGGTGGATGTGGATGGACAGATGGACTCAGACAGGTGGATGAAAATGGATGGACAGACAGACCTGGGTAGCTGGATGTGGGTGTATGGACCTGAATGGATGTCAAGATGGATGGGTGGATGGATGGATGAGGACAGATGAATGGCTGGATGAATGCCAATGGATGAGCAGTTATGGCTGGACAGACAGGTGGGTGGGTGGATACAGTCAGATGGACAGGCAAGGTGCTCAGGGACATGCCTGCCAACCTTCCCAGCTGCCCCACAACCAAAAGCCCTCTCAGCCAGCAGCTAGGGGCACAGGCAAGGGTGGCACTCCTTACCTCGCTGATGGCCATGCTGTCAGCTGGCTCCCGTGGGCTCTGCTCTGCTGCGCTGCGCTCCCTCCAGGGATCCTCAGAGCCCCCTCCCTCCCTGCTCGCTGGGCTCCTCTTAAAGGTACAGCTGCCGCAGATGCCAGGCAAGGGGCCAGAGGGGCATCGGGGCAGAGCCCAGAGGGTGCCCACTTGGCAGAGGAAGCAGAAATGTGTTTGCAGGGACACCAGCTCCTGGGAACTTCTCGGTCTCCTTCACCAAACCTACAGCAAAAAGCCTCCTGTGTCCCCCCATGCCACTCTCCTTCTCCACTGCATCCTGGGCTCCTCAGCTCTTTCCAGCACTGCATCAGCCCCACTGCCCCCTGTGACACCAGCTCTGCTGGGTCTCCTCACTCCTGACTCACAGCCCTCTCCCTGCAAGTACTCCAGAATCTGGCTTCCATGGAGCAGAACCAGCCAGAACTTGTTTATGGGGTTGGGCAACCTATCAGGACCAGACCAAGAGTCTCCTGTAGCTTTGGACAAAGCCAGGTGTGGCCCCCAGAGCTGCTCTCCAGAGCTGCGGGCAGCCTGTGCTCCGGGTGAATGCTCAGGCCCACTCTTGGCAGACAGGGAGGCTGTCCACAGAAACCCTCCACTGCACAGAGCGTGTCCCTGGACTGCTGGGGTGGGGAGCCTGACACCCTCCTTGGGTCTGGAACAGGTCAGATAGGGAGGGCCCAGGGGGGTCTGGGACCGAGCTCTGCTCGGAGGGCTCAGAATTTCCCTAAGCATGCGGGGGTGAGGTGGTGGCTCAGGCACCTGGCCACCACGTTTGATCTCAAACAGGAACCAAAGGCCCTTCTGAAGGAGGTTGTCACCAGGACGACCATTGTTCTGGGCTGGGATTCTCTATCCTGCAAAAGATGAAAGGAGAGAGGAAGGGAGAGTGGTGGAGCCTGCAGGAGAGAGAGTGTGCAAATGAGCAGGTGAGGGCAAGAGAGAGGCATGTGTCTGAGAGATGGTGGGTGATACGAGTCTGCAAAGCAGGGTGAGGCAGATGCAGATGGACAAGACTATGCCCAGGTGGATGTGAACAGCCATGCCTGTGAGTGTGTGCAGGCTGGGGGCTGCATGGGTGGGAGCCCCTTTGACTGGAGACCAAGTCCTGAAAGCCATCAGACTCATTCCTGGAGAACTTCCGTCCCCAAGGCAAGTCCACCCCACCGCCCCCAGCTACAGCTCGAGTCCAGTTCCAAAGGGGCAGCCGTGTTAGTCTAGTTCAGTAAAACAAGCTCGAGTCAGCAGGGCTTTAGTGCTGAACATCTGGCTCAGCAAAAGCTGGGGGGCGCGGTGGCCCCAGGGTGACCCTGGCAGAGCACTCGCTAGCTCTATTCTTCCTGCCATTCTCTGCCCAACACGTGCTGACTTGCTGCAAAGAGCCAGAACAATCACCAGCCTGAATAGCTTAAACAAAGCTGCTGCCCCCACCTCCCCACAGCTGGGACTCCAGCCTCCCTCAATGCACCCACACCAGGTGGGTGGGCTGCCCTGTCAGACTCCATCAGCATCAAATGCCAGCCTAGAGAGAGCCCAGCGTGGCCCACTGCTCCTGCTATGCTCACTGTGCTGCCAACTCCCTGCCCCGACCCACCATTGGCCTCTCCACCCTCCATCCATCCCCTCACTGTCCATCATTGCTTCCCCACTCCCCTCAGAGGGGGCTTGGTGCCCCTGCCTCTGCCCCTGAGAGGGGATGGAAGACACCCAGCCAATATCCTCAACTGCTCCCACCCATCCTCTCAGCGTACACCCCCTTGTGCCCACCAGACATACAAACCCCTGGCCAGATGTTTAAAGAGCTCAGCCCAACATCCCCTCCCCTCTGAGAACCATGGAGTGACCCCCAGAAATGACCAGGGCAATGCCCCCCCCATGCACAAAACAGGTGCTGCTGGGTACCATGTGTTTTTGAAAATCCACCCCCCTCCAAACTCAGTCAACCTGGACGCAGGCATCTCATGGCATTTCCATCCTCTCAAAACTGAAAGAGTTGGGGCCTGGGAAAACAGAGACCCATTTTTCCTTAGTCCTGCACTACTTGCCTGATTCTCCACAGCCCTGTGCCCTCCTGGGCAGCTGGTCCTGGGCAGACCAGCGCTAATTCTCATCACGCAAAGAAACGTGTCATTTGTGAAATCTGGTGGGCTATCTCCTCACAACTGGAATATTAAAATCATCAGCTACACAATCTGTGTAGGAAGGACAGCGGGGGTCAGATGTAATGGGTAGGCAGGAAAGCTAGGTGAAAAAACACATGTCCCTCACTCAGGATCCCAAATGCAAGTGGATCAATGTGTCAACTCACAGTGTCCAGCTAAAGTGCTGGTGATGGTCCATAACAGATGGCTGCCTCAAACCAGACACCAGGACAAGTTCCTCCTTAAGCCCCCATCTGTAAGAAAGCATCGCCAACAGGAAATGTTAAAAAATCCACAAGCAGGCTCAACAAAACCACAAGATTGGCTCTAAAATCATGAGATTATGTACAAATAACAGCTGTGAGGTTCTTTTTATTTGCCATCTGCTTTCAGAGTCTTTAGGGTGCACTGGACTCACATTTTGGAGCTTTCTCCACAGCTAGGAGGGCTAGAGATATTTTCTTTTAAGCACAAAGGCTGAAACCATCACAGCTCCACTTGACTCCAGAAGCTGGGGTTTACGGAAAACAGAAATTGTCATGAGAGTTGGCAACAACCAAAAATGTGTGGAGCAAACAATAGCATTCTGGGGGAACTCAGCTTTGCTGGAGATTTCCTGTCTTTTATCAGCATTTCTAAAGGTTACACAGATGTTGAAAACCTGGACGGGGTGTGGAAAAGAGCCACAAAAATGATTGAAGGTGCTCCCTGCCCTTAACCAATCAGAACTTTTCAGTGAAAAGACTATAGGGCTGGAAACCGCCTGGCAGAGGAAGCTTTAAAGAGCAAGAGAGGAGGGTGGGTTGTGCTCATTACAGAGTATCAGAGTCTACTGGAGAAAGGCAGAGCAAGAACGGCTGGAAGCTGAAACCAGACAAATTCAAGTAAGAATGAAGGCCCCTTTTGTTTGTTAACAAGGAGGGTGATTAAGCCTTGGAACAAACTACCAAGGAATTCTCCATGCCCTTGTATTCAGATCAAGGCCAGCTGCCTTTCCAGAAGATGCTTTAGCCCAGTGGTTTTTCAACCTTTTTCATTTGCAGACCCCTAAAAAATTTCAAAGGGAGGTGCAGAGCCCTTTGGAAATCTTAGCTGTATGCTGCAGGTTCCCAGGTGCCCACAGATTACCAGCTGAAAACCACGGCTGTAGCTAACCCCAACTTGTTGGACTCTACACGGGGTGGGAGGGCGGGGAGTGAAATCTCTGGCCTGTGCCATGCAGGAAGTTGGACTGAAGAATCTAATGTTCCTGTCTGACCTTAAACTGTGCATGGAACATACAGCCCGAGCAGAATTTCATGCCTACCTGCTGCTGGTATAAACTATCCGGGACAACGCAGACACAGGCTGAAACGGTCCTTGGTCACGTTCCAAAGGGGCAGCCATGTTAGTCTAGTAAAGCAAAAAAAACCAAAAAACAACAGAGTCTTGTGGCACTTAAAGACTAACAGATTTATTTATCCTTGGTCATTGGCTGCTGGGTCTAGCAATTATAAGCCTCCCCAAAATGGAAATTCCCAGAGGCTTCCCTTGGAAGCACAGGGCATGCAGATGAAATATTACTTGGTACCAACACACCACAGCATGGTGGCAGGGGAAGGCTCTGTCTCTCTTCCCTGTTCTTTTGCTGTCTCACCAACTGTCCACATGGATGAAAGGCAGAGGCCCAGGGGCGATTGGTGCTAATGCCAGCCCCAGGTGGCAGCAGCAGAACTGCAGGGCCCATTTTACCTAGCACAGCTGCCCTCCAGTGACAGAATTATTGAACTGTCAAGCACCCTTGGAAAGGCAAGGCCCAGCACAGCTCTCCGGGGGCACAATCCAACTGAGAAGGAATGGCTGTCTGCAATTTAAACACAGCCACTGACCTGCTGCCTCACCATGAGTAACACCCCTGCCCCATGCCTCAGTTTCCCCTTCAGTGTTATACTTAGAAAAAAACACAAAACCAAGATTTTTAGAACAGATGATCCTAAATGTATGCTGGCCACTATCCATGCTACACTGGCCAGCTGACCTTTTGCAAACAAATGCATTCATGATGCTTAATATGCATCACACAAGAAGTCTGACTACTCTGAACTACTTCTGTATGTATTTTCTCCATTTTAATGCATTGGGTTTAAGGTCATCTGTTCTACAAAACTTGTTTTTGTATTAGTTTTCAATCAAGACTAAATGTAGATCAAATTAAAACCTATGAACACCACTTGTCTGAAACCTAACCTATAACCATTGCACCAACTGCTGGAGAAAGGTGAGACAGGACAGGAAATACATACAGACAAGATGGAGAAGGTAATACAGAAGTCTCAAACACAGTATGGCCCACCACAATGACACTATTGTTACTGATAGTTGCCATATTGTTGTATGAAAAGGTTTCAGTGGTGCAGCCCTCAGGCTAATGTACTAGTCCTCATGTAGTTCTCATGCTGATTTGAGTTTGAGATCTCTGAGTTAATATAAAGGTCACCTAAAAAATGAAAGCCAGCAGGATCTTGTTTATGGGGATAAGGCAATATACCACATTTATTGTTTATATAGACTAAGTTTTAAAAGGCAAAACCCATCCATTTTTTTTTAAAAGCACAAGAATCAGTTTAAAGAAATAGAGGAATTTCCTATTCAACCACATTCATACATATTAAAGATTGTCCCAAAGGGGCAGCCATGTTAGTCTCGTTCTGCAAAACAAGTAATGAGTCCTGTGGCACTTATAAACACTAACAAATGTATTTATCATGTGCACGTCCATGGGAGAAAAATCCCACTTCAGACACTTTGAAGATGGGGGAACCAAATTTATTAGTCTTTAAAACTGCCCCAGGACTCCTGGTCTGTTTTATTAAATAGCATGAAGTGCTCAGATCCAGTGGTGACAGGGCGAAAGAGGTGCTCGCTAGGGCAGGGACTGTTCCTGGGGGCATCCGCACAGCACCCGGGGTAGTCACGGCCCAGGCTCTGCCCTCAGACGCATCAGCATAAAGCCGCTTTTTGCGGCACAGCAATAATGGTGGCCGCCACCAACACTGGGACATTACTGGCCGTTGGGAGCCAATGCAGAAGAGCAACAGCAGCGCTTGGCTAGAGTTACCAGATACCAAAACCTTGGAAAGGAAGTCAGGGAAGTACAGATAGGAGGACATCGGAGGACACATGGAGAAAATGGAGCATTAATGTAATATTCTACTGTTTTTAGGGGGCCCTGAAACACTTTCCCCTAAAAATAAGGTATTCTGTTGCATTCCAGCATACTTTAACCCCTACAAGTAAGAAGCCAGATAAAATCATGTATTTTAAAATGCCTGCCAGATGGAGAGCGTGAAAGTAAAAAGGACATGTCCTCCTTTTACCTGATCTCTGGTAACCCTACGCTTGGCCCCTCTCTGGGGCTCCCAGGCACCAGGCAGATCTCTGCTCCCAGGCTGCGGGGCAGGTAGCCGGGGGTCAGCCCATAGGCCAAACCTCCATGAGCCCCACCACCCTTCCCTCTACGCTGTACACGCCTGTGTGCGCACAACAAAACACAGTGCACACACAAAAATTCAATAGTGCCACTCACAAAGACATTCTTTTGCACACACAAAGAAGTGTGTTGTGCACACAGCCTAAGAATAATTAGAGGGAACACACCCACCCACCCACCCACCCACCCACACACACACACACACCAGGCGTCCTGCAGAGCTAGGCCCCTTTATCAGTGGGGGTCAAAGGTCACGCCTCGGCCTGGCGTCCCCGAGCCCAGCGGAAGCCAGGCCCGTCCAAGATGGCGGCGCCCAGCTCGGCCGTACCAGCGGAGTCACGTGAGGAGGGAACAGCCCGCGCTGGGCGCCACGTGACCCGAGATCGCAAGATGGCGGCGCCCATGCTGCGCGCGCTGCGGCGGCCGGGCTGGGGGCTGTGCGGGGCCGGGCGGGTCTGTGCGAGCGGCCCCCCCCGCAGAGGTAGGGACCGGCCGGAGCCCCGCCCCCGCCGCTGCTGGGGTCCAGCGAGCAACCCCCACGGCTGGCCCTGTGACGTGTTGGCTTGGCCACGCCCCCAGCTGACTTGGCCACGCCCATCGTGCATGGCCACGCCCCCAGCTGGCATTGGGGTGGGGTGGCGCTGCCCCCTGCACTGCCCACCCTTGTGCTGCCAACCCCGGGCTGAGCTGGCCCTGAGCCCACTGCTGGGGCTGCCGTGACATCACTTCCTCAGCAATGACGCCTCCCGTCCTTGCCCTGTCCCCCCACTTCCCCCCGGTCTGAATTGGGACCCTAACCCTGTTCGCTCAGCCAGGGCAGCGTGTCCGCCCCACTCCCCCCAGCTGGGCGCCTTTGCCAATGTTTGCGTGACCGCGTCCTGGACACTGGTGTGCGGCCTCTCCACCTGTGAGACCCACAGCCTGATCTTCCCCCACGTCTCCAGCCACCCGCTTCCTGGCCAGCTCATGGTCCTCGCAGAGACTTGGCTCCCACCCTGGAAAAGATTAGGGCAGGAGTGGCTGTCTGTAAAGGGACGCTGAGCACTGAGCGCAGACCCTCATTTCAGCTTTAAGACCCACCCGAGACATTGTGAAGCAGCATTTTGTGTTGCCCCCCAACGCCTGGTGGGTGCAGGGATTCTGCCTGGGTGGTGTCAAATCAGGAGCCTTTAAACACAGGCATCGGGCTCCTTTGATGTGTGTCCTCCTTTAGGATTCACACACTCAATGTTTTCTCTGCCCCTAGGATGGCTACAAACGCACTCTTACGGTTTTTAATGGGAAACTGAGGCACTCCTGTAAATCTTCCTGTGCCAGGAGCATTGCTCTTCAGCGACCTTTGGGAGTGGGGGCTTTGAAATTGCAAGAGTGGGCAGTGCTGGCCTTGTAACACCACTGTGTGAGAGAGTACTGCTGTTAACCTCATTCTGTTGGTGGGGCGGAAGAGAGATTTTCAAAAGACTGGAAGCTCTGAACAGGGTCTGGCTCTTAACTGGATCTGTGCAGTGCTCAGCACAAAGAGGTCCTGATCGCAGATTCTGCTGTAACCCTAAAAATCTCCAGTGTTGACAAAAGAGGAAGGGATATTTAAGAATAATATTGTGTCCAGTCTCACTGTGCCATCCCAATGCCCTAAAGCAAATTATCTAATTTTTCTGGTCACCTTTGAGTGGAAGAATTTGCTGTCCCGGTGGATTATTTCTGGGAGCCATCAGCAGAGCTTTTGCTTGAAGCATCTCTTTGTTTTTTTCTGTCCCCCCAGATATCAGTTTCAAGCTTGATGAGCGAACAGCTCACAGCAGCCTGGATCTCTTCAAGAACGACACTGGTGTTATTTACCGCGTGCTGGGAATTGACCCCACCAAAGTCCCCCAGAACCCCGAGCGATTCCGGGAATGGGCAGTGGTGCTGGGTGACACCACAATGTCCAGCGGCCAGCACTACTGGGAAGTGACGGTCAAACGCTCGCAACACTTCCGCATTGGCGTGGCCGATGTGGACATCTCCAGGGAAGGGTGCATTGGGGTTGATGACCGTTCCTGGGTATTCGCGTATGCCCACCGCCGGTGGCACTCCATGCTGGCCAATGAAACCACTCCTATCAGCAACATCGGCAACCCTGAGCGTGTGGGGCTGTTGCTGGACTACGAGGGCAAGAGACTCAGCCTGGTGGACGCGGGCAAGCAGGTGTTGATCCATACCCTGGCCACAGAATTCCAAGGGCCCGTTGTGCCTGCGTTTGCTGTCTGGGACGGGGAGCTGCTCACACACTCTGGCCTCGATGTGCCCAAGAGCCTCATGGACAGTTAACATTCAATACGATGTCCTGGGGTGCCTGAACACGTCCTCCCATAGAAAGATTGTTCAATGATGTTTCAGCATAAGGCAGAGAAAGGGATTTGGTCCATCCCCTCCCCTGACTAGCCAAGGGGGGGCACCCCCCCCTTGGGAAGGAGCAGCCCCCTCTCCTCCACCTCTTCCTCTTCTGTCCAGTGATTCTGCTTGGCTAAAGTAGGGTCCTCAGTCCACGGTTCTGCCCACTAAGTTTGTGGGTCAGTCCTGGAGGAGCTGAGCCCCCTCTGGCCTAGCATCAGCCTGTCCCAGGCTCGTTTTTTCTTCTCCATCTCTGCTGGTGCCCTGGAGCTTAGTGGCCATCTGCCACGCCTGTGCCAAATGCCTTCCTGGTTCCTGTACCTGTTCGCATCCTGTGCCACAGGTGGCAGAGTTGGATTTGAATGATGGAGGAGGAGAAGAGTCACTGTTGCCCCCTTAAGGGAGGAGAGGAGAGAACAGTGGTGCAGAGCTGCTCTCAGCCATGCTTTGAGGGCACTTAACTGGAAATCTAGGTCCCGTTGACAACCGAGGCCATTATGCTTCCCTTTCCCCAAGTGCTTTATTAACAGGCAGCAAAGAACCAGCCCCCCTCTTCTTCCACAGTATCACGGCTGTCACAGTGTCTCACCCCCCCGCCTCTGCTCATGTCCTTCCTGCTGCCTAGACCTGACCTGCTCCTCACTGCAGCCTCGAGGGATGTTGGTTCCTTTCCTCCCAGCTGTGGTTGGTCTGGCATGGCTGGGGGGGAGGAGGGAGGGAGTGGAGCACTACGCCCCCCAGCACCCATTAAGGACTTTGCCTCTGCCTCTTGCCTCTAGCGGTGGGTCCTGGACCCACTAGCGGCCAGGCCATCACCCACTCAGATGCAAGGGGCTCAGTGTGTTCCCTGCATTCACACAAAGACAGTGCTTTGCTGGCTGGCTGTGTTGGCAGCCGGGTGGATCTCCCCCTCCCCTGCGCTGTAATAAACCAGAGCATGCTCAGCCGTAGTTTTCTCTGTGCCGGTGTCATGTGACAAGGGAGCTGGAGCTGGGAAGGGAGTCCTCACAAAGGGAACCAGTCTCTAAGCCACATACAAACACAGCTGCAGGGGTCCGTTTAGAAGGCCCAAGGGGCTAGTGTCACAGAGCTCTGGGAGGGGGAATGGGAATGTGTTTGGAAATGACCCCCCTTCCTCCCACCCCAGGCTAAGGCAGACTCATGGTGAGGGAGATGCCCAGATTCCCTGGCCAAGGGGCCCAGGGTGCTGGACACCACCACAATTCCCAGTAACTCCTTTGGGAACTAGAGCCAATCTTGATAGGAAGTGTCAGCCTTGGGGTAAACAGCTGGTCCCATTCCTCACCTGAACACGCACCAGCCTGTCCATGGCAGTGGGTGTCTGGAGCAGAGCTCTCCTAGGGAGCAGTGTTTGGGTTCTGGTGGCAGGCTCCATGCACAAGAAACCCTGGACCAGTTTGGAAATGTCTCCAGACTAGAGGGTCTCCCAGGTCCCATTAGGGGTTTGCCCTGCCCTTCTCGCTCCAGAATCTCTTGAACAGATCGGCCTTCTATGTCACCCCCAGCGCATGGATGTGGTGGACCCTCCTGGGTTTCACCACCTCCAGATGGTTGAACAGGGTGGCATTCTTCAAGGGGTTGTTACTCAGCTTGCGGGAAGGAGGGGCTCTGCCCCAGGCCAGATGGAAAAGAGGGAGGATCCAGCCCCTGTCCCACCAACCCTTTGATCACTGGGGCTAAAAGTGGGGCTGGGGGGAAGAGAGTGTCCAGCCCTGCATGGCAGGGGGTAAAGTAAAGCACCATTTGCTCCCCCTCCCTGTCCCCGGAGGCTGGTTCCCACCCCCTTCTACAGTCAGTGGGACCAGCAGAGGAAACCAAGCTGGGGATGTCCTGAGACATGCCCAAGCACTAATGGGGGGGCAGGGGGTGTCCACACAGACCGTAATGACATCTAGGTGCCCTGAAGAGGAGCAGAGGCTGGTGTGAGGGTGGCGGATTTCTGGGTATTGGGGACTCCCCAACCTCGGAATTGACATGAGCTGGGAGGCCAGGGCAATGCCTCTGTCCCCACATCCCCTTGGTCCATCAGGGTGGGAGCAAGCACTGGGGTGTGGGCCCTTGGTGGCTGTTGTGGGTTTGGGTCCCAGTGGACTTCCAAGGGCTGCCCTTCTCCATGACTGGCGAAGCACAGGGGAAAGAACTGGAGCGCCTGGCCTCGCATGGGGTGATGTGCTTCCCTGGCCCCTGAGGGCTGACTGCGGCTGGAGGCGACTGACTTGTTATGGAGGAGCCACAGTCAAAAGCCAGGGCTGCGAGGCCGGAGCAGCTGCTGCCATGGTCTGTTCCTGGAAACTATGGCTCTGCCAGTGCCTCTCAGTCCCAACCCACAGCCCTTTGCTAGCCCAGCCCTGGGCTGCCCCAACTCTGCCAGTGCCCCACAGTCCTGATCTGCAGCCCCTCCCTCTTTCCAAAAGCTGGAATTGTGCTCTCAAATAAGTCACTCCTCCTATAAGGTGTATTACAGTTGCACTAGGAGCTCCAGTCAGGGACCTGTTGTGCTAGGTGCTTTACGAACAACAAAAAAAATCACTTTGACTCAAGGAGTTAGCAGTGGAGACACATGGACAGCTGCTCAGATGTGGCAATGCAGAAGTAGCCATGGGACCCCCTTTGTACTTGGGAAACTCTGCAGGAATCAGAAGTCATGGGGCTCACAAGACATGCCTGGAACCTCATATGACTTCAGCATTTGTTCTCAGTCAGAGCCACCCTTCCCAGCTTCCTCTGTAAGTGCTCCAGGGGCACTGAGACCATCTGATCTGTCTGCTCCATGGTGAAGTAAGCAGCACCCATAAAATGATCCTTAAGATGATACAAATCCAAACACCAACCAACCCACCCCAGAAACAAAGGCGGGGCTGGAGGGGTCAGTTAGTCCAGCCCCATGTACTGTGCCTGGACCAGTAAACCTAGACCGGCCCGGATGTGTTTCTCCACCTGATGTTAAAAACTTCCAAGGACAGGGATCCTGCAGCCTCCCCTGGAGTCTCCCATTCCTTCAAGTTACAAAGTTTTTCCTACCATCTGACCTGGCTCTGCCTTGCTGCAGATAAAGCCTCTTGCTTGTCCTACCTTCAGTGGACACAGTGAAGAGTTGGTCCCTGGCCTCATAAGAGCCTTCAGGGTATTTGAAAGGTGTTCTCTGGTCCCACCTCAGTCTTATTTTCTCAAGACTAAATGTATACAATTCTTTTAACCTTTCTGCGGAGGTCAGGTTTTCTAAACCTTTTCTAATTTATTTGGTCTCTCTCCAATTTGTACACATCTTTCTCAGGGCTGTGCAGAGCCAGGCAATGTCTTACACACCTGTTAATGTGCCCCAGAATCATATTAGTCTCAAAAGCATAACTGGGTTCCAAAGAGAACAAGTTGAATTCCTGGAGGACATTCCCTCAGTGATTGTTAGCCAAATGGTCAGGGACAAAGCCCCCATTCGCTGGCTGTCCCTAAACCTCTGACTGCCAGAAGCTGGGAGCAGAAGAGAGGATGAACCAATCAAGAATTCCCCAAGTTATTTGTGCCCTCTGATGCATCCAGCCCCAGTCACTGTTGGAAAACAGGACACTAGCGTGGGTCAGACCAATGAATGGTCCATCCAACACGGCTGCTGCCCAGGTGGGGTTTAACCTGACACCCCAGTGGTATTCCTTCATTTTCAGGTGCACATGCATTTGTAATGCGTTGCCTGTTTCCTAACATGAGCTAACCCACCCTCATGGGGAGGTGAGGTTGGGCTGTAAAGCTCAAGAGCCGCTGCTCTGCTGGCTATTATCAGAGCTGCACATGTGTGTGGCATAGGCCCTATACTGCTATCAACTAGTAGAGAGTCTTTTTCAACTCAGATATTGGGTCCTGGGCTCCTGGAGCAGTTTTATCACTGCTGTTGCCATCTCTGACACTGGGTGATAATGGGAAAGGTATGGGGGGGTCAAGGCTTGGATACAAAGGGGGCCACTGAGGCAGGGGAGGGCTGAATTGCCCTAAGTGTGTCAGTGGTAGAACTGGGACAAGATCCTGGGATCCTAAGTCCTGCTCTAGTGCCCTACCCACTAGCCCATGCCACCTCTCTAAGTGCCTGCCGACACCCTGAACCCAGTTTCTCAAAGGGGCTCCTTATTTGGGGCTGGCTTGCAGGGTCCATTCCGGCTGGGTGCTGGGATTCAGTTCAGGTCTTTCTGCCTCCCCTTTCTGAAAGAATTTACTGGCTCTGGAGGGCAGGGTGGAGTTTGCATTCAAGGCTCCGCCTAGGATAGTGGCAGGGAAATCCTGGACCGGAATTTTTTTCTGTAATGTGCTGATCTGGAATGGACTCCAGCTGCGTTCCCAACTCTGGGCCCCTGACATGGCCCGTATCAATGTGGCCCAACCCCAGCCCACAGGAGGGGCTGTGTTGGTGGTGTGGATGAGGGGCTGGCTGAAGAGGGGTCAGCTCTGACGTGGCTACAACCTTGAAGTGCTCTCTGCACCCTCCCATCCCAGGACACAGCCCCTTTGCCATCCCAGTTTCTAGGTGAGCCCCATGGAGCCTGTCGGTGCAGTCCCCAGCCTTGGCCAGGGGGAGGCAGTGCAGACCACATATTCCCCCCCTCACCGCCCCCCCCCCAAATTGAATGGCCTTACTGAATCTTGGCCTGACTCCAGCACATCTGTAGGGAGCATGGCCAGGCCAGCTACAAAACCTGGAGTCTGTGAGGGCACCAGGGGCCTCTGTCCTGTTTCCCCCACTCAGGTGGCCACATCTCAAACACCTGAACCCCCCCCCAGCATCTGCTACTGCCTGGGCTCCACCTACCCCCCCATTCGTTGACCCTCTTTAACGCAGCGGAGAGAGACGCCCCTCTTTGGAGTGGGGGAGAGAGACTATCTTCTGGGGTCTCTATCCTCCAAAATCTGCCATCACTCCCAAGGCCCACAGATGCATTTGGGCTTTACTGCTCCTGTGGCAAATAGATCCAGACCCCCCACACTTTATGAGACCATTTGGGGTCCCCCTCTGTCTTTACTTGGTAACTGGAGCAGCCTCCTACAACCCACGTGGCCTCCTGCATCATCAGCGCACTTTTGAGCTAGGGCTTGGGTGAGCCAGGGTAGGGTTAACCCCCCCCCCGGGGTCCCAGATAGCAGCCCATGCCTCATTTGGGGGGGAGGGGATTCATATGGGTCCCAGTGGGGGCATCCCAGGATGCTGGGGGGGCTCCCCATCCTGCCTCCCCTTAGGGGGCCTCCCGGATCTACCTCAGCTCCTTCCTCTTTCCCGCCTGACAAGCGAGCAGCTGCCCCCCCTGGCCCCGAAGCTATGTGAGGAATTTGCAAACAATCCAGCCCTTGGCTCAGGCTCTGGCCTGGTGTGTGTGGGGAGATCTGGTTTCCTGGCTCCAGCCAGCTGTGTGGGGAGGCCAGGAATGTGGCGCTGACCCCAGCCAGCCCCCTCAGCCCTTGGGCCATGGTCCTGGGGCCTAGCCAGGGAAGAGGTGGACAGTCCTGCCCTCCCACCTTGGCTGGGGAGGTGGGAATGCTCCAAAACCAGGGACCTGAAAGGGCCACATAAAGGGGCATGGCCTAACAGACATATAAATTTGCATGTATTTTGGAGAGTTGCTTTGTTTTCAGGACCTGATTCAGGAGTGACACTTGCCAAGCCATTCTACCCCAGAAGCTTTCTCCTACCTCCGCAGGATCCAACCTGCCTGTCCTTCAGTCACCAGGGCGTTTCTAAGTGGCTCCATGGTGTGAGCCCACACTCAAAATCCAGGCCAGATTTTTCTCCTCGCTCCTCGGGAGGGCGGGGTGGAGCCTCTACCTGCCTCTGCTGCAGACTGGTTGGGTCCCTGGCCTTTCACCTGTGGCAGTCCCAGGGAAATCCCGGCCCGGAATGCAGTCCCTGGTGGCCTGTGCTGGAGTCTGCTTACCCTGAGGTGTCTGTGGCTGTAGACGAGGCTGGTCCTAGGACATCTGATGCCCCCAGACTCCCCATGGGGGCTCGAAGTGGGAGCTGCAGCCAGCCAGAGGAGTTTGCTGCAGTTGTGCCTGGAGCATTGCAGAGGAGATGGCTGTTGCCCCATAGCATGGATGAAAGGGGGTGGAGGGCGGACTGTGGCTAAGTATTAGAGACCAGCTACTCCCCCTTCTGTCGCTGACTGAGCTTGGTGGGAGGGGGCAATCTTTACACCCCTCCTGCCTCAGTTTCCCCATATGCCATACAGGGGTTACTGGCTCCCTGCCCTTGGAAGAGCTTTCCATCTGAGACTCTATCCCTCCATCCGTCCCTTCCTTCACAACCCCCTCTGTCTGTCCACACCCACCTGTGCAGCCCCCACTCCTCTGTCCATCCATCTCCCTCTGCATCCATCCCTACATACCCTCCCTCCCCCTTCCCAGCTTCCCCTGCCAGGGATCTTTCTCAAATTTGTCTTTGCTGCAGGGCTGGTGCTTGCCCAGGATCCCGCAGCTCCCTGCCCTGGGCTCCCCTTCCTGGAGCAGCACTTACAGATGGGTCCTTTGTTCCCTCCAGCCCTCCAGCAGGACCTGGGATAGGTTCCTATCCGCCTCTCTCCACCCCCCCAGCCAGAGTTCAGTGACCTCAGAGCCCTGAGCCTTAAGGCACCTCCAGGTGACAGAAGCAGGGGGTGGGTCACAGTGTTTTGCTCCTGCTGGTTGTTTCCCCAGTCCCTGGAGGAAGAAGAGTCTCAGCTTGCCTCCCCAACCTTGCTCCAGGATGAATCTGGGCAAGGGACTCTTCCTTTTCCTCAGTTCCCCCCAGAATATCATCATGAGCTGCACTCAATACCTCCCCTCCCAAGCCAGTGAACCCTGAAGCTGGATTGGTTCCCTGCTCCCTGCCCTGCTGATCCAGTCCATCTGCGGTGCAAGGTCCAGATCTTCCAGGGGCCAAGCCCCCACCCAGGCACCCCAAGTGTCTCCAGGACAAGTTGTGGCAGTGCCAGGGGCCAGTCAGGGAACCAACTCCTGCTGCACTTGGCCCTGGACAGGCAGCAGTATAGACAGGCCTTGCCCCAAACAGCTGGGGAGAGGGCTTGCTCTGGACTGGGAGAAACCAGGACGGCTGTCAGATCCGGTGTGGGCCTGAAAGACACCTGGGTGATGGTGGCGCCAGACTGATCCCTGCTGGGGCGAAGAGACGATGGTACCGGCTTACTCCCTAAGAGGCCAGGGAAGGAGAGCCAGTCCATGGAGCAACATCCCCTTCCTCGAACTCTAGGTGAAGTTGAACGCTGTGGCCAGATCCTTGGCAAAGGCGAGTGCTGCCAGTGGGACCCTGACCCTGGTGGAGGAGGAGAGGAAGCAGCATCTCACCCTCAGTGCAGCCTGGAAGGGGTTAAATCTGCTCCCTTCCCATCCTGGCCTGGGTGCCCCCCTCATCGCTGGGGCCCGGGTGGGGCCTCGTGATCCGCCACTGCAGCCCCCCAGCCTGTGAGAACAAGGGCCCCAGACACTCCCTGTCCCTTGGTGACTCATGAGAAAGACACATAGGGTAACACCCAGATGGGGCTGCACAGCCGGGTCCAGCCCGGGAGGGGCGACACTGAGATCAGCTTACAGGGCCCCGCCCACCCTAGGACTGGGTGGGGGTGCTGCTTTTTGGGGTGGATGTTCACTGTACACCAATTTTCCAGCACCAATCCCAGCTAGTGACTACTTACTAAGAGGGCACAGAGGGCTAGGTAGGATGGGACGTGGCTCTGGCATTTGACAAAGTGGGACTTTCTCCCATGAAAGCTCATGTGAAAAATAAATCTGTTAGTCTTTAAGTGCCACATGACTTCTTGTTTTCTTTTGCTGGACTAGACTAACACGGCTGTCCCTTTGGAATCTGGCAGGACAGCCTTCTTCCCACCCTGAATAGCCCAGCTGCTCCCCCCACCCCAGCTGGGGGGTGCCCTGTGTCTAACCCCCCATTTGGGTCTCCCCCAGCAGTCAGTGCCCCCATGTGCCATGAGAGGGTGCTGCTGTGCTGCAGAGAGTGGAGCGGGGGCCGGCTAGGGCTGACCTCTGTGGCCCCTGATCTGCTGGGAGAACGGGCAAAGGGCCTTCCAGAGGGTCTGGCTAAAACTGAGGGGACACGATGGCTCCGGCAGCCTGATTCCCAGTAGACACAGGCCCACCCCAAATCCCAGCTGCCTGCGTTTCCTCGGCCTGCAACGGTTCAAGCTTTTCCTATCCATGCACCCATTCTCTGCCTGCCTGTGCCCACACCCTCCCCTGGGGCTCAGGGCCTGTTGCGAGGGGGTCACCCCCCTGCAGTAGCATGGTGGGTGTGAAGACAGATGGACGGAGGAAGGGCACCGGGCCCAACACCCGTGCACCCTTCAGCCGGGCCGAGGCAGGGCCCGACTTCTCGCCGCCGTGTCCGTACAGCGCCTGGCGCGGCGAGACCGGACCCTTGCCATCCTCCCGTGACTCCCACAAACCCGAGGCGAGGACGACCTCCTGCGACCCCCGCCACCTCTCCAGGGGCCACCCACTCTTTCTGCCCCCTGGCTGCCCCGCTTTCCCACGCCTGTGCCAGCCGGAGGAGACTTGGGGGGCGCCCTGGGGGGCCGGTGCTGTGCAGCAGGCCCCACCAGACGGTCCCCCGAGGGGTCCGCGGAGGGGGAGCCGGCCCCCCCAGGCTGCGCAGCGCGGGCGGCGTTAGGACCCAGCGGAAGGCGGACTTGTCACTCTCCCAGCCCCAGATTCCAGGCTCGCTTCCCTCCGTGTGACGTCAGCCAGCCGCCCCGTCTCTCGCGCTGCCCCCCCCCGGCCCCCCCAGGACCCACAGGAGGAAAATGCTGCTTTCCGTGCAGCCCCGGGCCGGCATCGCCACCCTGGGCTACAACAAGGGCGGCAAGAAGGTAGGAAAAGCGGCTGCCCCCCGCTGCCCTTGGCGCCCCGCGAGCCGAGGCGTGGGAGTGGGGTTCTTTTTTTTCCCACGCTCCCCCCCCGGCGCTCCCCGTCTCCCCCGTTCGCCGCGGCTGGGCCCGGCCCGGCGGGGGCCCCGTGAGCCTCTGGGGCTGGGAAAGTGGCGGGGCCCCCCCGATCCCTCCCCATCGCCCCCCCCGCACGGCGAAAGGCGAAGCGGGGCGCAGTCGGGGCCGGGGGCGGGGGGGGAGCGGCCTTGCCAGGGGGCGCCTGCGCCTGCGGGGGGGGGCTGATCCCACCCCGGGGTGCGGGGGGAGACGGGTTGGATTGTGGGTGAGTCTCGCCCGCCAGCCAGGCCTGGCTTTTAACCCTCTGCGGAGATGCCAGCCCCCCCCCCCCGGCAGAGGCACGTGTGGGGGGAGCTACCCCCTCGGCTCTGGGGATACCTGGGAGGGCGCTGCCTCCTCCCTGGCGAGGCAGAACCGGGAGGGGTTCGTCTGGGAGCAAGGGCAAGGTTAAGCCTGGGGGGTTTCAGTGGCTCAGACTTTGGGGGGCTGGTGGGGTAGGACGGGGGCTGGGAGCCAGGGTGCCAGGAAGAAAGCAGGGTCTAGTGGTTAGCGACGGGGAGGTGGGTGAAGCCTGGAGGTTCGCACGTGGGGTTTGGGGACAGGAGCCCTGGGTCCAGCCCCAGATCTGCTGGCAACTTACTGTGTGACCTTGTGGGGGACAAGCTGCCTTTGCCTGGCTCTGTCTGCCTCAGTTTCCCTGTCTGCTGGGCCAGGAGAGTGAATTCTCCTGGCTATAAATCCCTGCAAGGCCCTCTGCCCTTCACAGGCCTCCGTACCACAGGCCTTTCTGGCGGCCAGGGCTCTCCACAGAAGCCTCAGGCCCTTACACAGTGCCGTGGCGGGGCGACAGCTGGGTCCATCCTCTCTCCGTCCACTTGGACCTTGGGAGCTCGCCCTGGCTCCTTGTGTTCTTTGATTTCCCCCTTGAGCCCCCGATCACACCCAGGTACCTGGCTCTGTGGTCCAGGTCTCTTTGGGGGTCCCCTTGTGTTGCTGACGCCCACCTACAGTTCCCCAATGTCCCCGTGACATTAACATCCCGGGGGTCAGAAATGAATTTGCTGCTCCAGCCAGCGGGGTGAACATCTGAGCCAGAAGCCGTGGCTGATGGGCCTCACCACCCACCCCGGGGAGCCACACGCACATCCTGGGTGTCCACATCCCCCCACCAAGTGTCCTGTACCGAGTGAGGCCTTCCTAGCATACCAGCAGGGAGGAGATGGAGGAGCCAGCTGTAGAGATTTCAAATCATTCCTTTGTGTGTGGCAGTTTGTGTGTGTGATCTGTCAGTTTCCAAGTCTGCTTAACTTTAGCGTGTGTGTCATTTGCATGTTTGTGAGTGTGTCAGGCTGGGTTAGAAGCGGGTGTGTGGTACATAGAGTACTTTTGCTTGCCTTTTCAGGGAAGCGGGGAGGGGGAGAGTGTCTCCGGGGTGTGTTGGCGGTCAGTTTTGTGTGGTGCACAGGCATGTCTTTGGGCACCCCATATGTCTCACTGCAGCTGCCAGTGTGTGTCCTGGGACATTGTCAATTTCCAAAGGGACAGCCGTGTTAGTCTCAAAGTGCCACACGACTCCTTGTTGTTTTTTTGTCCTGGGACGGCCAGTGTGTATTTGGGGCAGCGGTGACACAATCACTGTATGAGGCGGTCAGCCTGTGTGATGATGTGCGTGTGACTTTATTCTAGGGTGGCTGCATTGGAGCGTGTGTGGTAGTCATGTGTGTGTGTTGTACCGGTGAGTTTGCATGTGGCAGTCAGTGGGGAAGGGGCAGAAAGTGACAACGTGGGTGTTTCTGCTGGTGAGTTTAGTGGACGCATGCACATGCACGATTGAGCACATGGGTGTGCCGGGGAGTGTGTGTTCCATGGATTTTATAGCTCTGGATTTCAAGTCAGAACCTTGGATCATGGCACGTGGGTAGTTCTCCGCCCGCCCCCGAAGCCCACAGCTCAGAGTTAGGTGGGGAATCAGAACACATCTTCCCTGAAGTTAGGGGATATTTTGCCTTACAGTTTGGTGTCTGAGTTGCTCATCTCTAAAAAGTGGAAATGCTCAGTGGGGAGCTCTGCTATTCATGACATTGCATGGACCTCCAAGTGCTATTTATTTATTTGAGGTACCAGCCTTGCAAAGGGGTAAAAGCGTATGTTGGTTGGTTGCTGTTATCCTTGCTGTTTTCTTAGTGTTTTGGTTTGGTGGCCTGTATAAACGCGGCACCTGGGATGGTGAGGCTCTTAGTCAGGAGAGGAGTTTCTGACTGCTGTGTAAAACTACTTTGACTAACAGCGTCGTCGATTTTCAAGGCCAGAAAGGAGCAGTTGCGATCATTTCATCTACCTCCCGTGTAGCACAGGATCTTGCCGTCCCTGCACCCAGCCCATATCTTGTGGTTGAGCTAGAATTAATATCTCAACTGGAAAGGAACTCAGCTCTGAGTCCAGGGCCACCTAGTGTCCTGTCTCCAATCGGGTGGCACAAGATGTGTTAGAAGACATAAGGACCCCACCATTACCCCACCTGGGACACTCTTTCCCCTGCCCTATAACTGATCCTGCGTGCTAACAGTTAGACATTGGTTTCAGCCATAACACCTGAGGGTTGGTTTCAGGGCTGGCGGAGACCTCCTTCCATTTTGTGAGAAATGTTGAGATTTTGTGCAACCTGGGCCTGTGGGGGTCTGTGTTTCCATGCTTGATCATCTGTTCATTCTGGGTTAACAGTTGCTGGACTCACATTCTCTTCCTAGAGCTGGTCAGAGCTTGAACCTAAATCATAGCAGGCTGGAGGGCTCTGACTCCTGCCTGGCAGGGTCCTAGGACCTGGTTCCTGAAGGCCTGCTGACCTGAGTCAAACCGATTTGCGTGTGGATGGGAGCAGGGCTGGCCTCAAACCTGAGCCTGTTCCTGGCCTTGGAATACAGTGTAGATGTACCTAAGAGTCTCAGTCATGGGCTAGGGTTCCTGGGTCTTAGGGGCGGCTTGGGAGATCTCTGGGAGGTGGCCTGGCCCTGGAGATATTTGAAATGATGTAATTTTGGTTTTGTTTCCTTATGTAACAGCCACCTTTGTCAGTGTTGAAATGAAACTTGCTGCCCTACAGATGTTTCTTCTTCCCACTGTGAGCTGTTTGGGGCAGGGGCTGTCACCACAGTGCTGTGCTCAGCCCAGTGGAGCCCACAACTACCCCAACTTTTAGGTGCTCCTGTGAGTTGAATGTGAACAAGTAGCAGAGTATCCCCCTTTGGCCCAGTGTAACATGAGTGAACAACCTTCCAAGGGGGGGAGGAGGGCAAAAAAACCCTAACACTGAGCTTGATAAGCCTGTTGAGGGATGGTAGGATATTGCCTATGCTGTCGGATAGTGATCTGCAACTGCTGGTGGCAAATATTTCCACTGACTGGTGATGGGACGCCAGGTGGGGAGGGCTCAGAGTTTCTACAGAGAATTTTTCAGGGTCTGGGTCTCGCTCATATGCTCAGGTCCAGCTGTCTTGTTTGGGGTCAGGAGGGAATATTCCCCCAGTTCAGTTTGGCAGAGATGCTGGGAGTGAGGGGGCTCCCCTTCTTTTGGGGGACGGGGCACTTGCAGGTTTAATTGAGCCTCAGTGAGGGATTCTTTGAAGCCTTTGTAGCGTGATCTGAGGATGTCAGCCGTGGTTCAGGGTCGGTTACAGGAGCTGGGGGGTGGTGGCCTGCGATGGGCGAGAAGTCAGACTAGGTGATTCCTTATGATCTTAATGGCTATGAGGCAAAGTTGGCAAGGTCCATGGCTGAAAAAGGAGCTGTGGCATTGGGCGGTGGGGATGGGGGGAGGAGGGGGAAGCCTTGGTTCTGAGCAGAGTAACGACATGACTGACAGCATAGCTGTCCATATGGAAATGTGAGCAGCAATGAGCCCGTGTGGCCTAGTGGTTAAAGTATAGCCTGGTGTTTAGGAGACCTGGTTCTATCCCCTGGTCTGCAGCTGGCCTGTATCTTGGCAGATCCCTTCCTGCTCCGTGCCTCAACTTCCCCATCTGTAAAATGGAGCAAATGATCCTGCTTACCCTTGGTAAAGTGCCATGATAGCAGCTGCAAAGAGCTGGGTGTGATTACGTTGATATTTGACACTATTCTACATTTTTTTACTTCAAAATAAACAACAGGCCAACAAACCTTGACTGGGCCTTCATTTTTACACGTGCATCTTGTCTTGCTCCCAAGATGTGCCAGGAGCTCTCCGGCAACTCTGGCTCAGGTGGTGGGCACTTGAAGGTGTGACCCCTCTGGCTGCCCTGCAGTCCCACTACCTAAGAGTAGTTTCAGGCTGTCCTGGGGTGAAATAAATCTTTCTGAATCTAGGTAGCACTAGAAAAAGAAGCGTGCATTGAGGAATGTCATGGTATCAGCCACACCCAGCTGGCAAGATTCACTGCCCAGGCATGTGTTATTGTGATATTTCATGATGTCACCAAGCATTTCCTCTGGAGGGGGGAAAACAGAGAGAGAGGGAGAGAGAGAGAGGACAGATCTCCAGCAGTGCAGAGGCACTGGAGGTTTCTGTCCATCTGCAAGTGAGTCATCCAAGTGTCACTGACTGCAGAGTGCACCGGCGGCTGAGAGCTGTGGGAAGTGGGGATTCATTTTTTTGTAGTGATCTCAGTTTTCGGAACCATAAAAGTAAATTTTGGCTCCTGTGTTTGGTTTTTTTGTTGGTTTTTTTTCCAGGCTTTGGTTTTTAAATTCTCTTAGATGTTTATGAAACTTAGACCAATAAAAATATTTCCGGCAGAAACAATGCTTTAATTATGGCGACACCCCCCCCTTGCTTCTAGACAGCACTTTTCATTATTATATCTCCAAGCACTTTACAAGGGAGGTCAGTGTCACCTTTGTTGCACAGCTGAGGAAACAGAGGCACAGAGCTGCTGTGAGTTGCCACTAGAACCAAGAATTAAACCTAGATTTTTGGATACCCAGCCCAGAGCAAGCTTTTCCCATAAACCTGGTTTCTTTTCCGGGTCTGATGCTAGTGCCTGGGAACCAGAGAGTGAAGTTAACTAGAAACTGACTATCAGCAAGTGTGAAACTGACCTGTTAGAAGTCCCAGCTCTGAGTGTTAATAATCATGAGTTTGGCTTGAAAGTCATGAGTCTTTATACAAATTCTTCAGATCCTTCAGTTCACATTTGCAAGCTTTTCCCTGCAACCAGGAGGGCAAGAAATTACACCCCCCCCCCATTAAAGCACAGATTCTCACCTAGTCCTCTGGCTCTTGGAGTAGAGTCTTTCAGAGAAATGCCAGATATTGCGAAACCCAGGTTTCGATTTTCAGAGGCAGTTTAGGAAGACTGAAAATCTTGCCATCTTAGGGCTTCAACCCTAAGTCTTAGGACTTCGGAGTCAGTTTCCATCTTTTGAGCTCTTCAGTTGAAGCTCTTCCACTTCGAATGACATGCTCACTGAGCCAGTGGAGGTCAGGGCCCCCATCTGGAGAGGTCTGCGTTGGTCAGAGCACGGTGTGGAGTCTGGGTTTGCAGCATCCCCAGGCTCTGATCACTGGACTGTTCTGAGGTGGAGGCATATTTCTTTGATTATGACTTGAAATCCTGCCCCGGCCTGGGGACCCGAGGAAAGTGTCACCAAAACTAACATATTTCCATGAACAGTTTTGGTTTCCACAAACTGGCATTTCCCTTCCCCTTTGGTTGAAACCCCCCTGACCCACTTTAGTTCAGAAGCTGTGCCACTTCTCCCCACCTTTTGTCCAGCTAGTGTCCCTTTCCTGCATGTGTTGTGGTTTTACTTCTGACTGCTCGCAGTGCCAGGTGCTGTACACATAGTCCTTGCTGCAGAGAGCCAAGAACCAAGGCCTGGGTGGGAAAATTGAAGTGGCATGTTAGGAATGAGGCATAGCTAGGAAATGAACCCAGGAGTCCTGACACATTTCTGCCTATCATAGTATCACCACACTTTCCCCACCCCCACTCATTGCTCCTAACAGCAATTAAATTTGTGGTCTTGGTCCCATGACACAATGCACTGCCTATCCCCTGCCTGATTAGTTCCTCAGTGGCCCTCAGGATGCATGCCAGACCACACCAATCTCTGGCCCTGTGCTTCTGTCATCCACCCAGCATGCTATGGCTGGTGAGGGTCTTGAACAGGCCACGTATCCCCCTCCTACCTGATGCAGTGTCCTAATGACGGCACTGTGATACAGGGACTAAAAGGTAGCATTTGGATGGGAGTTAGGCACCCAGTGGGACTCTGGAACCTAACTCCCCCAGGCTCTTTGAAAATATATGAAATTAGCTCATTGTAATGTGACCCACAGGGCACATTCTGATACCCCTCACCCCTCCATTCCCTTTAGCTACCAGCCGCTCAGCCATATCTCCCATTGCTCCCCAAGACAGTGCTTCCAGCAGCATCCCCTACAGACCACCTGGAAGCTGCTGGGCATCTTTGACCAAGACCATGCACTCAGGAGTGAAAGCAGCCACAGAGGGTTTCTGCTCATTTATTTTCTTGTCTGTATGGGCCCGGCTGGGGTTTGCTTCGCCCTCCACTCTGCGAGTTCAAGACAAAGCAAGCTGGTGACAGGGAGGTGAATTGAGATGCGTCCCGACTAGAAATAGGTCACCACGGAGGGGAACTAATCACTGAACCAGCTCCACAAGGTCTGCAGGGTTTTTCCATCACTGGGGAGGCCTCCCTTGGAGACAAGCCTCTCTGAAAGGTTTGGCGTAGCTTGACCCCGCCGTATGGCCTGGAGGCAGGAATCCGTGGGAGCGAACCCTCTCTGACTGGGTGTGGGGAAAATGAGGCACAGATGTGCCTCACTCAAGATCCTGCCACAAAATGGACTCACCGTGGGCACCTCCCATCCACGCCCCACTCTGTGCCTCTGTTTCCACAGCAGTGCCCCTTAGGTGACTCACAAGTAGGAGTTCATAGCTTCAGATTTGGCAAGGGCTTTGGGCTTCCTGGGCAAGCCAAAGCTTTGCTGATGAGCCTTCTGCTGTGTGGCACAGGAATGGCAGTGAGCCATAGACCCCATACTGGTTAGTGGCTGTGGAGATTCCCCCATTAACTCAGTGGGGCTGGGGCTTTCAGCATTGGAGGGGTCTGAGTTCTACACTTGTAGCTGCTCTCATGCCCTGCTCCTCTGTGTGTCTCACACACAGGCCCTGCAAATCTTGGGGTGAGTTGCCTGCTGTCTCACTCCCCAGAGATTCTCTCGTGCCAGCTTCCCCCTACTGGTGCTGTCAGCTAATAGGGAGCTGGGTCCTGCAGAGATTGATTCGTGTGGAAGCTGGGGGTGCCATTCCTGTGGGATCAGGGTCAGGTGCCAGGAGGATCAGGACTGACCCACGCCTCCTGCTCTCCGTGAGCGGCTTACTCTCGACCCGCAGCCCCTGCTCTCCCAGCCCTGGGCCTCTCCTGAGCTCCAAGCCAGGAGCCCTTCCTGAATGCTGCAGCAGTTTTGCAATGTGGAGCAACGCCCACACGTGCGGACTCAGTCCCGTCCCGTGACATCACTCAGCAAATCTCAGCCTGGTGGTAGTGGTGTGTGTGTCTGTCCCCAGCCATAATGGGCATTGCATGCGTCTTGCATGCTGGGCACAAGCATCCAGACCCCACATAACCCCTCTTTCTCACCCTCCAGTGCCCACCCTTCCGTGCCAGGCCGGGTGAGGGGGTACGGTGAAGAAGGGCTTTGATGGTGACCCAAATCCCCATCATCAGGGCTAGGGGCTGGGCACTCCCAGTAGGCTGGGGGTGGTTCCAGGCAGGCTGGAACTGGTTTTGGGGTGGGTCTGGGGTATCTTTCCCTGTTGCTGTGCCCCTTGAAACCCCCCCCCATCCTCTGTGTGGCGAGATAGATTATGGCCAAACCTATGTCTTTGTCCTGGTGGGGCTCGGGGCCGTGGTTGACCAGAGTCATGGGACCCCCAAGGAGCATATGGGGTGAGGGGCTGGGCTCTGGCCTTCTCTTTGTGGCTGCGCCACTGACTCCCTGTGTTGGCTATTTCCTTTAGCCCTGCAGCTGGCTCCACAGTGCAGGGCTGGTAGGCGTCTTACGCTGCTGCCTGTTCTGCCAAGTGGGGCAGGGTGGGGCAAGCTCTTCTCACACAGACCCCCCAGCCCTGGCGCTGACTGGGCAGGAGGAGGCTGCCGGCCAGCCCTGGTCCCTCTGTTCCCTTGCTCTTTGCCCTGGACAGGTTCCCGACTCTCCTCCCACTCCCCTAACTCCTGGCGCCAGAGCAGGAGGCCCGGACCTCTGGGCCCAGTGGCCATCAAAAAGTTCAGAAGCAAACAGAGAAGTCCTAAGGGGGCAGGGCAGCTCAGTGGGGTCAGGATGCCTGGGTTTTATCTAAATAACCATGAAGTGTGTGTGGGTGGGGGGTCGAGTCCCTCCTGCTCTCTGTGCCTTGGTTTCCTACCCCATATCTAGGCCTGGCTGTTGCTCTGTGAGTGCATGGCTCCCCTCTCCCCAGTCACCGCAGGCTCTTGGCAGACTCAGGCAGGCATCCCTGGGTCGGTCTTAATGGGCTAGTTCCCCGTCCTGTCTTGCCCCAGAGCCATGGGCTTGGGCTCTCTGCAGACTCAGACACCTGTTGTGTGACTCATGCTGCAGATTTCTCCTTCACAGCCGGCCTGTGGCCCAGGTTTCCCAACTGGTGAGTTCAGGAGCTTGGGCGCCAGTGGCTCACAGGGCTGGTTCTCCCCGTGGGCTCTCAGTGCAGCCGAAGCCTAACGGGCCTCACCCAAAGGCTCTCAGGCTCTCTGGTCTCTTTGCCCTAGATGCTTGGCACTCCAGGCCCAAGTCTGGACTGAGTTTCCCCACGGCTGCAGTGGTGCCCCCTGTTCAGAGTCTCTTACTCCCATTGGCTTTGTGCACAGGCACAGAGCGCTGCCTGGCTCTGTCGGCCTCGATCCAGGCGGGTGCTTTGGGAGCTCATGACCCTGAAGGAATCTGGCCGGATCTCGGGCAGGACTGAGTCAGCTTCCTGCCTCACAGCTCTGTCCTGTGCTGGGAGATAAACCCCAGGAGCCGGCGTGCTCGGCTGTGGGGCCCTGCTGGGGTGAGGCCGGCTGCTGTGCGGATAAGAGCCTTTGAGCAGCACAACCTCACCCTGGGCAGTGGGCTGTTTGGGGAAACTGAGGCATGGATGGCAGAAAGGACTCGGCAGGGAATTGTCCCCAGGAGTCTGGAGAAGCAGTGAAGGAGAATGGAGAGGCCAGGGTTGGGATAACAGGGGGCTGTGGGTCAGGACTGAGGGGTGCTGGTGGGGGAGAGGAAGCCCAGAGCTGGTCTCGGGGCTGGGAGAGGGGTTGTGAGCTCCAGGTCGTGGGTTCAGGACTCTAGGTCATGAACATCCCACCACCAAGGACTTTTATTGAATGTTAAAGTTGTGCCGAGTGGCTTTCCTCATTGGCCAGCTCATTGTGATGTTACTGGTAACTCAGCCTATGGCCACAGGGCTGGACTCAGCTTGTTTACATGCTGCATTCCCATTGGTTGGAATTGGTGGCTCCCATGGTGGTAGCACTGGGATTTTTGCTGGCTGGGGGGCACTATGGGGTGGGCAGGGCAGAGTGTTAGACAGCCCCAGTGGGAACCATCCCCTCCTTAGGCCTTTGGGCCTGGACCCATTGGGCTGGGCTGAGGTTATCACCAGGCCTGGACCAGGGCAAGCAGGTGGCTTGGTGGGTGAGTCCTCAGGTTTGCCCCCCCCATTTAACCCTCCCCCCAAACCTTATGCCATGAACTATGCCCGTGATGGTTGGCACTGGCTCTGAAAACTCACAGCTCTGCCTGGCCCCTGTGGGTGTTGGAGATTTTGGTGAGGGGACCCTGGAGCATCTCAGCCCCAATTTCCCACTGCTCCTCCCAAGCTGACTGTATGTTCCCAGTGTTGGGGTGGGTGGTGGGCGATATTACTGCCAGGTCTCTCTGTTCAGTGGAGCTCCCTTTGCTTTCTGTCTGGTCCTCCCAGCCTGCCACCCCGTTCCCACTCTCCCCTTTGCCCCCGTGGAGGTGGGAGAGGGGCAACCTGTGAGTATCATCTCTGCTGCTCCCTGAAATCCCTGGGACTGGTAGTGGGACAGAGGAGGAGAGTCTGGAAGAACGGAGGGGAAACGTGGGCCAGCTGGCTACAGATCCCACTGCCCCCACCAAGATGCCAAAGGACTTGCTCCGCCCCTATCTCACTGGCTCCTCCCCCTTTTGTCTCCCAGCAGCCTTATGTGTCAGTGGCTCAGCAGATGGCGCCCCCGAGTCCCAGCGGCAGCAACAACAACAGCAACAGCGGTGGTGGTGGGGGCGGCGGGGGCCAGCTGAGCAAAACCAACCTCTACATCAGGGGCCTGCACCCGGGCACCACCGACCAGGACCTCGTCAAGCTGTGCCAGCCGTACGCCAGGGCAGGGGAGGGGCTGTGTGGCTGGGGGCGGGATGGAGGGCTGGGGGCTTACCCACCCTGTGCCCCTGAGGGAGCAACCCACCCGGGGTATTGGGGTGGGGTTTGGGGATGGGCATCTGCTCGGTTGACAGGTCCCACCTGGGAGAGTGCAGAAGTGGGGCACGGAAGGGCAAGAGATGGGGGGAGAAGGGCCAGGGCTGGGACAGCAGGGTGCTGTGGGTCAGGAGTGAGAGGCACAGGCAGCACTGAGGGGGGCCCTAGGGTGGGCTAACAGGAGGATGTGGGTCAGTTTGCCCCAGACACAAATCTGTAGCCCGACCCTGCATCTGGCTCAGAGCCTCCTAGCTCTGTGGCACCAACCTGTTCCCCTGCCCCTGGGCAGATGGCAAAGAGCCCTGGGCCCCACCCCAGAGAGGGGAGATTGGCCCAAAGGGCCAGACAGGCTGAGGGGGTCAGTGACACTCTTCCTCCAGCGCCCCAGGCACAAGAGGTATCTGGAGGGGTTGTACCCTGGGGTTTCTGTCGCATCTAAGCCTCTGTCTAAGAGCTAAGGGAGCATCCACCATGCCCCATAT
This sequence comes from Podocnemis expansa, assembly GCA_007922195.1. Lineage (NCBI taxonomy): Eukaryota > Metazoa > Chordata > Testudines > Podocnemididae > Podocnemis > Podocnemis expansa. The sequence goes on along the minus strand of ML682037.1, from coordinate 11,605,276 downwards.
CCCCACGTGGAGCTCCCCCCATCTCAGATTCCCCATCTCCCCCAAGCTCAGACTCCTCTTCTCCCCCCTACTTCAGACACAGCAAGTGGGGATCTGAGCTGAGGCTGGGGTTAGGGGGTGCCCAGCTGGGACTGAGTTGAACTCTGATGGGGGGGGTGGATGGATGGGTTGGGTGTCCTTCTGTGGGAGCTAGTTGGATGAGGGGGCCTCAAAGTGTGTTGGAGGGATGGGGGCAGTTTGGGGGCAAGGCGCCAGGAGGAAGGGGATACAGGGCATGGGGATATGGGGGCAGATAGGGGCAGGGTGTATCAAGGGACGTGGGGGCCCAGGGTGTGTCGGGGAGTCAGGGGATGGGGGTCAGGATGTGTCAGGGAGCCAGGATGTGTGGGTCCAGCTGGGAAGCAGCCCACAGAGGGAGGAGCTTTTCTCTGTGACCTCAGCTCACCCTGGCTGGGAATGCTGGAAATGTCCCAGGCTTGGCCTGGATCATAAATGTGCCAGGCATGGGAGGAGGGGCACCAGGAGCTGCTCTCAACAGGGGGAGGGGGGTCCCTCCTTGAAGGATGGGTCGGAGTTTGGGGGGGTGTCCACGTCTCTATCACACCCTGATATTTTTGGGTGACTGGGCTTTGCCCCATGGGGAACCAGCTCCTGTGCAGTTTGCATGGTGTTAATCCAGCCTCACTAACAGCCCCCAGGCGGGGTCAGGACCGTCTCCAGTTTGCAGACGGGGAAACTGAGGTGCAAGGAAAGGTAAAGTGGGAGGGGAGCAGCATCTAGTGATTAGAGCTGGCTGGGGATAGACGTCCGGATGCCTCAGTTCTCTTCCCACCTGTGCCATTGGCTTGTTCTGTTCCCGTGCTCCCTTCTGCCTCAGTCCCCCCCCCCCCCCCTCCATGGGTGTTATCTGTCCAGGGCCATGGGCCCCAGCCATGTTCCTGCCCTGCCTCCCCTGCCCCCCCAAATAGCTGAGCAGCACCAGGGATTTGGCCAATCCAGCAGCTGGTCGGATTTCCTCTCCCACCCTGCCTGTCTCAGTCCCTCCCTGCCAGGAAATCCTGCCCTGCTGACCAGGGAGGGGGGATGGGCTGTTTCCCTTCCCTGCCTCTCTCCTGGGGGGTGGGGTTGGATTGAGGGGCACCCCCCATGGCTGCTGCATCCTGGGGAGGGGGGAATCCCTCCCCAGAACCTGGGAGCATGGCTCCCCCTGGCAATTCCTTGCTTAACACTTTCCTGACGGGGGGAATCTTTTTGCTGGCCCCAGAAGGAATTTGCCCCAAATTCATTGAAGGCGCCCCCCCCCCCATGCAGGATTCACCTTACCTTCTCTGTTAAGCAGCCCCGGCCCCTTCCCAGAGGCAGCCACGTCTCAGCGCTGGGTGACATTGGTGTGGGGTGGCACTGTGGGTCCTGCTGGCTGCTTTGCCGCAGGCCCACTGTAACTCTGCTCTCTGGCCCTCCGCAGGTACGGCAAAATCGTCTCCACAAAAGCCATCCTGGACAAGACAACTAACAAGTGCAAAGGTGAGATCAGGCTGGGTGATACTGGGGCCACATGAGCTCCCATGGCGTTGCTCCCCCCCAAGTGATGGGTTTGGTATGGAAATCGAGACCAACCTCCCCAGACTGGCCCAACCCCCCAGTTGCCCAACTCTGAAGTAGCTCAGTGGGGAGCTGTTGGGGGGGGGTGAAGGGGGAGACAGTGGGTGGAGGGCAAGCTGGGGAGGGTATGGCGATTTGGGGCAGGTAGGTGGGCAGTTTGGGGCACAGGAGCCAGGCTGAGGTTGAGGGGCTGGTGGGGAGGGGAGGCAGGTTGGGGGGCTGGTGGGGGAGGAGGAGCTCAGGATGGCACTTTGCAGAGCTTCAAACCTGAGAGGTTCAGGGAGTGAATTGGGGGGTGCCTGGGGTGGGCAGGGGGGCACTGCTGGGGAGTATGATCAGGAGGGGCTGGTATTGGGGTCTCATGGGGGGCCCCACCTGGCAGGGGGCAGCATTCCTGGTGTGCCAGGCATTTCCAAGGGGGGAAAGTGGGGCTGCCACATTTGGGGGGGATCCCCACCCTCCATGTGACCTGCAGCCTGGGATCTCCCCTTCTCCCATCAAACCTGCCCATGGAGGCTTCCAGGGACAGTTCCTGGGATGGGGGGAGTGGGCCCTAGCGGGGTCCTCCCCTGCAGAGATCAATGCTGACCCCTGCTGTGTGTGTGGGGGGGTCAACGGCTCCTGAAAACCTGCTCAGAGAAGTCAGGGCTCTGGATAAATTCCAGTGAGGGGTCCTTTATTTCCAGCCCCCCCACACCTCACCCCAGAGGTGGCTGCATCTCAGTGCTGGACAGCAATACCCAGCACCCACGCTCTGGTCCAGAGCTGCCAGTTCCCTCCGCAAAGGCTCCTGGCTCCCCAGCCTGTCCCTTTCTTCCCAGGCTACGGCTTTGTGGATTTTGACAGCCCCGCGGCGGCACAGAAGGCCGTGACAGCGCTGAAGGCCAGTGGAGTGCAGGCCCAGATGGCAAAGGTAAGACCCCCGGACACCCCCTGCCTCATCAGTGTTAGTGGGGAGAGGAAAACTGGGGGAGGAATCCAGTGCTGGCTTCCTCCCAGAGCCCTGAAAGGAGTTAATGGATCCAGTGGAGGAGCTCCCCCCTGCATGTCTCGGCCTCCTTCCTCAGAGGCAGCCCCAGCCTCCATGGGTTCCCCCCCAGCGTGTATCCCCCAGGAGGTGACATTCGCTTTGCAGCTTTGTGCCATGCCCTGGAGCTGGCTGGACACCAACTTTGCCCAGGTGGCTTTGGGGGGCACCCACAGGACCCCGGCTGTAGAACTGGGTCTCGTTCCAGGGCCCGGGGGCTGTGTTGGGGAAGGGGAGCTGATCCCGGGCTGGGTCAGAGCCGCAAGGTGGAGCCTTCCCAGGCCAGATTTGGACTTTCTGCCTGGACCCACCGATGCCCCTCGCTCCCGACCTGCAGTCCGTGGAGCTGGGCGTCCCCTCACTGCCGTGTTTCCATAGCAACAGGAGCAGGACCCCACCAACCTCTACATCTCCAACCTGCCACTCAGCGTGGACGAGCAGGAGCTGGAGGCCATGCTGAAACCCTTTGGCCAAGTCGTCTCCACCCGCGTCCTGCGCGACCCCAGCGGGGCCAGCCGTGGTGTTGGCTTTGCCCGGTCAGAGCTGGGGGGATGTGGGCACGGGGAGGAGATGGGGACATGGGCGCTGGAGACCTGGGCATGGGGAGGTGGGGATGTGGGTGCCGGGGACATGGGCAGGGGGAGTGGGCATGGGGATGTGGGCACTGCTGGGGTGGATGGGTCCATGGGCTGGGGTCTCAGGCATTTTCTTCCTCTCTAGGATGGAGTCCACAGAAAAGTGTGAAGCTGTCATCACCCACTTCAACGGCAAATACATCAAGACTCCCCCGGGGATCCCAGGTGGGCGGCATGGGTTTGTCAGAGGGAGAGGGGGCAGACACCCCAAGGGAAAACTGAGGCAGCACAAACTGGGCAGGGAGTTTTTATGACTGACTATCCTGGGCGAGGGGGCCGTTCCCTTCTGCGCTGGACTCCCAGCAGGCTGGACTCAGGAACAACTGGGGTAGTGAGCGCTGCAGATCTAGGGGTGAGGGGTGCCGGCCCCAGGCAGGGGTACAAGGTGAGGCTGTGGGTCAGGAATGAGGGGCACTGGCAGAAGGGTGGGGAGCACAGGCGGGGCTAGCAGGATGCTCAGGAATGAAAGAGAGGGGCACCTAGGAGGGCCCAGGATGAGGATAGTGGGTTGGGCAGGGGGCAGGAGTGAAGCCCCTCTCTCTGTTTGTCTGAGCAGCCCCCTCAGACCCTCTGCTCTGCAAGTTTGCCGATGGGGGTCAGAAGAAGCGCCAGCCCCAGGGGAAATACGTGCAGAACGGACGGGCCTGGCCGCGGGACGGTGACACGGTGAGCACAGATCCTGGGGGTGAATACCCTCACCCCTTACCCAGCCCAGGGGCCCCAGGGCCCTTTCCAGAGACCTCCAGCCATTTTTAGCCCCAAGGTGCAGGAGGCACAGGGGGGGTCCCCTCTCTAGCTCTGTGCCTCCAACCCGTGGGCTCACTGGGGGGTCACAGAAAGAAGTGGGGGAGTGATTAACTTCTTCTTGTCTGGGGGAGCACTCCCTAAGATGCTGGGGCCGGGCTACAGCTGCCTTGGGAGCGTGACATTCCTGGATGTGGGGTGTGGTGGTGGAGGGGGCACTGAGGCCAGGTTTGGGGGGGCTAAGCTCTTGGACAGGCATGAACCTGGGGTTGTGTTCCTATAGGGTGGTATGACCTTGACCTATGACCCCACCACAGCGCTGCAGAATGGGTGAGTCCCCATGTTCCCCCATGACAGAACATTTCCCATGCAGCCCATAACTCTGTGGGTTTGGGGGGGTGGGCAGGGTGCTGGTGCTGGGCATCCCACCCTGACGTTTTAACCCTGTAATGCCCAGACTCCAGTGCACAGCGTACTGTGTGTGTCGGGGGGCTGCCGTTGGTGTGGCGTTTAAGCCTATGACACCCAGCACCCTCCTCCCCTTGCAGGTTTTACCCAAGCCCCTACAACCTGGCACCCAGCAGGATGATCGCTCAGACCACGCTTGCCCCCTACCTCCCATCGCCCGTGTCCTCGTACCAGGTATTAGCACTGCCCATGGTGCAAGGGGGCCATGTTGGGGGCTGGGGGGGCCTGTGACACTTTCTGGGGAGGCTGTACTGGGAGCTGGGGGCTGTGTCAGGGTTGGGGGGGCTGTGTTGGGTTTGGGGGCCATGTCAGGGTGTGACCCCCACCAACAGAGCCAGGCCTAGGACCCCATTGATACCCCTCTTTGCCTGCAGGTTCACAGCCCATCCTGGATGCACCACCAGTCGTACCTCATGCAGCCCACGGTAAGACTGGCATCTCCCCCCGGCAGCCCCCCCCCCCGCAGCCCCCCTTCAGGGCTCTTCTGGGCTCATGTGTCTGTGCCCACGTGGGGGAGGGGCACCCAGCAGCACAGCTGCAGGCTGGAGCCAATGAGGCTGCTCTGCCATCACTTCCTGTTGCTCCTAGGGACCTTTTTGCCAACAGGAAGTGATGCATACCGACTTTACGCATCACTTACTGTCTCCTCTCACTTAGCCTCTGACATCATTTCCTGTACAACTTCCCTCCCGCCCCTTCTGATGCTAGCTTCTCAGCTGGCCCTAGGCTCTGCCCCTGCCTACAGCCTAATACTGATTGGCCGTATCAGCTTCTGTGGTCCTAGGCCCCACCCCAGCTCTATGGGGATTGGCTGTACCAACTCCCAGAGCCCTCGCCTCCCACTCACCAGAGCCCTGTTGGTTGGCCGTACCAGTTCCCGTGGTCCTAGGCTGTGCCCCAGCCCTGTGCTGATTGGCTGTACTATTGCCCGTGGCCCTAGGCTTTGCCCCAGTCCCATGCTAATTGGCCATACTATTGTCCGTGGCCCTAGGCTCTGCCCCAGCCCCGTGCTGATTGGCTGTACTAGCTCCTGTGAACCTAGGGTTTGCCCTTGGCTCTGTACTGATTGGCCGTACCAGTTCCTCTGGCCCTTAGCACCCCCTTGCTATTCCCCTCTCGCCCTGCCCCCTTTAACCACTCTCCTTGCTGCCCCAGGGGACAGTGCTGACGCCGACCATGGACCACACCATTTCCATCCAGCCCGCCTCCATGATGGGACCCCTGGCTCAGCAGCTTGGCCACCTCTCCCTCAGCAGCACTGGCACAGTAAGGCCCCCATCCACTGGCCTCAGGCCCCCAGGTGCCAGGCTGCCGGCCTGGGCTCCTTTGGGCACCAGCGACCCCCTGATATCTCCTCTCTCCCTCTCCAGTACATGCCAGCCGCAGCAGCTATGCAAGGAGCTTACATTCCTCAGTACACGCCTGTGCCTTCCTCCAGCATCTCAGTCGAGGTAAGGGCCCCGCTCCAGGCTCGGGGTGCTGCCAGGGGTTTGGATCTCCCCGTCACCCTTCTGTAGCGCTTTTCATGCTAACCAGCCCAGCATCCTAACCTGCTTCTGAAGTGCCACCATCTCTGGGGTGGGGCGTGGCAGCTGCTGGACAGCCAAAGCAGCCACCTGGCTGTGGCAGGCTAGGACAGGAAGTGGGAGGGACACCCACCTCCACTTTGGACCTGTTGGCTGGCACTGGGTCAGCACAGGGCATCGTCTGGGAGAGAAGAGAATCCGCCAGCACCATCTGCTTGTGAGGCTGGTCAGGAGCAGGGTGCAGGAGCCAGGCGGGGAGTCTGGGCCAGTGTCTCCCACAGCCCCTAACCTCCTCGGGCTTGGCTGCCTTGCAGGAGAACAGTGGCCAGCAAAACCAAGTGGCTGTTGAGTCTCCGTCAGATCATGCTGCCTACTCCTACCAGTACAGCAAGTAATGGACGGTAAGGGCCAGGGGTATCAGGATGGGAGCCTCTCTGGGGGGCACCGGCTCTCATCTGGCCCCAGGGAGGGGGACTGACTGGCTGGCTGGGCTGAGCAGGGAATGGGACATGGGGTTGCTCCCCTTTGTAGGTATGAAGCAGGGCTCTGTCCCTTTGGCTTTCGGCAAAAACTGCCCTTCTTCCCCCATCCCTGTCAGTGAACTGTCCTCTCCCTCTTCAGCTGGACCCGGTGTGTCTGCCCTGAGGGAGAAGACAGCTGCTGCGGTTTGCATTTGTGCTGCATCTAGAAGATCGAATCAAATTTTCTTTTTCTTCGTCCATTTCTTTCTTTTGCAAAGAAAACAGTTTTGTAAAAAAAAAAAAAAAAAAAAATCAAAAAAACAAACAAACAAAAACAAACAAACAAAAAAAACAGAAAAAACAACCCAAGGAAAAAAACTGCAATAGACTGCTCACCAAGGAACCAAAGCGGTGGAATGGGGGGACCACAACTGACCCGCTCAGCGTGGACGGACAGACGGATGGAGGCCTGTTTTAATATGAGGAAAACAATGTGTTTGGTTTATTTTTGTTGTTCTTTTTAAAGCAACCCTTTTTTGGGGTGGTTTTTTTCCCCTGGTGGCTCTTTAAGGAAAGGGTAGACCCAGAAGGGCGGATCTGGCTGTCTAGTGGAGAGGCTGCGGATCCAAATCTCTGGGACAATCTGTGTTCCTGTTGTCATTGGCTTTTTTTTTTTTTTTTTGGGTCCTTTAAAAGGATCTCTCTTTTTTTTTCTTCTTTTTCATTTTTCTTTTTTTAAAGGAAAATATGCAGCATTTGAACAATTTTATTTCACAGGGGGTGTTTTTGGTTACACAGCTCCCCTGTCGATTCCGCCCCTTCGCTCCCCCTCCCTCCTCTGCCCCATCCGGATGCTTCTCCACGCCTGAATGCCACTGTAGGATAAAGAACATTTTCCCCTGGAGGGGGGAAGGGGTTGCTTGAAAAGAAAAGAAAAGGAACAAGAAAATACCACAAAAACCTAAAAAAAAAAAAAAAAAAAAAATCCCAAAATATTATTTTATTGTTTTGCTTTTTTCTCCTATGTTTTTATAAAAAAGGAAAATTTCCAAAAAAAAGAGAGAAAGAAAAAAGAAACACTAAAAATAATGTATCTAATGAAACAAACTTAGCAGGAATCAGTGACTTCCCAATGGGAAGAAGAGACGAGACACATGCTGAATCGTGGACTGGCTGGCGGGATCCTGGGCAGGGAAAAGTTTGCCACGATCTCCTTGCCAAGACATGGTTGGAAACCTCTAGGATCTTCTCCCTGCTTGAGCTTCGCTGGCCGGGTCAGCATCTTGCGTTGGACTCTGGCTTGGACTGGGGAGGATCTGCGGTCTCTGCTCCGTCCTTCCCTGGCAGACGCGATGTCCTTGGATTCACCCCACTCCGAAGGAAGGAAGAAGAAGCTGCCCAGCTAGCACCTGGGTCAGGAATCCGGACTTGCCCCTCACTCCCCCGCTCCTTCCAAAAGCCTCGTGTCGCTTTCTGCGTCACCAGTGACGTCTTGTGCTTCCGGACTCTCCATCCCCCTGCCCATGCACCTACAGCCCGAGGCGATCTGGCGCCGGCTTGCTCCCGTCCGCCCTGGGGGATACACAGTGCCTTCGCTGCCTTCGTTCTGGATCGTGCCAGTAGACCCCGCTATGGGATCATGGCGACCTCCCTGGCTCCTCCCTGACGCTGTGATCGGGGCAGGGCATCACACAACGCCTCCCCCGGCCCCTTGCTCTTCACCTCGATAGGACCAGTCAATTGATGCGAGGCGCTGGGAAGACACCGTGCCCTGTTTGTGCCAATGGGGCCCGACGCTGCTCCTGCCTAACGGACAGGCTGGGGCGAGGGATTGTTGGATTCTGGGCGTGGCTGGATTGCCCCCCCCCACCTCCCTGAGAGGGATGATGGGGGGTGACTTTTCTCGGGGAGGGGCAGTTGGCACCTTGAGCTGCTGTTGCCCATGCTGCAGGTGGTGAGTCTCATTTCTATGCACATCCCAGGCCCCTCCCGGCTCCCCATGCACACCCTCGCAGGGGGTAGGACAAGTGCAATAAACCGGAACGCTGCCCCCCCCAATCCCACCCCCCCAAAATCTCTTCTACCTGGAGACCAAGCTCTTAAAAGGTACCAGGCACTTTAGACTCACCTGCACGTTCTCAAAACAACGCCCCCCTCCCTTGTGAAATGCTCTGCTGTGATTCCACCCCCCTTTCCAGGAGCCAGATGGTGCTAAACCCTCCTCCTGCCCTGCTGGATCCCCCCGTAGCTGTTACATTTGATAGACTGTGAAACAGAGAGACTGGCCCCTTGTCTGAGCGGCATATGCCCCCGCCGCCCTGCGCACCCCACCCCTTCAGCCGAAGCCTGGCCTTCCCCAGTCCTAGCCCTCCTGTGCTGTGGGGTGGCCTGAGCTGCCTGTGGGGAAAATAGCTCCTCCGCAGCTGACAATCAGTGACGTTAATAGAGTCTGGACGAGCGAGTTGTGTAGCAGTGAGAGAAACGGCCCAGAGGCAGCCTCAGCCACAGGGTTGTCAGAAGAGGCAATGTGTGATTTATACAGATGGGGCATGTTGTGGGGTAGAGGGGGATGCCGTTCTCCCCCCCGCCCCAGCCCATTCTCAGTGTGGGGCAGAGGGGTGGAACCCAGTTAGGTGTTTTCACCTCTTTAGCGCAACAGGGGTAAAGAATGACTAGGGCCCAGCAAGTTAAGAGTTAACAGCCTCTCCCTGTTCTGCTAGTGAAGGTAGATGGCCATGGGGGGGGTCTCACAGCAGACTGCCCCTCTGCCCCCCATCATCCCAGGGCCTGCCCCCCCAGCCTCAAATGAGGGTATAGCTAGTGCCTGTTGACAGGGTCCCCAGCCCACTTGGGTTGGGGCGGGGGGGGAGGATATGCTACACTCTCCCAGGGACCTTATTCCTTTCTGGGGTGCAGTGGCCCAACGCCAGGCTGGAAAAAAACCCCATGTGTGGTCTGGCATCGGCTGAGCTGTAAGTTTCCGCCTGAGGTGCTAAGGCCAAATCAAGGATAGCATGATGAATTCATCTTGGGCCCTGCTCCTGATAGCGGGACCCCTTGTGGGCTCACTAACAGCACCAGGCACCGGGGGGGGGGGGGGAGTTTGGCTATAAAATGCCTGACTCCTTGTGCCACACATTGGCCAGCTTTGCCCATCGCCTCTTGCACATGGTGGTGCCTCAGCTTGCACTGCAGTGCCTGGTGCTGGTGTGGGCTGGGCTTGAGCCCAGGACTAGGACAGGATGAGGGGGCTCCAACAACAATGAACTGCCCCACTGGCAATCGTGTCATGCCCCCAGGGCGGTGGCCAACCACCTTGGTGCCTGCCCCACATTGGCTGCCTAGCATGGTGCAAGAAGATGGTGCCCAAAGTGCAGAGCAGCCCCTGGCACCCCAGGGTGAGGGGAGGCAGAGTGATGGGGATACCCCAAGAGAGCTGTAGCCTGAGGCTGCTTCTTGCCCTTTTTTCCCCCTTAAATTCATGACTTTTTTGTAAGTGACTTTTTTCTTTAATATTAAACCCCAATTCCCCTGGACTGCTCCCTGTCCCGTCAGGCTGCATGGGGCTCCTGCTAATACAGGCTGGGTGTTTGGATCCAGATTTTGTAAATGGGTGGGTGGGGGCTGTTGGCTCGGGGGGGGCACTCACAGGCTGTGAGGGTTTCGGGGTGGGGGCAGGCATTTGTTGCACCATGTGGTGACCAGCAGGGTTGTTTGTGCAGGTGCGTCCTGGCCATGGTGGTGGGGGGAGCATGCCCAGGGGGTAGCAAGCAGCCAGGGTGTTATGGGCACTACCATCATTTTTTGGGGGGGTGCCCCCCCACCTCAGCACTTTGGCTATTTGTAACACAGTTGGGCTGGGTGGGGATTTAGAAATAAGCTAATATGATGCCATAGTAAAGGACCCCCCCCAGTGCTTCCCCCACCACCACCTCAGTCCAGCCCATCATCCACCACCCAATCAGCCTCTTGTGTCCTCGCCCCCCCAATTAACAGGTTAACCCCCCCAGGCCTTCACTGTCAGTTGGGGGGGGTTGTTCGGCAGCTGGTCATGTTGGGAGGGGGGCCTGGGGCTACCCCTGACCCACAGGGCTGTTTTGCTTTTCTCCCTGTTAACCAAAGAGTCCCCAGCACCCCCCCCCCCCGCTTGCCCAGGCGGCCACTGGCAACCAAAGGCAGTGAGGACTGGGGGGGGGCAAGGAACATGCTAAGCATCGGGGGGGGTCAGGGGGGTGACTCCAAGTGCACCAGGATGGGGGGCTTAGGAAGTTGGGGGGGTGCCCCTTTGGCCCCACAACTCAGCCTGGCACCTGCTGCATCATGGGTCATGTGCCCTGCCCCCAACACCCACTGCCCCCCCCCCCACCTTCCCTGGTCCACTGCTGGGGGGTGTGTGGCTGGATTGTTTCAGCAGGTGGCTGGATTTTTGAGTCTTGTGCCTTGATCATCCTGTGCCCCATAACCAGTCCCTGCACGTTAGCGCCTGCCCCCCAAACCCCAAGTGACTCCCCCTTCTTGACAGAGCCTAGCTTCAGCCCCGCTCCCCCCCCCAATTGTGATGCCCAGAACCCAACTGGCCAACATGGCAGTCCCCCCCAACATGCTGGGTGCCACCTCATCCAACTTGCCTTTCATTGTTACAGGCCCTCTCCCAGCACTTGGCCCCCCCATCTACCTCCCCCCCCCGATCCTTCTGGCACCTCCATCCAAGGCCTCGCAGCCCAAGGGGCCAGGCACAACTGCCAGGGGCCAGGGAGATGCCTACAAGAGGTGAAAGGTTCCCCCTTTTGGCTGGCCCCCAGCCCCCGGGGGCAGGGGAGGAATGGTCCAGAGGCCTGAACCTCTTGTTGCTGCTAATGATGAGGTGGCTGCTTGCAGAGCCCAGCTGGTTTTATTAGGTGGTGGTTTAGGCTGGTGGCTGGGTGGGGCATGTTTGGGTGTTGGGAGGCACCAGGTCATGTAGGGGCTCATCTCCCCCCCCCCCCAGTACAAACCAAAGAGGGAGCTGTAGCAACTTGCTGCATTTTTTGCTTGGCCTTGGTGCTGGGAAGCCACAGGTGGGGGTGTGCATGCATGCGTGTGCATGTGGGGATAAAATAGCCTCAGGTGGTCCAGGACAGGCCATGGGCACTTGCAGGTGCACCCAGGAGCTGGCTGGGGGGTGGCTAAGATTTTAGGCCACTAGAGGCACACTAGCCAGGGAAGAGCTGGGGCTGATGGGATGGCGCTGGGCCGGGCCAGGCCCGACCCACCATCTGTGCTGCTTGGCGTGCCAAAATCAAAACAGCCTCACGCCTGTGAAGGCACGGGTAGCATGAGGGCACCAGCCTGAACCAGCAGCTCCCCCTCCATGCCCATTGATATGGGCACCCCACAGCCACCCCTGGGTGCCAGCTCTGTCTCCAGCCAGCTTTCTTCTGCTCCAGGCTCCTCCTGAGGAAATCCTTATCCTCCCACAGGCATTAGCACCCTTTAATTTATACCCAGGAGCATTTTGTACAGGTTTTTATGTTTTGTTTTTTTAAAAAAAGAAAAAATTGCGGAGAGGTTTCTAGTTTTTTATTCTTCCTGCTTCCATGCTCCAGCTGGGCTCATGTCCTCCCTACCCCATCCACATCCCCAGATGATCCCCCCCTCCCCCGGCTCGTTTGGAAGGTTTTGTTTTTAAATAAAAGGTGGGGGAAAAAAAACAAAAAAAGAGAAACCCCAAAACACTGGCTCGGTCTCTGTGGTTTTGGTGGCTGGCTGGGGCAGTAAGGGATGGAACTGGGGAATGGGTTCTAGCCTGTCATCTGAGTCACACCAGGCACAACCTGTGGAACTCACTGCCTAGGGAGAGTGGAAAAGCCAAGGGTCCACATAACACAGAGGCAGAGGAGATGGAAGCACTGGGATGCTCAGAAAAAAAGAATGAGAGGAGCTCAAAGAGGAGAGATCTCTTATGGACTTTTCACCACAATAGTCAGGGACACAAGTCCACATGCCCAAGCCTGCTAAATTCTCAGAGAAAAAGAATAGGAGGCGTAAGTATGCCCAGGTCAAATGTCAGGCCAACACTGCTTCGAAAATACCCGGGGGAGGAAGCAGCGGGTAATGGACCAGGCTGAAGCTGGGGTGTGGGTCAGAAATGGTGTATTCAAGGCCCCTCTCCAGCCTCAGGGATCATCAGCCATGGCTGTGCTGCAACAGTCTGTGGCGCAGGCAGCCGCCCGAGACTGACCGTGCTCAATTTATGGCTGGCAGCAGCTGGAGCTGACTGGCCCAGTCCCACCTCCTGGCTGCAGCTGAGCTTAAGAGAAGTGCCGTGGGTCAGGGCAGATGGAGTGATGTGCTCCTGCCAGAGGCAGCGGCCCCACAGCCCAGCAGAGCCAGGGGGAAGGCAAAGATGCTCCAGAACCAGCCTCCCCCCCTGCAATGAGTGGGCAGGGGGCCGGGTGAGCTCCAGGGAGCATTCTCGTCATTGCAATGGGTGTCCTACCCTCTCAGGCAGCTCAGCTGAGTTTTCTCATGGTAAAGGCCATTTGTGCGTTGGCCCAGTTGAAGTCGTACAATGCCCACCTGGGGGCTTCCAAACCTGCCTGGGGGCAGCAGCTGGCTTGCACGCTGCCCCTTCAGTGCAGTTGCAGGTGGACAGGGGCTTTAGACTGAGGCAATGCCAGAATTTCTGTCTTTATCTGTCCCTTTCCTACTGACGCCCAATGGCCCCTGGGCTCTTTGGACTAGGGCTGCACATAGATAGCATGGCTGGCTAAGAACTAGCCCTAATGAATTGGGCCAGCTCATTTAGATGCCATCCTTTTCTGGAGCTGACTGGAGTCTATTCCAAGGTGTGCTGCTTTGCCTTTTCCAGCATCTCTGAGTGGAGGGAAGCAAGGAAGCATCACTAATTGGCCCTGCAGGCCAGAGGCAAGCCTGTGTCACCCATTCCAAGGGCCCCAGCAACCTTGCTTGGAAAATGCAGGGGTGGGGTGGGGGGAGAAACCAGTAATGGAACCAGGCTGAAGCTGGGCTGTGGGTCCAGGGATGATGTATTCAAGGCTTGTCTCCAGCCCCAGAAATCACCAGCCATGGCTGCAGTGCCATAGTCAGTCTTGTAGACAACAGCCTGATAGCTCTAATAAAATCAGGGATAGGAGTTTCTGTTCCAGCCAAGCTTTGGGTGGCAGAGGAGGAAAACAGAGGACTAGGAGGAATTTTTCCAAAAGCACCTTAAGCACTCAGAGCACATTGATGCATTGCTCCTAGCTCTCCGGGGCCTGGTTCCTACCCGCCCCTCAAAACATGGTGCCTGAACTTTGGAAGCCAGCAGGCTATCGAAACACACACTTCCCCGCCTCCCTCCAATTCACCTGCCCCCACCAGAAACACCCCTGACGCCACTGTCTCTATCAAATGTGGGTTTGTTTTTATTCTGGTAACTTGACAAGCACTCCCTACAGCTGTACTTGTGGGAACACCACATGGCAACAAACAGGAGTTCTAGAATATTTTTTTTTCCTTTAAACCTTATTAAAAATGAGATTGGTCCTAAAAATATAGAAAGAAAAATTTAAATTCACAAAACCTGTACATTATCAAAAATTCACTAAAACACCACATTTGGTTATTTAAAAAAAAAAAAAAAAAAAAGCCAGTCCTGTTCCTAGGAAAAGGAACTTCAGAACTTTTTACTTTTAGGGTGGTTGTTTCATCCTGTTTTAGCGGACAGAGATGGGGGGAAGGAGAGGGAGAAGGCCAGTTCCAGAAATCCACCCCCCAACAGTAATTTACAAAACCAACTTGTAAAGGGTTAAAAATAAAATAGGTTCCACATCCTAAGATTTCTCTTATCAGTCCAGAACTGATTTCTACACTATGGGGCCTCCCCAAATAAGGAAGAGAACAGAGGGATTTAGGACATCCAGATTAGTTTTGGGGAAGGCAGTGGCTAAGGGGGCAGGATTTAAAATTCAAGGTCTCATCACCAAGAAAAAAAATAAAATTAACACCACAACAACATTATGGAGACGCTAAAACTTTCCCATGACAAAAAACAAACGAACAAAAAAAAAAAAAAAAAAAAAAACCCAACCCCTTACAGATCCAAATTATTCAAAACAAAAAACCCCAAAAACCAACCCAACCCCCCAAGTTTGTTACAGCGCAGTTATTTAGATAAAATATAAATATTTATGCATAATATAAAGTCAGTTCAAATAGACTTCAAATCCACCTCTTATTTCAAAGCAAAAAATAAAATAAAATAAAATAAAAAGATTTTGAGGTTATCAGATAGAAAAAAAGGCTACTTTTCAAGACGATGGGAAGGGGGTTGAGCAGGAGAACGCATGACAGGGGCTGCTTCCATCTCAGGGCTCCCCCCCCCCCGCCCACCCCAGGTAGGTTAGTTGATTTCAGTGCTTTTGTGGTGTGTGGGTGAGCCCCCAGATGTCGCATGGCTTGGCCTCCTGAGCGACTTCACTGGGGCTGCCAGCCGCTGATCCACCCCGAAGCAAGTACCCGTAATAGCATGGTTTGAGGAGCTGGGGGGCAGCCAGGCCCTGGGGCCCCAGGAGGTTGATTTCCATTCCCTCGCTCCACCTCCAGTTGGGGATGCCCCCCCAAAAGAGGGATTCAGACACCACAACTCTCTATGGACAGGGGTTTTGGGAGGGGCAAGGGATTCACCCCCCCACCCCAAAAGGCATGGGGGGACCAGTGCAGGCCTTGAAGGCTGAGTGATTGGAGCTGCACGGAACAAGGGAGGGCTAAGGGGAGGAAGGATATTTCTCCCCCCCCCAGCGTTCACCAACAGTCGGGTCTAGTTCAGTATTAGGGTGCAGGAGGGCACAGTTGCAGTAGCTCAGCCACCATTAGGGGGTGACGGTTAGACACTGCTGCTGGGCTTAGGGAAGGTGTGGGGCATCCAAGTACTCAGTGCCCCCCATTTTAAGCTGGGTGCCAGACCCCCCCACAAGGCAGCTGGAGGAGTGGGGAGCCAGTTGAGCCTGGGGTCATGGAGCAGTGGGAGATTCTCCACACAAATGAATGCATGAATCCCATAGGCAGGCTTCCCCAGACCCTTTGCCAGTTCCCCCTCCCACAAGTGGGGGCCGTGGCTTTCGCAGAGTCCTTAGTGCTGCCCAAGCCGGCGTCAGGGTCCCTGCGTGGGACAGGGAGAATCAAACAGCAGCTCTGGCTCCGTGAGCCAGCCCCAAGAACTGGGGAGGGAGTGGAGGGGCAGTTCTGACACCCTTGGGCAGGGGTCACGTCACACCCCGCTGGGGTCCTGGAGCTGCCTTCGCTCTGCCCCTCTTTGCTACCCTGTTGGGGGGGCAACACATCCCCACTGAGTGCAGGAAAAGGACTGAACCCCAAGGTTCTGGTCCCGAGCAGGCAAGGAGGGGGGAGCGCACACATTCAGGATCCCGCAGAGCCTATCTAAGGCTGCGATCCCGTGCACAAGTTTGGGTCACCATTGGAAGGGGGAGAACTATTCACCCCCAAGCTGAACCCTGCAGCCAGAGCCGTGTGTGTCAGATCTCTCCCCCACCCTCCAAAAAATAGGGGGCTGGGGGGAAGGAACAGTTCTACAGCAAAGAGTCTGCAGCTGATCTGGCCCAGCGGTGGGTGTCAAAGGGACACCGCCTCCACTAATAGGGCCTGATTTGGGGGGAGAGGAACCTCCTGAGTGTATTATAAATGTCCTGGAAGGTAAAGGGGGTGATGTACAAGGGGCATTTTAAAAAGGTCTTGGAAGGTAAGGGGGCATTTAAAAGGTCCCAGAAGGGGGCCCAAAAGCCCTGGAAGGTAAGCAGGGGGGAGACAAATGATGCATGTTCTAATGTCCTGGAAAGTCAGAGGGGCACTTAAAGTTCCCAGGAAGTGAAGAGAGGTGAAAAAGGGCCTGGAAAGGTCCTGGAAAGTAAAGGGGAGGCGGCATGAATGGGGGCCATAAAGATCCTCAAAGGGAAGCAGCGAGGGAAAGTGGAAGCAGCGCGTCTCAGTGTGGGTGCGAGCGGGTCCGGGCGTGAAGCTTGACGCAAATCTCGAGTTCAGTCCACTTTACTGGCCATTAATGCATCACTGACAGCGCAGGGCAGTGTTGTCCTCACACATTCACTACCAACTATTGCTATATTAAATACTCCCAGCGAGGGCAGGGGCGGGGCGGATCCTCCCGTCCGTCAGCCCCCTTCTTTCCAGGTAGAAAAGGAAAAGGAACCAAAGAACGACACCCTGGTGTTTTTCTTTTTGGCTTACACAGTCCGTGCAGCTGGGGAGGGGGCGGCCAGACCACGGCAATGCCCTGTGATCCCGAGCAGGGGCCGTCCCACGCCACACCGGGGCCAGCCTCCGGGGGCAACTCAGCAGGCAGCCAGCACTTCCGCAGGGGGTGGGTGCTCCACCTAGCCCACCCTGACCGACACAGGCCTCAAGTCAGGGGCGTGGAGGGAGGGGGGAGTCATCCCAATCCCCTGGCACTCATTTCACGGATGAGTAGCATGTTTTCCCTGATAAAATTCCTCCCACCGGCTCTCAAAGAAGCTGCGCATGGCGCGCCCAGCCGTGCCCACCTCCGAGTCATCCTCATTGAAGGTCTGGCAGTTGTCAAACACGAGCATGGCGTCTGCGGCAAACTCCTCGCAGCTCACATACCTGTGGGGGGGAGAGGATGGTATCAGCTGGAATGAGTCTGTCCCCTGCCCCTTCAAATCACAGCATCCTCCAGATCCCCAGGAAACACTGAGGGAGCTCAAATGCTTCCAGGTGCCTCAGATTGGCCTTGCCCCCAACCCTGGTTCCTTCCACCCTTCTCCCCATTGCCTGCCCCCCACTCATTCCTTTCTGTCTCAGCTTGCCATTTCCTTCTATTGTGGCCTCCTACCCTGCACTCGGGCTGTATTTAACCAACCTTTGGGGACAAGAGCAGCTGCTGGCTCCCATGACCCCTGCAGGTGACTCCTAGAGCCTGAGTTGGTGCAGGGCCGCTGGCTGGATCTTTGCAGACACCCCCAACCCGCCCCCAGAGGAAAGCCCCCTGCCCCAGCCCTCACCCGCCCCGGAGCAGCCGCGTCCGCATGGTGGCAAAGTCCATGGGGTTCTTGATGATCTTCCTGTAGCCAGGCACTAGCCGGGGATTGACAGGCTCCAGGAAGGGCCACGCAGCCTCGTGTGACTCCATCTCCATCAGGATGATCCTGCGGAATGGGAAGAGGCTGGGAGTGAGGAGGGGAAGGCACAGGGCAGGGATGTGCAGCTAAGTGGGGTGTGCAAACTCCAGAGATACATACTCGCAGAAGGTCAAGTCGCTGCTCCGACCTCGTGGGGAGAGTCTCCTCCGCTTAGAGGGGGACAGACCCTCCCCTGAGTAGCGGGGCACTGCCAGAGTATCGCGCCGACGCGGCACGGTATGGCGCCCAGGGCTTTCCTCCTCCTGCAGGAAGCCTGCCCCAAACAGACGCCCACCTTTCCGCTTCTTGCCTCCACGGGGGGAATTGGGGCTGTCGGGGAACTCGCCCCCTGCCTGCAAGGAGAGAAATGGGTGGAGTCACCAGCCGGGTCTGGGGAAACTGAGGCACAGCTCACCAGAGACATCACAGCAATCACCCAGTAGGCCTGGCTTGGCTTTGGGGACAAAGTTGCCCCCTGCCACCTGCCCAGTTTGGGGGAGGGGGGGAGGGGAACTACAGAACCAGAACTGAAGGTGGGGTTGGGAAGATCAAGGTGATCCTGGGGAAGAAATTGGGGCATAGGGGCAATGTGTGTAGGGTGGCGCATTCCTGCTCCCATTATACAGGGAAGCCTGGTTCTGCCATGCACTGTCTATCAAGGAATTGGTAACGAGGGGAGCAGGAGGGAATGGAAGAAAACGTACCTGGGAGATGCAGATGGAGCAGAACCAGTCCCCATCTGGCACCTCCGTCATCTGGGGCCGGTGGCAGTAAAGGTGGCAGCCACGGTCGCAGCCATCACACAGCAGCAGTCGTTCGTCATCATCCCCTTTTCGGCACACCAAGCACGTCTGTGGGGGGAGAGTGTGGGATGGTGGAGAGCAAGGGGCAGAGAGAGGCAGGCCCCAGACCCCCCATGAGGTCAGCCCAGTCAGGCTGTTAATGAACAACCGGACAGACCAAGCCCTCTTGGGCCAGACATTTCTCTCTCATTCTTCTAGGTCCATTCAGTCCAGATCCAGCCCTGACCACTCCCTCTCGCAGCCCCTGCAGCAAGAGGCGGCTCCCCCAGACTTTGGGCTCTGACTCTCCGCTTGGAGCAGGGAATACCACAGGTTGTAGCCACCAGCAGCTTTGCTGCTTCTTCCCCTTGCGGCCAGGAGCCATGGATGCCCCACCCCACCTGCTTACCACTTTGTTGACTGACTTCTCCCATGCGATGGACTTTTCCAACTGGTAGATGCAGAGGGAGACCTGGGCTGCACTCCGGCACCGCTCCAGGGTCTGGCGCCACGTCCGCATGCGGGGAGTGATTTCGTACGTGCTGGGGGTAGAAAAGACACTCAGATGGGTGCATGGAGGATGCCCACCCAGTGAGCTGGTTGCAAGCTAAGAAAGCCCAGCAACTCCCCCACCCCCAGCCCTGGAAGGTGGGTCGCTGACCATGCTTTCCAGAGGGGGAAACTAAGGCACAGAAAGGCAGGGATGTGCCTCAACCATACAGTGGGGCAATGGCAGGGCTAGGAAGAAAACCCAGGGATCATGTAACCCAGCTTCTCCCTGCTTTAAGGGCATCACCCCCAAACCACAGATGGGAGAAGGACCCAGCAGTCCCGGCTTCCTGCCTGCACTCTGGAGTCACTCCAGGGGCCCCCTGATAATCCCTCCACAAACTGGGAGTCAGGCACTTACATCTCCGTGAGGCCCAGGTCTGTCCCTTCGGGGCTGCTCAGCACAGCCTTCTCCACCACCACCTCATGTGGCGGCCACAGTGGTTCCTTCAGGTACCGGCGCTCCACGTTCTGCTCCAGCGCTGCCAGCCGGAGGACGGCCAGATCCAGGGGGTTAGTGGCCTCACGGCTTGGGGGCAGCCCCTCCCGCCGGTTCTTGATGGTGATGTCCTCGAGGGCCTCCACCTTGTGCTCACAGTACCGCAGGTCATCCCGTGCCGAGTCGGGACCCGGACATGTCCAGCCCTGGGGGAAACAGAGCCTCAGAGGGTGCCCTAGGAACCAGCAGCACCCAGGGGTCACTTTTCCAAGCACCAGTCCAGCCCAACCTGAGGGGCAACTAATCCGGCCAGCCAGCTGCCCATGCAGGCAATAGCTAGGACAAGCCAGTGCCACAGCAACCACACACCCTCCCCACCAGGGCTTGGCTGGACCCCGGGTGAACGTCCTTACCCGGATCTGCAGATCTGCCATGAGGACCCGCTGCTCCAGCTCCTCCACCCACTGCAGGAGGGCAAGGTCCGTCTCATAGGCCCGCTCTGTCATGGACCACTGGGCCAAGGCTTCCTGAGACACGGGGTGGCTGGGGGCTGCGGGCTGGAAAATGGGATCTAGGCAGAAGAGAGGCAGGTTTCAGTACAGCAGCCTCTTCCCCTCAACCCCACTGGAGGCCCCCCCACCCTGCCCACAGGTGACATCCTCACCAGCAGTGGTCCGTGCGCAGACCTCGCGCAGATACTCCCGGTGCTTGGTGAGGTACTTGTGTAGGGCCTTCTCACGGATCCCCCGTGGGTGCAGCACCCGGACCACGGCGTCCAGCTCCTCCGGGTCCTTAAGCCACCACCAGCCACTCCGCATCTCTGCAAGGCAGCAGGGGAGCCAACTAAGCAGGGAGTCACCACGGAGGGGAAGGGGACACCCAGCAAGGAACAGCAGACAAGACCCCTCCCCCACATCCAGGGGCTTGGCAAGGAAAGGGACCCAGGAGTCCAGCCTCACCCTCACCTCCCCCTCATTGAGGGTGCTGTGGCTTCAATCAGAGGTGAGTGAATGTGGCCTCCTGCCACCCAACACTTAGCTGGGCACCCCTGTGAACAGAGGAGCACTTGGGGGGTGGGACGAGGCCTCCCATGTGGTGCCTCCAATGCGATAAGGGAGGGAAGCTGGGACAGGCATGGGGTGGAGGAGATGACAGTAGTGGGGGAAATGAGCCCTGGTGGAGGTGGTGTGGATCAGCCTGGGGGGAGAAACTGGGCTTCCCACAGAGGAAGAAGAGCCATACTGCAGGCTGTGCCCAGGGGCACGGGGTGTCTCACCTGGGGGCACAGGCTGCGCTGTCAGCTGGGTGAGGTACTTCTGCTCGATCTGCTTGAAGCACTTGGTGGGAGGCCGGCCCCGGCGCTTGGGCTGCCCCAGCGGCTCTTGGACCTTTTCTGGGACCCCTCGGCCCTTCAGGCAAGTGCTGAGCACCCTGGGTCTGGCGTGAACAGGCGTGGAAGCGAGGGGGGGAGAAGTGGGGCCGTTCAGCTGGGAGGAGAGAGCGTGGGTGAGGCCAGAGCCCGCTGAAGGGGGTGAGGAGAAAGCGCTTCCAGCCCTCATCCCCTGCACCCTGCTGTGGGCATGTTTCACCAGCCCCTCCATGAGCTCTGCATCAAAGTGACCCATATTCATGGGCTCCCTTCACTTACCATGCGTCACGGCTCCACTCTGGCCCCCTTTCCTCGGGGTCCAGCCACCAGCCATCCCGTCTCCTCGTGATGTGCAGGTTGAGTCTCTTCCTGGACTTAGCCCCACACCCCCAGTCAAGGGAGCCAGAGCCCGAGTGTCAAATCTGTGGCTACCCTTCCCCCTGCATTCCCGGGTCTAGATCCTGTTCCTAGATCTACACTCTACAAATCCAGACCACAAAGGGTGAACTGCAGATGGACACATCCTCCCCCTCCCCAGCACCCCAAATGTACCCCTGCCCACCCCATAGGATAAAGGGAAGGGGATGGGCAACTCTACAGCCCTACTTAAAGCGACTCCTTCAGCAGCCGAAAAAGATGGCAGCCTCCCTTCATGGCAGTGGCCATGATGCTGCATCCACGGGGAACTGCTCCCTGCACCCCATCAGGCTAAGGCAGCCCCAGAGAGGAAAACCTGGATTCCTTCTCCGACCCAGCGTGGTGTCCCTAGAGGAGACAGCCCCCATGGCCCATTCCCTGGCCCCCTTTCGCACTGGAGGAGGACCCAACTGACTCTCACCTGCCTGCCCGGGGGCGTGGGCTGGTCCTCAGGGTGAAGGCTATGTGGCTGGGGGGAGGCTTTAGCAGGAGGCTCATTCAAGGAGGTAGCGAGGGGAGGGTCTTCATGGCAGGGCGTCCTGGGCAGCAGGTTGAACCAGGGTCCCCGTTTCTCTGCTGGGTCCAGGAAGCTCTCCTCTGAGGCGGGGTCCGGCAGCACCTCTGGGGCTGCGGGGCTGGGGTCCCCCTTCCCAGGGCTACTGTCCGGGGTAAGGACTGAGCTGTTGAGCAGGGATGACTGCGTCTGGCTTAGCCAGGACAGGAAGGCTGACTGGCTGAGATCATGCTGGCTCTGACAAAGGGGCACTGAGTCCTCCAGGAGCCCATTCACTGGGGCAGGTTTGGGCCCACCAGGCCGAGCTGGCTCCTCTTTGCTCTTCCGCGGCCGACCCCGGGACCGAGGGGCTGTGCAGTTCTTCCGGCCCCTGTGGATTGGCACCTCCATTGGTTCCTTCTTCACTGGGAAGAGCTCTGGGGGTTCCTCTTTCTGCTTCTCCTGCTCTGCCTCCTCTGCAGGTGCAGGGAGAGGTGGGAAGAGATGAGATCCATGGTGGCAGAGGGAGGGGAGAGCTCCAACAACCCCCACCCCACAGGGCTCCGACCCAGCTCACCTGCCTCGGAGCCCTCCACAAAGATCCCACCCAGGTGGGGCAGGACCCAGTACCGCCGCCGGTAGCGGTCCTGGCCCAGCGACGCAGCCCGCAGCGTCTGGGAGGCATGGAGTAGCTTCTTCCGGAAGAACATCTGCCTCTGTGGAGGAAAGAGGGGACTGAGTGAATTGGGGATGCACAGGAGCATTGCCTGCCAGGGGCTGTCTCACCTGGGCCAACCTTACCTTGGCCAGTTTCTCGATCTGTCTCTCCAACTCAGGCACACTGGAAGCGGGAATGCTGCCCTGTGGAGAGGGGGAGGAGACAGTCAGGAGGCATGAAAACCCCCAGCCAGCCATGAGCTTGATCTAGTTCCCCAGGAGCAGCATATGGAATCCCTGGGCCCCTCCACCTTTGCCCCCTGTATTTCAGCAGCTCCTGTCGCAGGAGTCCTGTCAGCAGCACTGGTTCACCCTACAGCACAGATGAGGAAACTGAGGAACTGGGGGAGTGTGGTGGCATGAGTCAGCAGCAGAGCTGGGAAAAGAACCCAGGAGTCCTGTCTCCCCATCTCCTCTGCTGTAACCACTAGACCCTGCTCCCTTTGCCTGGGACCTGGCCTGTCACGCTGCTACCTCCTCATCCTTCCGGGATTTCCGGCCCCGGCTCTCTTCCTCCTCTGCCTCCAGGCTGCTGTTCTCCTCTGTGATGCGGGAGCTGCGCCGCCGCGGCCCCTCATCCAGGCCCGTGATCTCGGACTCTGGGCGACCCGTCTTCTTGGCCAGGGCAATTTTCAACCTGCAGAGCCCACATGGGGAACTTCCTGAATGTCAGCCCACAATGCTCCCACCCCCTGCCGTCCTCCCCCACGTACACGCCCTTGATGTGCTGGGAGTCCAGCATGCTGTTGGGGTAAATGCTAGGCCAACAGATCCAGTCCAGCCAGTCCAGCCTCCATCCACTGCAACAAGATCCCTGGAGTCCACCACCCCCACAGCCACTCCCTAAAGGTTGTTCTTCCAGAAGCAGGGTGGGCACTTGACCAGTGCTGAAACTGTCAGTCAATTCACTGGTCAAAACCAGCCAAGTATTTCAAAGCACCAACTCATTTGGACTCCAAACCATGTCCCCCAAAAAAGTTTCTGGGCTCCATCTTAGGTACCCAACATTCATCATGAAGCAAGAAAATGAAAGAACAGAACTAATGCCAGGCCAGCAGATGGGAGGCCAAAGCCCTGACTGCAATCACAGAGGCAGGCTGGCACCTACTTCAGGGCGTACCCGCTGAGGTATTTAATCATGGACTGTTGACATTATCGGACTCATCAACTGACCCCTTGTCAGATACCCTGCCCCCCAGAAAGGGGACTAGCTCGCTGGCTCTTTTCTGACCCAGCCAGCTGCGGGAAGCCTTCTTGGCCACACTGACCTGCGCAGCTTGCCCTCGATGATCCATTTGTTCCTCCTGTAGTTTGACATGCTCTCCAGCGTCTTGTCGATTTCACTGCAAAGACAGCTGAGAATTTAGGAGAGCCAACAGAGCCATAATGGCTGGACCTCACCCTCCCACGCACCAGCACCAGGGCCCTATAGGAAGGCAACAGAATGATGCTGCCAGCATGCCTGGGCCGGATCTTGCCTCCTAGCCCAGACCGTTGGGTCCTGCTGCCCCATTTCACAGCATGTAGGGCTGGGGTGGGCAGAGCACAGCTCAGAGTACAAGTCCCAGCATGGAACACTCCAGCTTTCTTGGCAAACCACCTGAAGATATCAATATCTCAATGCATACTAGGACACGTAGCTTCCCTGGCCCACATCTCCGTCTGAGGCAACAGCTGTGTTTGGCTCCATGTTATGTGCAGCCCACCCCCTTAAGGGCACTGTCCAAGGGGCTGCAGGGCACAGGCAGCCCCACTGACCCCCCGCTCTGGTCCCACTCCTCACTTGATGATGAGGGCGCTGCCGTTGAGCTCGTTGACCAGGAAGGCGAGGACGGCCGCCTTCCGATCCGGTGGCAGCGCCTGGAAGGGTTTGGTCCGCAGGCCATGGCACAGGTCGGCATCGGCCCCACAGGCCATGAGGAAGCAGCGCAGCACCTCAGAGACGGTGTCTCGGTTCAGGCTGATCTCAGACACCTTCTCTCCGAGGATCTTCAGGGACTGGGGAGAGAGGAGGGAAGTTAAAGTGGCAGAGGTGGAGCAGGGTCCATCTGGTGATGCAAAGGGGGAGCACAGCCAGATCTTGACCCCGCAATGCTCCACATCACACAGGAAGTCTTTGACAGAGCAAATGGAATCTGTGTTTCCCTGGCACCGTAACCATCAGACCATCCTTCCTCTCACAGCCCCTCTTCTCCTCCCCTCCTGCCCCTCTCATCTTGCTCCCCCAACCCCACCACACACTCCCCCTCCTTCCCCAAGCTGCCCCATTGTCTACAGCAAGGGTCACTCTAGAGTGATCACCTAGCAAATGTGAAAAATCGGGACAGCATAAGGGGTAACAGGCAGCTACATAAGAAAAAGGCCGAAATGTTAGGACCTGTCCCTATAAAATCGGGACATTTGGTCATCCTGATAGGGCCCTACTAAATCCACTGTTGTGAAAAAAAATGTGCCATGGACCATGAAATCTGATCTCCTTCATCAAATCTGATTATTGGAGAGACCTGATTTGCCAGGAGCTGGGCGACTGGAAAGCGGTAGCCACCAGCTGGGAGGCCAGGTCCAAAGGCAATAGCGCAGAGAGTGGCAAATCTGTGATCCCCCCCAACAATAGGCTTGTGATCCCCTCCCCTAGTAGCCCCCTTTTGGGTTGGACCTCCTACGATGATGCCACCTTGATATTTCACTTTCAATATCTGAAACTGAAGTTTACAGTTTTTAAAGTCCCACAACCCTTGAAATTCACCAAAACAGGTCATGAATTTGCTAGGGCTCCACTTCCATGCAGGGACATGGCTGGCAGCCACACACCTGCCTACATACCTGGCAGTAGGAAGGCAAGCCGGGGTCGCAGAGTGCAGCACGCAGGAGCTGCACCAACAGGTCCTGCACCTCGCCCAGGCTGTCACCCACCCCGAACAGCCCCTCCTGCAGGGTGCAGAGGCTGGGCACATCCCGGGGCACCTCGAAGCCCAGCACCTTGCCATACGCGTGCAGGAACTCCACAACAGCGAGGCAGTCGGAGAAGGCTCCACTGGGCAGAACGAGGCCGGGGATGCGAGAGAAGGCTGGCAAGGGCTGCAAGGCAAGATGAGGAGCCACTGGTTGGCACGGCTGGAGCACAGACCCAGGACCCTGCCAGGTTTCTAGGAGAGCACCAATGCTCATCTTCCCTGCCCTGACCAACACAGGGGATTTGTGGTTTTGATGCCACCACCCACCCTGTGAGCTCCCCTTCCCACCCTACTCAAGGCCCGTGCACTACATGGGGTGTTGATGCTTGCGGCCAAGCCACTTGCAGAACCCCATTCGCCCCCACACGGTGGGGCTGGGAGTGCAGCTGGAGGACCAGAGAGGCGCTTGGCTGAGGCGACAGGCATATAGACCTTGACTCCAGCCGAGGGGGAGGTCCCCAAGCTCCCTGTTCCACCAACCTGATGGTCGCCCAAGCACATGTCCTCTGTGGGCTTCTTCATCTCCTCCAGAATCATCTGCTGCCGGCGCCGCTCCTCCAGCCGCCGCTGGGCCAGCACGTTCTTGTCCACCTTCCGCACTGCCTTGCCCTTCTCCTTGGGCCGCGCTTTCTCTTTGGACCGTGCCTTCTCAGGTTTGGGCTTCTCTTTCTTCACCTAGGGAACAGGCAGACAGAGTGACCGCCAGGGAGCAAGCCGAGGATGCAGACCCCCTCTTTTACACCCCTCCGTGTCCCACAAACAGGTCCCTCCACACCCACCTTGGCTTTCTTCTTGGCCTCCTTAGGCTTGGGAACCTTGGCCTCCTGTTTCAGCTTGTTCCTTGCCTGGAAGCGATGAAATTCAGCTCAGCCACCCGCCCTGCAGGGAGGGGATTCCCAGACAAGGGGAGCATGGGAATGACACATCCCCACCCCCACCTCCCCCATTGCCAAGCTTGGCAGACATCCCCACTGTCCCCCCACTGCAGGGAGTCCCCTTTCCTCTGCTGCGGCACAGACCAAGGGGGGCCTGGATGGAGGCGAAACAGATCAGGCCGCATGGGACACCCCATTAACTGGGGGAGCCCTTCTCCCTCCTCCCAGGCCGGCTCATACCTTTCGTCTCATCTTCTTCTTGATCTTGCTCATCTTCAATTTGTCCTCATCGCTGAGCACCTCTGCAAGGGCAAGGAGATGGGGGGAGTCAAGGGCAAAGCATGGTGCAAGTGGGCACGACCCTAGCTCTGTGCCAGGCCAGGCACAGCTCACGGGCCCTGTATTCCTGTGCCCGGGGGCAGCACGGCCTCAGGCAGAGTGACAGACTAGCTGAGGCTCTTGCTCCTTTTGGGGTGGGGCAGGTCTTCCCTGGTTGCCAGGGAAGTGGGTACCAGGACTGCAAGCCGTGTCTGATCCTCAGGAGCCTGCAATCCGACTGGCTCAGGAGCTTCCGTAGCAACCAGTGTTTGCCACGCTGGGGGTGTGGGAGCAAATTGCAGGGGGATGCATGCTCCCAGGCTTGAATGGAGCAAATCACTCCGCACCTTTAGATCCTACCCACTGTAGGGACTTGGGCTGCCAAGGTGCCCAGAAGGCACAATCACGGGCTGGCTACTGGTAGGAGGTGGGATCAGACACGTGGCACAGAGGAGGGAGTGTCTCATGGGAGGCTTGGATTTAGTCCCCTTGGAAGTGGGAAAGTCTCACACCCCTTCTGCCTGACTCGCCCCTGCCCCTGGTCCTGCTCATCCTTTGCCTCTGCTTCCGCCTTCGGGGCATGCAGCAGGCTGCAGGTTAGGCTGGATCCAGATGGGGCCAAACACCCCCCAGGAGCCACGGGTGCTGGCCTGTGCAGCCAGCAAACAGGCTTCCATTGGGCACTGACTGGCACAGTGAGCAACACAAGGGGCAGCCGCACCTTGAGCTTCTAGTTTCTTCAGGAGTCTGGCATCCGTCTTGCTCAGCAAATCGACCATCTTGACCTTGGGGGGCCGTCCCCGGCCCCGCTTCACCTTGGGTGCTTCCTTCACCTTGGCCTTCTCCTTCTCTGAGTTGCGGGGCCGCCCGCGCTTGCCCGTGATCGCCTGGATGCGTGAGGGGATTTCCTCTGGGGTCAACTTCACCCACTGCAACCCCTGCACAGCAGGGAGAGAGAAGGAGCAAGAACCAGAATCAACCCTGGGGCTTTCCACACTGAGGTCTGGCAGAGCAGGATACCCTCCACCGCCTCCCAGCACAGGCCGTCCCTGTAGCAGCTCCTGTCCTGGCACACCGGCCTGCTCGCATGGCCCGAAGGAAGTCTCTTGCTGATAGCTCAAAGGTAGGGTGGAGCAAGCCCCGTTCCCTCTCCACCCATGGCAAGGCAGACAGAGCCCCAACAGGCAGGGAAGCTCTGGAGAACACAGCAGGGAATCAGACCCGCCACTGTGCCACCTGAGCACTGCCAGGCTGGCCCCCACACTTCAGGGACAACCCCAGTAAATGTGCGGCCCCAGCACTTGCTGCATCTTCCGACTTCCCCACCACCAAAAGAAATGAGCTGGTCCCCATAGCCAGGCCTGGCTGCAGGTTGTGATCCAGGGCAGCCCCCGCCAAATCCAACCCGGCTGGTGCCCACCTCGGGCGTGTCCCGCTCCTCGTAGAAGTCTCCAACTGGCATACGGGGGCTGAAGCTGAAGTGCTCGCGCCGCACCTCCCGCGCAACGTTCCTGCTCAGGTACTGGGGAAGGAAGATGGGAAACGGGTTTGATCAGGGACCTGCAGTGGGCATGGGGCCCAACACAGCACTGCCCCCCACCCCCCCTCGGCACACCCTCGCCCATAGCACTCCAGAGGCTCTTGGCCAGACGAGACGTAGCATACTGTCCATTGTCCCGGGGGCAATTTAGGCCTGGTTGAGCCCAGCGCAGGGGTAGGTGGGTACACAGGGGGAAGCCAGGAGGACCAGTGCTCACTTGGTGCCACCAGCTCTGGGATGAGGGACAGTGGTCATGGGTTGCATGTGGGGGATCAAGGAACACAGGCTGAGCCACTGGGGGCACCTGCTGGCAGGGCCGAGCACGTGGTAACGTCTAGGGTGGAACCGTCCACAGTTGCCTTCTGGCCACACATGACTGATTCCAGCCCCGCTCAGGACAGGGAAACTTTTACCTTGATCACCTCCGGGAATTGCTTCATCCTCTTCCCGCAGGGCCCGTAGTACCAGGTCTCCCCCTGCCAGCGGTTGCTGCCCTTCTTGATCCGAACCTCTCTCCTCCACCTGCATGGGAAAGGCCTGTCAGCAGCCACGGGCCAGCCTCCCCAGCCCCTGCCCTCCCCATCCCACACGCCTGGGACCACCTACCCGTGCTGGAGGGGGAAACGAACCTCTTCTGCCGTGGCGATCCGTCTCCGTGGGCCTTCACCTGCTGGGACAGGGAACATTCACTTACCAAGCCCCACTAGGCTGTTACAGGGCAGCTGGACAGGCTGGGGAGGGGCTGGAACAGCTGGGGCAGGGGGCACCGCCTCTCACTTACCCGCTGCTGATGCACAGTGTGGGGCAGCTGGGGCCTCCGGACAGCTCTCATCAGCCACTTCCTCCTCCTCCTCCTCTTCCTCCTCTAGAGAGGCAGCTGGGGACTCTGGCTCCAGTGGAGGGCTGAGGACCAGGGACTCGGCTTCCTCCTGCCCTGGGTCACCCCCATTGTGCAGGTCTAAGCTGCTGTCTGCAATGTGGGGGGCACAGAGATTGTGGGGGGCGGATACACTGCCCGGGATGCCAGTGTCTGCCTGGGTTATTCACCACGTTGCCACCACACGTGGTCTCCCTCCACCCAAGGAAATTTTAGCGGTTCATCTCTGCCTCCTGCCCCACAGGGCAAGCCCTGGGACCCCTCTTTCTGCAAAGCAGTGAGGCAGGACAAAACAAACCCCTTTAAGTCATGTGGCAGAGTAGAGATGGTGGCTTTTGTGTCCTGACTCCTCATTGCCTCCCTTCTAACCACTGACTCATGCTCCCTGCCTATCCTTGCCACAGAACCAAAGTGACCCCCTGAGGTTGGGGGAATAATGTTATTGACACCCCCAACAATCATCTTGCAATGCAGCCTAGGCTGGCTCCATGGCTGCTCACAAGATGCCACATACCTTGCAAAACAGCCTCCTCCAGGCCAGGCAGCGAGTCGGGGCCCACAAAGAGCGAGGCAGTGGTGTGACTGTCGTCCGGCAGCAGGCTGAAGGAGCTGGAGTCATTCAAGGAGGGGCTGTCGGAGCAGTGAAGGGTTGAGATATCCGGGGCAGCCTCCAGAGAAGACTTGTCATTCACCAGCTGGGAGCTGTCCATCTCATAGAGGTCTCCAGTCCCTGGGTCTGCAGGTGAGACCACAGCAAGACACCTTAGGTGCATCCCAGCTAGATCAATCGCTCACCCCAATGCAGTTAGGGTCATGTCTGAGAGGAGCTGGCATCTCCAGCTGGGCCCTACAAGCTACTACATTTCCATTTGGGAACAGTTCAACCCCCACTGAGCATGCTTCTAGCACAGTGGGGTTAATGGATATTGCTGGCTCCGGCCACGCCCCCATACTTTGAGAACTGAAACCCAAGAGGGCTAGGTAATAAACCATCCTGAAGAAAGGGAGTAACAGCTTCAAGACTGGCCCTTTAATTCGGAAGCTGGGTCCTGTAACCACAGCCCTTTGAGGGAGAGACTGTATGATTCTGACTGTATGAATCTCCCAGCCAGAAGGGTCTAAGAGGGAGGTGGATGTTCCCCAGCCCCCAGTGCTGGTCTGACAGGGTGTGGGTAAAGCTGGGCAGAGGCTGTGATCAAGGGGAGGTGGGACCTTTGCAGGGACTGAAAAGGGATGTTGAAAGCACCAAGGTGGGGGTCCAGCATCTCAGTGCAGGCTCCCAACAGCTCAAGCTCAGATCCACAGGACCACAGGGTACAGAAAGGCTGAGCCCCTGTCATGATCCTGACCCCACAACTTCCTCCCTGAAAAGCTCTCCCTTCCCCTGCCCAGGGGAAAGAGGCTTTTGGAGTATCTCACACAAAGTCCCCTGAATTCCAGAGCGAGTGAAAGGCTGGGACAGGCCCCAAAGACTGCTCCTGAGTGGCGTTCCCTAGTCCTGCATCCCGTCAGTCCGAGATTCCCCATGGACAAGCTCTCTCCTGGGGCTCTGCATGGCGTTTGCCACTAGCGTTTACTACCTGGTGAGGTGCAGTTGTGAAAGGAGAGCGCCCGTACCTTCAACCTCACCCACCGGTGAGCCCCTAACCCTTGGGGATGCCCACTCCACTCTCTGAATCAACCACCATCCCCCAACCTCAACTGATGTCACAGCCTGGTCTGGCTCCTGGGGAAAGGGCCCACCTCTCCAACCAGATGGTGGCCTTCCTACCTCTGGCCAGCGACTCGAAGGGCTCTAGGGGGCCATCGCTCAGCATGTGAGCACCTGTCAAGGGAACGGTGATGCCAGGGCCATCCCCCAGGCAGCTCCCAGCAGCATCCGGGGCCAGAACAGAAGCTTCCTGGCTGAGCTGCTCCACATCTGGCCCAGCACCATTGTAGCCACACATTTTCAAGTCTAGAAACAAGCAGACAGATGATGTCTTCCGGCCCCAAAGAGAGCACATTAACACCATTCATCCTCCCCATTCCACTCTGTGCCAGAGGGATCAGTGCCCCCCACAACCCCCTAGGAGTAGGAGGTTGGCTCAGCAGGGATTGTAGCATGATCTTGCCTGATGGCCCCATCCAATGCACCCGCCCTGATTGCTACTGCCCGGCCGCCCGCCCAGGCCGTGTTTCCAGCACCCCCTTTCCCAGGTTTGCCAACTTCTACTCCCCAGCTCTTTGCAAGATAATGGGCTTGATCCTCTCCCTGGGGATAGTCTCCAGGCCCACCGGGGGATCTGTGAGCAGTGCTGAAGGTGTGGTAGGAGGCTGGCCAGTGGCTACTGGCTCTACTCTTTGACGTGGGCTGAAAAAAGCCTGCCAGGGGGCAGAGCAGAGGGCCTAACCCAGAGCACCCTCAGGCCAGCTCTAATCTAAGCTGTGACTGGCCTGGGATTGGGGGTCTGATTTATACATCCGCCAACTTGCAGCTACACTAGAGAAGCTGCTAATCCTGGCCAGTGGGTTTGGATTGGCACTGGAAAGCAGAGGAAGGTCCAGTCCCTTTTGCACAGAATGTGCCCAGTGATTCAGCACCACTCACCTGGCTGTGGATCCTCCAGCTCCATGCTGCCCAAGAGCGCAGTGCTGTTCTCCGAGCTGGGAGGAGGCATCTCCTTGGCTGCCAACGACCCCGCCTCACCAGCCCCCGGTTCATCTTGAGGGCCCCGTGCTGGCGAGAAGGGCTGGACACCAGAGCCCAGCATGGGGGAGGGCTGGGAGGCTGCGTAGAAGCCGTCGGAGCCGTTCTGCACAAGCTGAAAGCTCTGTTCGTTTAAGGAGTCGTACAGCTCCTGCGAGTCGAAGTTCAACCCCATGGAGGCAGAGGCGCCGTTGCCCCAGAACTCCTGGTCCCCCCTCAGGTTAGTGTTGTGCCCCGGGGACACCGGCCGGGTGCCCCCGACGATGCCGTTGAGCGGATACGGGCCAAGACCTGTGAACTGGGAGGCGACGGTGCTCTCCTTGAGGCTGCCGGCAGCGGCGGGCGGGTACTGCGGGTAGCTCCAGAAATAGTCGTAGGGGTGGTGGAGGGCGGAGGCGTCGGAGGAGGGCGGGACAGAGGTGTAGGTCCCTGAAGGACTAGTGTGAGATACAGTAGATAAGCCATTAACATTCATATCACCATTCAAACCTGCTGAGGGAAAAGGAGAAAGACCAATCGGTTAATTGCACGGCGCTGCATCCGTCCATCTGTCCGCCCGTTCGCAAGGGCTCTGCAAGGGGACATCGCTTGGGGGAGGGACCCTCTCTCTGGCCTTTGTCTGGGAAGTTTGTCTGGGCTTCATTCCAGCTGCCTGGTGTGTCCCCACAACCCCCACTCCCCAATGAGGCAGCCCCCCATGGGCTGCAGCAGGGCCCCACAGCCTGGGGGCTGAGCCCCATCTGTCTCAGGAGCAGCCTGGAACCCGGGGGGCAGCTCTGGCCACAGGCACAAGGGACTGAGACCCTGCAGGCTGATGGCCAGAAGCGGGGATGCCCTGACCAACGTCTCCAGAAGTTGGGGAA
The DNA here is from genome assembly GCA_007922195.1 of Podocnemis expansa. NCBI lineage: Eukaryota > Metazoa > Chordata > Testudines > Podocnemididae > Podocnemis > Podocnemis expansa. The sequence goes on along the minus strand of ML682037.1, from coordinate 11,572,778 downwards.
TAGCCAGATGGAGGCAACACCCACTCAGCGGGGACCAGCGCCTGAGCTGGTGTGGGGGACACCATGGGGACTAACGGGGCCGGACTGGGTGGCTGGCGAGATCAGCTGACCAGCCAAATCCCCACAAAGACTTGTTCGGACAAGGCGTTTCTTTCCTCTTGCCAGGCAGAGCCTCACGGCCCTCCCCTGCCAAAGCCCTGCAACTTTCTCCTGTGCCCACCCAGGGCCTGCACCGTCCTCAGGCTGACGAGTCCTCTCAGCTGGGCTGCACCAACTAGGAGGGTCCCCGGGCCCAGGACAGCCTGGGCGACCGACCCCCTCCAAGACTCACTTCCCTGCTCTCCTGTGCTGTACCGCTCCCAAGGGAGCAGCGAACCCAGAGCCAACCCTCTTGTTGTCCAGCAATGGGCTGGGGGCCAGAGAGGCTAGAGACGGCTTCCTTCTTTCTGCTGCAGGAGGTTCCTTTCCTTCCACTCCAGCACAGGGGTGCCCTCCGACCCCAAACTCCCCCATTCCTCCTGCTCTCTCCAGGGAAGCTCCGCCATTGGGGAACACTGAAAAACCGAGACCTGGGGAGATGGCTGAGCCACATCGGCCCTACCTTAACCTGTGCCCCACTCCTCCCCGGGGACCAGCACACCGTCCAGGATCCCAGCCCTGCTGACAGTCAGAATTACGCAGGGTTTGTGCCGGAAGTGGGGACTGGTGGGTTAGAGCAACAAACCTGGGAGCCAGGACTCCTGGGTTCTTTTCCTCTCAGACTCTGACTTGCTAAGGAGCCAGTGGGGAACCCAGCTTGGTTAAAAGCAGCCCAGGACCCTAGAGACCCGCTAAAGTCCCAGCCCCCACTCCTGCCATGTTCCCCCAACATACTTTTCCCTTGTGGGGGGAAGGTCATAGGAGCCCCGTTGGTGTAGTGGCTGTCCCCTGAGGAAGGTGCAGGCTTCAGTCCTGAGGCAGTGGGTATGGAGGAGAGGCCAGTGAAGTTAAAATGGTTGTTTGTTTCCATTTCTGAGGAGAGAAGAGATGCCAGAGGGTTAAACACACTTCAACCCAGTGGGAAAATCCACCCCCAGCATCTTCTCCCTAGGGACACACAATGCAACCTCGCGCCCGGCTAGGCACCAGGGTGGGGTGGGGATATCTTGTCCCCCAGCTCCTTGGCTTTTCTCTGGATCACCGAGTGGGAGAGCTCCCCTAGCCCCAGGAGCCAGCGCTGATGGGAACCACCCCAAAACACATCTACGTTTCCATCCTTCGCAGGAAAGCAGAAAAGACGGGTTGACTTCTCAGCCCACATGACACCCGCAGATCAAGGCTGAGGAAAGCTGTCAGCACCCCCACTTCCCATCCCCCTGGAGTCGCCAGGATCCACTCTCTCGGAACATTTCGGGGCAGAAGGCGCTGGGCGGCAGCCCCCAATGAGACGGCAACATAAGATGCTTCACTGCCACGTTGGAGATTTGCCGGGGGAAGGCTGCTATTGAGAAATCTCACTGGTTCTCAGCCCCGGATTCATTTTCCCATGAAACTCAGGGGGGTTCCTGGGGGCTCACACTCTTGCACAGTTTTCAGCCCTCGCGCGAGAAATCCTGCAAGATTGCTTCTACCATCTTCCTACCAGCGGACATGCCTAGTTCAGTGAAGCCGCGTCACACCCCCCCCCCCCAGCAGGGAGTCGTTTCCCCATTTCACAGGGCCAGCAGCTCTCTGGGAAAAAGCAGCATTTCCTGTCACTGAAATCTACGCTGAAGAGGCGAGCAGCTCCTGGAAGGCCGACCAAAATAAGCCAGGGAACGTCATCCCAGGGCACAGAGCCCAGCTCACTTGGCGCTTGGCTTTCCTTTCCATCCCACCGGTCATTCCTGCCTCATCAGTCGCTCCCAGACACACCCACCCCCCACGCCAGCTGTGCACTGGTCGCATCTTTTTGTTGCTGTGTTCTGCGGACAAAGGGCCAATGCTCCAAATGGGGGCAAGGCATTAATGCAAGACTCAGACCACCCTCAGCCTGCCACCCACAAGTATGGGGCAGGGTAATAAAACTTGCTTTTGATTAGCTATTTGCTCACCAGGCCCTCCCTCGCTGAGTGGGTGATTAGTCCCATTTTACAGACCGGGCAGAGAGATGAACCCAATTCCCCAAAGTGACACAATGAGTCAGAGTCCAGCAAAGAAGCCAGGAGTCCAAGTTCCCCTGTCCTAACCACTCAGTAGATTCCCGTCAGCTCCAACTCACCCAGGCTGTCTCCATTTGATTTGCCCGCCCAACAGACTGTGGTTCAAACGAAAGCCAGGGAGAAAACCAGAAACTGAGCCTGCCCGACTGCCCTGGGTTGGTCATTCTGGCTTCCTCTTCGCTGGCTTTTGGAACAGTCCCAACAGGCCGTCTGCATGTTCAGCCGTTGGGGAGATTTCTGTCTGCTTCCAACTCCTGGCATGGAGAAACTATCCTGACCAAGGCGCCAGTCTTTGTGCCCGAGGAAAGCAAACCCTGACCCTGCTCCCGGAGCCCTGTAGCTCTCTAGTGTGCACACCGAGATACCCCCGCCCAAGAGACCAGGCTGCACCTACACCTAGGCTCCCGGTCCAGGCACCTATGCACGAGAAGACAGCTACAACCCAGGTTTGATGTAGCTAGACTGAGGGCCCACAGGAGGGATAGCGCAAATGCAGCAGCCTTCCCCAGAAGGGTCGTGCCAAGCACACAGCACTGCAAGCAGCAGCTGGCAAGTGTCGACATGAAGATGGGCGATTTCATCACTCTGCCTCCTTCACTGTGCTGCTTCCTGGCCGGAGGAGCGCAGCCCCCACTCAGCACGGCACGAAGACAGCATCTGATTCACCAGCTCAAGACCTTTCAGCGACCCAGTTGGCAGGCCAGCCCTCCTCGCTATGTTTCCTGAGGTCGCAGCAAGACGCCTCCTCCCAATCCATGAGGCTTTACATTCACTGGCGACCAGCCGAGAAAGTGACTCCCCCCGGTCTCCTTAGCCCCTGCCTGCCAGCCAAAGACGCATCACAGCTGTGCCCAGACTCTTTCATCTCATGGAGCATCATGGACCTCGTCCTGGTTGCTCCCACAGGCCACAACAAGAGAAACGCTCCACCCAGCACATGCACTGGGAAAGCCAGGCCAGAAGCTGCGCAGTTATTTAAAAAAGAAAAGAAAGCCAGCACCTTTCCGGTACATCCCAGCAGCAGTGTTTTGTTGGGAAAACCTGTTTTTGGCTGGTGAAGGGTCAGAGGAGGAGCTGAGAGGCCATGGAGGAACCAGACAGGTGGCTGATGCAGCAGGGTGCCAAGGTGAAGAGAGGTGCTGGGGACAGGAGGGCGAGGTAATTAACAGCAGGGAGGAACCGTGGCATTGGGAAAGAAGCCAGGAAGACGAGCATGCTCAGTACGGGACAAAATAAAAGCAGGGAAGATGGGGAATTAATTACGGCCAGTGCAGGCGATGGCGGAGGAGTTTCAAGAAGAGGGAGATTAATAGGATGGGAGCGGTTCAACTAATAGGGTCAGGGTTTGACAGCAGGAACCGCGGCTGAGAGAGAACACTGCCTACGTCATTAGCTCCTCCCCAGATGAGACGCACTGAGGCAGGCGGGCGTCATTCTCTTGACTTTGGCTCTGGGATGGGGCATTGATCGCAGGCCAGTCCCGGCACCGGCAGCTTCCAGACACCTCTCTCCGCACCATCTCAAAGCTCACAGGGCACAAGCTGGTGATGGCTCTGACCTCTCCCGTTGGTGACCGACTCCCTGTGGGTGGGCCAGGCGTACGCATCTCTCTTCGCCTAGGCCGGCCTGACTGGCCAGCACGCACGGGTCCAGGCAGCGTCTGAGCCCTTGCGAACAAGCAGTGCCCCCCGCCCCCAATGCTCGTAAATCCCAGGCCCCAGATCCCACCCAGAAATGAGCCACTCACCCCAGCCAGTCGCAAAGGTCCCCACACGCAGGATACAGAATGAGGCCGCAGTGCATAACTGCAGCCTCCCATTTCACAGGCGAGGTGAGGAGGAGGATGATAAAAAATCCCGGACACAGGTTAGGAAGATCACAGCCTGGAAAGGGCGTGGGGAAGGAGGTGACAGAGGCGGTTGTGACCAATCTGGGAAGATTAGGCGCTGCCACAGCCAGACTGCACAGAGGGAGGAGGAGAGCTGGGGGCAAGATGGATACAGGCCCCAGGGCACCGTACAGAACCTCAGGACCAGACGGAAGATGTCACGAGACTCTAGCTGAGAGTTTAGCTTCTGTATTATTTTAGGAAGCACCAGTTTGCTAAACCCACAGCTAAGTGAAACGTGGGTGGTTTGTTTTGTTGATTTACTTTTGATTGAAATTGGGGGGGGTGTTCCTTGCTGGAGATCTCAGCCTCTCCAATGCGGGTTTTTTGCCAAGCCAACATGGTAACAGTCGGGCACGTTGTTATTAGAAAACTGACACGTGTGCGCAGCAGCGCCAGAACCATACTCGGTGTTTCCCAAGCGCTTCAGCCTGACCTTTCCGCAAAGGGTTAACCAAAGGCGTGATTTTTACAGCAGTTCTGTTAAAACGCTCCCCTTCTTCAGCGGGTTTCTCTCTGCCCGGCGCGTTCGTCCATACTGCACCTCGGGAAGCGGACGGGGCAAGCTGAACTGATGTAACCCAATATAACCGAGTCCCCACAAGGCAGGTGAACCAGTTTCTGTGCCGAGATAAAGCTCGTAAAACTGGTCCCTCCTCAGGCGGGCAAAAGACTGTTCCAGGTCCAGCCAATCCCTGGGTTTTGCACTGGAACAACCAGGTTTGCTTGGGGGTGCAGGGTCTTTGCCTACTTACACGAGCATCACCCTTCCACTTCTGTCCACACAGCTCGAGGCACGTCTGCCCTTTAACTCTCCTGGCCTAGCCAAAGCTGTCCAAAGACGCAAGATGCACAAGGCCGTCTCTCTGACCCAGCGAAGTCTGAGAGGCGATTTAAATGCGGACGGGGCAGGGACCTGGCCCATTCACAAAGCCGCAGAATGGAAGTGGGCCCAGCGGGAAATGGACTGTGAAAGCCAAGCGTGAGAAAAGCCGGGCCAAGAACAGACACACGCGTCCAGCATCAAGGGCAAAGCGCTTCGATTTTAAGGTTCCCTGTCCGAGCTCATCCCCAGGGTTTTCCCCGCCGGGGGCACGGGGGGATTATGAATTTTCAGGTGGACGCAGACCCTTTAAAGACCATCTCGCCCAGGGAGAGCCGGCTGTGGGACCCGGGCCGCGGTGCTGGCCCAGGCTGCGGGAGGTCCAGAAACCGAAACCAAAACGAGTGTTAAAAAAAAAGAAAGAAAGAAGAGAAAAAGGACATTTCAAAAACAACGAGACGCAACCAAACCCAGCTGCCATTTCCAGGCCACTTCCTGCAAGCCGGGGAGGGAGCCGAGGACAAGGGCCGCTGGCACCGGCCCGGGGCTGGGGGGGGACGTGGCCCTGGGCCCCCAGCCAGACACCCCGAAACCCGAGGGGGGCTCGCTGGCCTCGCCGGGACTCCCCGACACACGCGGGATTCCCCGCACGCGCGGCCGGGAGACCCCGGCTCGGCGCCCCAAATCCACTCGCGGGCCCCGCCATGGCCACGCGTGGGGGCTGCGCTGACACGCGGGGGCAGCTACGAGCCCGGGTCCCCCGGCGCCCCAAAGCCCGCCTAGCCTCGGGGATCCCCCATCCCGCCCACGGGGATCCCCCCGCCGCGGGGATCCCCGGGATCCGTCCCAGGCACAGTGCGGGGCGCCCCACTCCCCCCACCCGGGGCCGCGCGCGCCGCGGGGGAGGGGCCCCCCGGGGCCCCCAGCCCCGCCCCCCGGACCTGGAGCGGCGGCGGTGCCGGGCCCCCGGCGGCGGGTCCGGCTCACATGGCCCGGGCCGGGCTGCGGGCTCGGGGCCGACTCAGCGTGGCCGGGGCCGGGCCGGGCCGGGAGCCGCGCTGGGCAGGAAGCGGGGCCGCGCGGGGAGCCCCGCCGGGTCCTAGCGCCGCCCGCCCCGAGCGCCGCCGCGCCGGGTCCTAGCGCCGCCTGCTCCCCGCTGGGGATAGATGTGGGGGATCCGGGTCCTAGCATCACCCTGCAACATGGGGGAGTCGGGTCCTAGCGCCGTCCGCTCGCTGCCTTTCCCCGCCCCCAAGTGATGGAGGGCAGGTCCTCGCACTGCCTCTCCACTGCACATGGCTGTGCGGCTGGGGCCCACCATGGAAAGAGGGGTGCGGGAGTCCTAGCACCACCCTCCTGGATCCAGGAGCCAGGTCGTAGCGCTGAATTCTCCCTGCCTCCTTCTCCCCATCAGTGTAGGGGGCTGGGTCGTAGGGACCTCAGCCTACCGGGGATGGATGGGGAGTCAGGTAGGAAGGCCGCCTTCTCCATGCCAACCGTCAGGATGGCAGGGGGGTCCTACTCCTAGCGTTGTTGTCCTGGGATTTGGGGAGCAAGGAGCAGGCTGGGCCAGTGCTGAGCCCAAGCTCAGTGCCAGAGAATGGGGGGCTCACCAAAGAGGACACTGGGGACCTGAGGGAGGGGACGCCCCGGTGGGGGTCACCAGGGCAGGTGGTAGGATCCCCTAGCACACTACCAGCCTGGGGAACCTGGGGCAGCCCCCCTCCCCACCAAGTTGCTCCAGGTGTTATCTCCCCTTCCTTAGCTAAAGGGCTCGCCCCCCAACGACCAGGCAGGGGCATTTCCTTAGCTCCAGCTCCCTCTGCCCCTCAGTCCCAGACACCCTCGCCAGCCAGCTCCGACTCAAGGCCCTCCTCGCCCACCCCCAGAGGGCCTCCCTCTGCCCACTAGAGCTCCTGGCGAGTTGCAACCCATGAGCCACAAGCAGCAGCCCTCCACCATGCAGAGGGGAGACTGAGGCACCCCAGGGAATCCCAGCAGGGGACAGAACCCAGGAGTCCTGGATTACAACCCCACACCTCTGCTCTAATTATTAGCCTCCACCCTCAGCCCAGACCTGGGAGCAGAACCCAGGAGTCCTGGCACACCATCTTGTGCTCTCACCATTAGGCAATGCCACTTCTCCAGCTCCAGCACTTCATCTCCTGCCCCTCCACACATTCATTCCAGGCTCCCATCTAAAGAGCCTCCCCTCATCCTCTCCAAAGCCCCCGTGGACCTGCTGCTGCCTGGCTCCTGTCCCCTCTCCCCCTCAAATCCAGCTCCCTCCATTCTCTGCTCCTCGGCCCTTGGGGCACAGGAGCCTTCTCCTCCACCGAATGGTCTCTTTGCATTTCTCTGTGCCCCACTCCCTGTCCCCCACCCAGGCAGCCCCTCAGTTCTTCCACCTCTCACATGCACTGTGCTCAGGAAAGCACGTGGGTGTGAAAAGCTCGTGCAGAAGATGCCCCTCCAAGCTGGTGCTGCACAGGGCGGAGCAGGCAAAGGCCTTCATGGTCTATTGCCCTGACAAATAACCTGGTCAGCCTTCCAGTCTATCCATGGTGCCTCCTTCCTTCCCACTGCCCAGCTCGATGGGCTCCAGACCCAGCCTGGCCCCTTCCACAGCTAACTGCAGGCCAGACCCTAGTACATCCATGGATGAGCCCCAGGGGCAGAATCTGGAGCCATCCTTGAAGGGTAGGGGATTTAGTTCTCCCTTGGATCAGAACCGTCAGGGGCTCCTGGAAGCAAATCCCCACCCCTAGGTCTAACGTTGCCCAACAAGGGGGACTGAAAAGCTCCCAGAAAAAGAACACGTATGCTGGGCACCCGGTGAGAGACCAAGCAGCTGCATCTCTTTGCTTCAGAAGCCAGTGAGCTGAGCTTCCCTGCAGCTGAAGCGTCGGCAGATTGGCACTGCTGGAATCCATCAGCTGCCCCCGAGATGGCAGCGACGCAGAGGTGGTGCCGCCAGGCCCCACAGAACATCAGGGGGAAGGTGGAGGATGAGGAGGGGGACGCAGATGGATAAGAACAGCCGCTGCCAGCCAACGCAGCAAGAGGTGGGGGGATTCCAAGTCCAAGAGGAGACGTGGGGAGGGCAGCTGGTCAAACAGAGATGGAGAAGCCTGACAGAGCAAATAAGCACTAGCCCCCAGCCCCCACCCGGTGCCCAGCACAGCCGGCTGACTCAGCCAGATGTCGCACAAGAGCTCTGCATTGTCTGTCCTCTCCTTAGGCCACTCACCCAAAGATCTCAAAGCACTTCCCCAAGCCACCAACTAACGCAAGAGCGAGCACGGCCCTTCAAGGAGGCAGGTGTCATGCCCATTTTACAGGAGGGGAAACTGAGGCACACACCAGGGAAAAGGCGACTCATCAACCCCAAGGTGACACAGCACTTCAGGGTGAAGAAAATAACCCAGTCATCCTGGCACCCATCCTGAGCTGTCCTCACTCTGCTTCCTGTGGCAGACAGTAGGAGGTGGGGCAATTCTGAGCCCCACAAGCGCGAAGGCAAGCTGGGGTACTATGTGCTGGGCTAGCCCAAAAGCAGCCTGGCCCCAAAGGGATGGTACGCACACCAAGGAAGGTGGAGCGGGTCACTCAGCCATGATTGATATGGGGAGGAGAGACCCCCTGAATCCACAGGGACATGGAGCCAACCTGAGAACTTCATGCTCATCACACAGGGTCCAAAGCCCACCCCTGGCAAGACCCAATGAGTCACACACAGGTTCCTCTCACCTGCCTTCCCCAGGGACGGAGCCAGAATATGATCCAGGTGGGCACAAGCAGAGCAGGCCCAGCCTCTGAGCCCCACGGGCATCCGCTGCTACAGCCAGCTCAGGAGCCAGCTGCAGCCGCTGGGCTCTCGCTAGGAACGTTGAACCCTGGCTGCCCTTTGGGGAGTGGGGGGTGAGCGTGTCTCATCATCCCTGCGCAGATCCCAGCTCAGCCGCCCCCTTCCCCCCAGCACGACTCCCCATGGAGGTGAAGGACGCACCAGGCAGCCCCAGTAGCTAGAGCAGGGCTCCGCTCCCATGGGGGGCGGGGGGGGAGGGCTTCGCTTGCCTCCGATGCCGGAGGCATAAGTAGGTTACGGAGAGAGCTGCAGTAATCCCGAGCTGGGGGGTGGGGTGAAAAACAGAGGCCTGCTCCATCACCAAGTTGGGATGAGCAAGGCTGGGGTGGAAGGGGCTGCAAGGGGGACGGGTGCAAGGATCCCCCCAACTTATCCACCTATTCATGCTCCCACAGGCCCATGAGCCGAGGCACCAGTGAGTGGGGAGCCCCTGCCAAGCAGCCCTGCCCGGCAAGCTCCCAAACCACCCCAGTGGGGCTGGTGATGGTCAGAGCAAGAGGTTCCCCCCATGCTGGGGGGCAGCTGGCTCCTGGAAGTGTCCTGTCTGCTCCAGGGGCCAAAGGCTGGGAAGGGAAAGGGGCAGGGGGAGGTTTACCGCCGGGGGGGGGGGAGCAGTGGCAAATCGCTTCGCCCTGATTCTAGGCTGCAGCAATCCTGGACCGAGCCCCCGCTCGGCACAGCACGCACCACGGCTGGCACCAGGGAGAGACAACTCCTATCTCCGCCCCCACGCACAGAGAAAGCCCCCACCACCACCACTGAATCCTCCCCAGATCTCCAGGGAACCCCCACCGAGGGGCAGTTCATCCCTCTGTCCCCCCCACAGCAGGTCTTCAGCCCACCACACTCTGGACCTGAAGCTGGGGGGGGGTTGCCTTAGGGCATCTTGCATCCCTCCTGCCTCCACGCAACCCAAGGCGCAGCCCCCCCCCAGCTACATCTCCAAGCAGGAGCATGAGTGAGGGCTGCCCCCCACAACTGGGGGAGGAAGGACTCTGCACACAGCTGAACTGGCTCTCTGCCCCCCCAAAGGGGCCATCCAGGACCAGTGCCCCCCTACCTCCCACTGCTGCGATGTTTTATTTCTAAAGCGGCTTCCTTTTCCCCTGCTCCATTCCTCTCAGTTCTGAACCTCCCACGTCTCCCCAGCCTAGGGCCCCCCCATTTCCAATACCCCCAGCCAACCAGCTCACTGAGTGCATTTGTGGTGGGGGGCAGCAGCTGAAAGCCAGGGTGAGGGACCCAGCACCACCCCAGCGCCTCCGTGGTGGGGCAGACACCACAAGCAGCCCCCTGCAGAGCAGGCAGAAAGGATGGAGATGGGGGGGAGGAGGGAAAGACCCCCCAGTGGCTCTCTCCTGACCCACTCAGACAACTGTAGGCCTGCCCTGTCGCCCCACAGCCAGCCCCAGGGGTTAGGGACCACACATGGGGGAGGCAGGAGGCGACAGATGTGGAGGAGGCAGGGAAGGGCCAGCTGACGATTTGGCAACACTGGGCCAGTTGCCGGCTGCCCCCCCCCCCGCTTCCAGCAGCCACCTTACTCCCCCCTTCCTAGGAGCATGGAGACAAGGAAAGGCCCAGGCTGGTGCGGGGGGAACGCTGTGGGGGCCCCTGCCCAAAGACAAACGAGATGGGGGGGATGCTAACAAGTCCAAGGGGAAGGGGGGAGGCGGGGAAAGTCAGTGGGGGCTGGCTGTAGATTGGTCTGCAGCTGCCAACTCCTCCCCTCTCTCCCGTGCCCCCCCCATCAGAGACAAAACCAGGAGCCATTGTGGTCTGGGCGCCTCTCCAGGCGGCTGCAAGGTGCAGGGGGAACAGATGGCTCGGCTTGGCGAGGGCTTGTGCCAGGCAGTTGGGCGGGCGGGCGGGCGGGGGGGGGGGGAGGACGACAGGACCTTCCCCCCCCAGCCTGCACTTCCCCTCCCCTCCCACCCCATCACTGTGAAGTCAGCAATCAGCAGGCAGCTCTCCTTGGCTGCCTGGTGAATCACCCACACAACAAGCACCAACCAGTCCCCAGCCAGCAGGGGGGAAGCCCGACTGTGTCCAGACAGGCCCAGGGGAGATGCCCAGGGTGCTGGGTGGCGGAGGGGGAAAGGGCTCCTCCCAACCCCCACTCCTACAACCAGCTGCCCGGGCCCATCAGGGACACGGGAGCCGTAACCAGGCCCGGCGGATGGTGCCGGCCTCCGCCTCGGTTCTCCAAGGACACAGAGGCAGGGAAGAGAGGACAGAGCTGCGAAGATGCAGGCCCAGAACCGAGCCTGGCAGCCTGATGCCCCCTTCTCCTCCCGCTCACCCAGAGCGCCCCCTCCACACACCTTTCACAGCCCCGCCGAGGTGATGTCCCACGAGTGTTTTCACCCAGGGGCCTGGGTGGTGCTGGTTTTATTTTTGGGTTTTCTTTTTTTCCTGCTGACACCCTGGAAACTTTGTTTCCCACGGAAATATTTTCCCACGGGCAGATTCACCCCCAGCCTGGCCCCCAACAGCCGCTTTGGGTCAAAATGTTTCCAGGCCAGGCTTTTGCCAGCCCCGTTTCTCACGCCCGCCACGCTGCTGCCTGTTTCCACGGCCTCCTCCCCACTTCTGTCCCGCACCCCAACTCCCCCCGAGCCCAGCTCCCGTAGGCCCCCTGCCCATGGACCCAACACTCCAGTGGAGGAATCTAACCCCATCTGGCCCTTGTAGGCACCAAGGCCTCTCGCCCACCCCAGCTTCCCCCAGTTCAGTCCTCTGGCCGGGCAGCACTTGGCTCCAAGAGCCCAACGCCATCAGCCGGCATCCCTAGGAAATGCTGCCCAGCCCCGCCCCCCTCCATGCCACCCAGATCCTCTCTAACAAGGTCGTAAGGTGCCAGGTGGCAACAGAGGAAGCTTCCAGCATCTCACAGCCATCAGTACGAAACAGTGGGCTAGACCGGGACGGCCAGCTCACCGTGACAAGCTGCAACAACGGTGCCCCCGTCGTGCCCAGCTGGGAACCTCAGCCCCACTGGCCCAGGCCAGCCAGACCCTGTGGGGAGCCGTTGGTGCACACACAACAGAGGAAACGCACGGTGCGCCCAGGGAAAGAATCAGCCAGGCCTGGGCTTGGTTCCAGCTACCATGACCCTCTGCTCTGGCCTCCCCATGGGTCCAACCTGCCTTGCAAATCCGAGCTCAGGCAACAGACGCCACCCCGGTGCGAGAGCCAGGCCCAGCCAGAGCCTGGCTGCCATGGGCAAGGGCACATCCCACACGCACCACCCCCCCCACCCTGCCAAACGTTCTCTCAGTTGAACAGGTGGGGGAAACTGAGGCAGGGAGCTGACCTGCCTCAAAACCACAGAGCTGGGGACAGACCCCAGGAGTCCTGGCTCCCCTTCCCCCCCACACACAGCCACACCCCTTCCAGAGCCGGAAACGGGACCCAGGAGTCCTGCCCTCCCCCAGTCCAGTCACCCAATGACCCTCCTTTCACATCCCCACCCGGCCGACTGCGGGGGGCTCCCCCACAGCGTGAGCCCCAGACGACGGCGGCTGCATGCAGACCCCCCCCCCGGTCCCAGGCAGGACGAGGATGCAAGAAGGGAAAGTCTCCCTCCCTGGGACCCGGACAAAGCCCTCGGGAACGAGCTATGGGGCAGGAAGGGGGCAAGCCAGGAAAGCTGTGCCACAAGCCCCACACCTCCTGGGGCCCCACGTCACCCAGCCCCCCAACTCTCCAGCTGCACCAAAGCCGCAGACCGTCTCTGCCCCCCAGCTCCCGCCCGAGTTGCACAAACTTTGCACAAAAACTGCAGCCCCTTCCCCGGGGAGCGCGGAGGGGCCGTGCCCCGGGGGCAGGGGCCGGAGGGAGCCGGGCGCCTCACCTGGCCGGGGTCCGGGGCCGGGGCCGGGAGCAGGTGGCTGCAGGAGCCCGGGCGGGCGCTGATGTCACCGGCCGCCGCCGCCGCCTCCCCAGCCCCGTGCAGGCGGCAGCCGCCTGAATAATTTAAAGGTGCAGGAGCCATTTGCAGCCGGAGCCGCCAGCCCCAGCCCGGGGGGGCGGACGTGCGTCGCAACGGCCCCCCCCTCCCCGTGCATCGTGGCACGCGTGCGTCACAAGCCCCCCAATAGACGGAGCCCCCCACCCAGCGCTGGTGCTGGCCCCTGGCTCGCTGAGAAACGCGTCCAGGGGAAGGGTCTGGGTCCGGGGGGCAGGGGAGGGCGTCATTTTGTGTTAACCTGGGCGGGGGGGGTGAGCCCCCTTTTGCAGTCAGGGGGAACTGAGGCAGGCAGGGGCTGCGAGTCTGTTGCTGGGGCAAGAGGCCCCCTGCAGCCCCAGCTCCCAGTCTCCCTCCGCAGACCCCGCTGCCCCCCGAGCTGGGGATAGAACCCAGGAGTCCTGGCTGCCCCCACCTTCTGTCTAACTTAGGGGTCTCAAACTCAAATCGCCACGAGGGCCACGTGACGACCAAGGGTCACACCACGGAAACCTTTCGTACAATGATATTGCAAATATCGGTGACAACGGTGTCCTTGTAGGATGCAGGAGATAGTTTTAGGGGCAACATGCAGCCAGCAGGCCACGTGTTTGAAACCCCTGGTCTAACTCATGGGCCCCCACTCCTCTCCTTGAGCTGAGGTAAAACTGCCTGGGGCCACCTCCAGCACCTGATGCCACAGGCACCCCCATACACCATGGTATAGGGTAAAACAAGGGTGCTGGGGGGCAGCTGAAATAGATTCAAGGCCCCATGGACCAGCACCATGAAAGCCCAAGATAGAGGGCTCCAAAAAAATCCCCTCACCAGCCCCTGTTCTCCTTTTGCCCGGGTTTGGAGGCAGCCATACATCTCCTCCACCCCTCGCAGGGCCTCTGTGCTGGGCAGGCCAGGCTCTATCTGTTTCAAACTCCTCCAAGACACCAAGGTGATGGGCACAAGGCTGTTCCCAGCAGGTGGGACCCTGGCACCCTGGGCTGGGGTTCCAGGCCAAGAGCTGGTCCCGTTTCACACCCTAAGCAGCAGCATGGCTGGGCAGGTCTCTGCCTGAAGCCACCTCACCCTGCAGCAAATGAAATGCCCAGGAAGTGGTTGGGGTGACTCAGTAGGGGACATCCTTCCTGCAGAGCTGGCTTTGGAGGAATCCCCTGGCCTACCGTTTGAGGTGGCTGGCGATCCCATGCCCAGGAAGGATCCCACTGACATTTTCCCAGTTGCTCAGCCAAATTCTACCATCGTGTCTTCCTTAGGGCCTGGAAGAAGAAGTGGTTCTTCCCTTCCTGTCCTGAAGTGAGAGTGTTAGTGAGAAGTTGTTAAACGGCTGCTGCGCTCCACCCCTGAAGCAGCTGCATTTCAGGAGTGAGGAAGCAATATTAGTACTGGTAGGCACTGCTGCTGGGCTCCATCTCAGCAGTGCGATCCCTGGATAAACAGCTGCCTCCTACCCCAGAGGGGGTTGCATTTCAGTGACAGGGTAGCTTGGCTGTGAGGCATTCTGGGAATCGTCTTCCAAAGCCTGTCTCTGACCAGGCCCTGCAAATGCAGGCAAAAGCATTGCCTCTCACTTCGCCACTGCCGATGCCTTAACCCACCGCCCCTCTTGGCACATGGGAATCAGGACGGTGGTCACACCTGCCACTGGGTGAGCTACTGCTCTCCAGGGCGCAGCCATTCGGCGCTCAGTGAGTGTGCAACGACGGCATATGTTTTGCCACTAATGATCAAACCCACCAATCTCAGCAAAAATCTAACGAGGTTGCATGTATCAGCAGTGATTCCAGGGCGCAGGGGGTGGCTACAAACCGAGTCTTGGACGGCAAGCCTGGTGGTGGGAATCGAGGCTGCCTGGTTGATTTTCAGAGCCACAGAGCGGCCGGAGGTGGTGGGGGGTTGGGAGGAGCAGCTGAGCAGATAAGACAGGAGATGGCTGAGCCTGCTGGGTGGCACATGGTTAGCTGCCCCCCCTTGGGAAGGCCTGTTAGGGTGCACGTCTCCACCCCCCGCAGATGGGAAGATAATTGTTTTGTGGAGCACTGCCTGGTAATTGGCACCTAAAGGTGCCAGGCAAAAGTTGCTCCAAGTCCCATGGGACCTGCTGGCTTCTCAGCTTCCCTCCCTAGCACATTGACCAGGACATTTCCCTGGGGCTGCCCTCCTGAAGCAGCCTTGCTGCCTATGCTCAGACTCAATGGGGCTGGGTGAGGGAATCCTGATTTCCTTGCAGGTCTGATGCCCGGGCAAGCTGATGCGCTGGCTGTGGAGATGCTCCTACTCCACTTGCACCTGCCAAGGACTCCGGCTTTCACCCACTCCCTGCCCCATGGCTCTGTTTGCAAACGCTGCTCAGCTCAATCTGCATAAGCCTGGTCACAGGACCTGGACCCAAGCTGCAGAGGGGCCCCCTGCCATCCCTGAACAGGCACCGTGATCTGTGGAACCTACCCGTCGGCCTCCAAGATGGTGTTGTGAGGCGCCTGGCCAGGCCACGACATACCTGGGACTGGCAGTCTGTCGACCTCTGTAGAGGCGTCCTAAGGCTTCCTCTGCTGAATGAGATGCAGCCCCCTGCATTGGGCACTTTGGCTGGTAAAACCAGTGGAACCTCACAGAGTTCTTCACAGCACCTGACTTCGCTCCTTCCTCTGCCCTCTGGCAGGGGGCTGGCACCTGGCCTTTGGCTGACTGATCACAAGAGGGAAAGGGTGGGGCAGGAATGGCAAGCTGCAGTTACTGGGAGCTGGCACTGTGCATTAGCTCAGGGCTCCCTGGCATGCAGGCCAAGCGCTGTGGACAATCAAGGAGAAAAGGTTGCCTCACTTCCTCCTATGTGCCAGGGTCTCCTCCCCTCCCTGCCCTCAGATAGGGGAGCCTGGCTGAAGAGGTTTCAACCCTCCCCAGAAATGCTTCTCCCTGGGGCTGCAGTGAATTTCCTCATCTAAGGAGCTGAGTTTTCCCAGGCCGAGCCAGGCTGGGGTCTTGCTCCTAGCTCCGTTCTTCATAGGGGATTTCCCATGGCGCCCACCCCTCTGACCCCAGCCCAGGCCCTGGCGTGGATCCCAGATCTCTGCCAAGGAGGGCAGGAGAGTCTGACTTGCTGCCCTGTCTCTTCTCACCCTTACAGAGGCCTGATTGCAGAGGCTTCCTCTGCTCACACTGGGGGAGCTGGAGCCCGGCAGAGCCAGACAAAAGCCCCATCTGCTCCAGCCCCTGATTAAAGCCAAGAGGCAGGCCAGCAAATGGCTCTTTTGTGTTTTCAAAATGGTGCAAGAGATGGGAGGGTGGGGGAGGTGCTACTGCAAACAACAGAGAGGCCTGGGGGGGCAAAGGGGCTGGGTGGATGCTCCCCCATTAACCTCCTATGGGTGCTGCCCTCAGAGAGCAGCTCCATGGGGCCTCGGCTACATCCAGCTTCTAGCTGCTGTTTCACAGCCAGCCCCACTGACTCCCTCTGGCCCAGCCACTTGCTGCCTTTCCCTTGCCAAGGGCCAGGCCCACACCCGGAGCGAGGGGCAGAAACTGAGCTGCAGGGGCCTTGGGTCCAGGCTCCAGCTTTAGACAAGCATCTTCATGCCCTGGGGGCTACTCACCCAACACCCCACAGCAACAGCCACCACCCCCCTCAGGTTTTAGAGGAATGTTTTATTGGAAAGTGAACACGCTCCACAAACATGATTTCCAGCACCGGCCCTGGGAGACATGAACCAGCTGGGGACAGGCTCACGCATGCTCTTTGACAAGGTGGTAGAAACCCCTGCAGGAGGGTCACTGCCAGAGCTCGCAGCTCCCAGCAGGTGGGGCAGGGAGGGCTCTGTTGACCTGTCCACAACTGGCTTTGGCCTCCTTGAGGCAGCCAGCTATCACCATGATTAGCTCCTGTTGGACTATCACCCTCTTGCAGTAACAGCTGCCATGTTCCAAACCAGAGGTGGCTGCCTTTGTAGTGGAAGAGCACCTTGGACCTACACCCCCCCCCGCACAAGGTGCTGAACTGTCGAGCTGTTGCAGACTGGCCCAACAACCCTGATAAGAGCCCTCAGTCAGGGTCGGAGGAGACAGGTTTCTAGGCCCTGTACACTCGCTAAACTAGCTAAGTCACTTCCCCTCCCCAGCTTTTGTCCTAGCCTGTCTAAACACCTCAGGGCAGGGAGAGTCTCCTAGCACCAGGCACAAAGGGCCCCGATCTCAAACCCACTGCTGCCACAGAACCAGGGGAGCTGCCAGGGACAGATAGTGGATGAGGCATGAAGGAATCTGAGTGGTGGAAGGGCTAAAGCAAACACCCCTATTTACTGCCTGCGAACGAGGCTTGTGAGCAGAGGAACAGCTTCTCTCCACCCTACAAACTACTCTGGCTGACAGGCAAGAAAAGCAGCTGGGGAGGCCGGTAGCCTTCGGCTTCCTTGCCGCTTACAGGGGATAGAGGCTCCATCATGCAGCACCTGCCTAGCATGGGCCCAGGCACACAGGAGTTAACGGACCCAGCAGCTCCCCCTGCTTCTGCTCCATGGACTCTGCCCCAGCAGCATTTCCCTGAAGGCCTGGCTGCCAGCAAAGCACAAGCTGGCACCAGTCCTCTGCTTTCAGGGCAGAGGGGAGCAAGGACTGGGTGTGGCAGGGCCAGAAGGTGCAGGGTGGAGTTTACAAACCAGCAGGGTGAGGGCTGTCCTGCGAGTCTGGCACTGGGCCCCACCTGCTGCCAGCCATGCCCCAGGGGAGCCTGTAGAAGCTGGGCACAGCCGCAGCAGGCACCAGTGCAGCACACAGGGCTGGACCCTGGCAGCTAAGTCAGCAGTGCCACCTTCATGAGCCAGGGTGGCTGAGCCCTGCAGTTAAAGGTCAAACATACCTAGACCAGCAACACCTGAGAGAGGACATGGGGCCAAGGACTCAGTTCTGAGGCCAAGATGAAGGTCAGCCTAGCTGCAATTCAGAGCCACGGGGTTTCATTCTGTTACTGGAAATGCAACAAACCCACATGGCTCTGAACCCTCCACCCCTGGCTGGCTATCGCCCCGCCCATAGAGATGAACAGAATTTGTGGAACCAAGGCTGGTTACACCTCCCCTGCCCAGTTAACCTTGGCCCACAGCTGGGCAAGGAGAGTGCATTAGAGAATCTCTGATGCCAGGTGGCGCCAGCCTCAGCCAGGCATCACAGCCATTCAGGTTCTCCCAGATGAATGAGTCAGCAACAGCCAACTCCCGGAGGCTGCCTGGCACCACCCCGGGACAAATGACACGCCACAGGGTGCCCAGAATTCCTTCCCAAGGCACAGAGCCAGGAAGGGATGGGGGCAGCCAATCCCCAGCCCTGCCAGTGGTCAGCATGGTCCCCAGAATGCCAACCCCCAGAACTCTGCCCCACGCAGAGCCCACTGCCCCACAGCAACAGCCACCCCGCCTCAGGTTTTAGAGGGATGTTTTATTGGAAACTTTAAATACACTCCACGGACAACATGATTTCCAGCACGGGCCCCTTGGAGACACGAACCAGTTGAAGATGGGTAGGGGAGAGGCTCACGCATGCTCTTCCGCCAGCTTGTCAGCCTTGGCCACCGCTTCCTCGATGGGACCCACCATGTAAAAGGCCTGTTCCGGCAGATGGTCGTAGGTCCCTGTGCAAGAGGCAGCAGTGAGAAGGGGACCTGGCTTCTCTGGACCCCCAGGGAATCCCTACAAGGGGACAGCAATTACAAAAGCTTCCCCAGCTGGGGGAAGTCCCTGCAGATTCACAAGAATCACTGTGGGGCTACAAGGTCAGCCACACCCGTTAGTGCCTTTCTTGCAGTAAAACTAAGGAGTCCTGTGGCACTGAAAGATTAACTACTAAATAAATGTGTTATTCTGTATGTGCCACAGCACTTGTTTTACTCAGACTAACATGGCTGCCCCTTTGTTTCTTGCAGTTGCAACTCTGGGGCCAGCTCCCCACCAAATGACTGGGCACCTCACCTGTCAGGATCTGCTGGAAGCCCTTGATGGTTTCCTTCAGTGGGACTAGTTTGCCCAAGTGGCCAGTGAAGACCTCAGCCACCTGGAATGGCTGGGACAGGAACCTCTGGATCTTGCGGGCACGGGCCACTGTCAGCTTGTCCTCCTCAGACAGCTCGTCCATCCCCAGGATGGCAATGATGTCCTGGAGGGATTTGTAGTCCTGAAGGATAGAAAAGACCCAGTAAGGAGCTGACAAAGCTCTGGACAACCAGAGCTAGCCACAGCTGCCACGCTGAAGAGCTGGTTAGCAGCAGATCCCACAGGCTGCACCTAGAGCTCCCTCCCACACGCAGTCTCTAAGCTAGCTGCTTCCACAGCAGACTCGGCGCTCATGGTCCAGCCTGGGGGTGAACAGGAAACGGCTCCAGCTCCCCACAGCCCTGCTGGGTATAAAGTCACGGCTACGGTCCAAGCTGTTGTGGTCCCTGCCAGCCCAGCGTCTCTCCCCTACTGGAGCACCCAAGCACCACATGGGCCAAGCTCCGACCTCACTGAATGACAACTAAAGACCGTGGCCCAACTTACAGACAGCAGGGACGACGCCTCCAGCCCCACTCCAGACAAGTGCCCTGACAACTGGACCACTGACCCAGTCACATTTGACCCCCTGCCGCACAGAGCTCACCTGCAGGATCTTCTGCACACCCCGGGCCACATCATAGTGCTCCTGCCCCACAATGTTGGGGTCCATGATACGGGAGGTGGAGTCCAGAGGATCCACAGCGGGGTAGATGCCCAGCTCGGCAATGGCACGAGACAGCACGGTAGTGGCGTCCAAATGGGCAAAGGTGGTGGCAGGGGCAGGGTCAGTCAAGTCATCAGCTGGCACGTAGATTGCCTAGAAAACCAGGGAGACTCGGTACAAAGTCTGAGCCACAGCTGGCACTGCAGGGCTCACGCCAGCTGACACCAGGCAGTCTGGGAGGAATCTGGGAGGCCTCCCACTGAGCCTGGAGGGGGCCGACTGGTCCCAGACACTGGCTGACCAGTTCTCCATCCCACCCATGTGGGACGCCCCTCATGTGCTAGTTACCTGCACAGAGGTGATGGAGCCCTTGCGGGTGGTGGTGATCCTCTCCTGCATTGTGCCCATATCAGTTGCCAGGGTGGGCTGATAGCCCACAGCCGAGGGGATTCTGCCAAGCAAGGCAGAGACCTGGAGGGATGAGAGGTGGGTCAGGCGGAGGCTTCAGAGAACAGACTAACTTGCCCACAGCCAGCCCCCAAGAAAGACCACTATGGGAGAGTCCCTCCTCAGATCAAAAGGTGCCTAAGTCCCTTCCCTCTCCCAGGCCCAGCATTTCCCAGCCAGGACCCACCCCGGGTGACCCAGCACTCCCTGCTCCACTCAAGCAGCTACCACCAGCCTAGCGCTGGATGCTGAGGCAGGGTTGCTGGTCTGGAAGGAAACAAAGTGAGCTGTGTGGCCAGGAGGCTGCATGAGCCTAGATGTTCACCCCATCGGCCAGGGGACCGATGTGCACAGCTGCCGCCCTACCTCGGAGCCAGCCTGCGTGAAGCGGAAGATGTTGTCTATGAAGAGCAGCACATCCTGTCCCTCCTGGTCCCTGAAGTACTCTGCAACCGTCAGCCCAGTCAGAGCGACTCTGGCGCGGGCGCCTGGGGGCTCATTCATCTGCCCGTAAACCAGGGCTACCTGCAGTACACGGACAGCAAAACATCAGCAAGACATTGGGCAGCCACCCCACGGCCAGGCCCACTCCACGCCCTCTGCTGGATCATTCCAGACAGCAAATCGAAGCAGCTCTTGCTCTCCTCTCACGGCACCCCAAGGAGCACAGTCCCTCAGCCCCAGGCTCGGTTTGCTCTGAGCTGCTGCTTCTAGACAAATACAGCAGAGCAGCATGAGCCCCAAGTGCCTTTGCCAGAGGCACCCCCCCACACCTTGGAAGTTGTGTCCTTCAGGTTGATGACCCCAGACTCGATCATTTCATGATATAAATCGTTGCCTTCACGGGTTCGCTCCCCAACGCCTGCAAACACCGAGTAACCACCATGGGCTTTCGCCACATTGTTGATCAGCTCCATGATCAGAACAGTCTTGCCCACTCCAGCACCTCCGAACAGACCTGGTTGAGGGGGGAGATTGCAGATGGTTACTGTGACAGTGTGTCCGCCCCCACCTGCCAGCTGCTTTGCCCTCTCCCTGCCCCTTTTCCTTCTCAGAAGATTGGTAGTTGCTTCAGCGAACTCAGAAGAACGAAAGTCATCATGCTACTCATCAGTGAAGGAAACAGAACGTGTTTGCAGGAACAGACCCACATTGCTTCTGAACCCAGCAGTACCAGCAGCCTCATGAACAGTGCGTGGGATACCTCCCTGAGCTCCAAAAGGAGTCTAGTCCCATGCAACATCCCCCCTCCAAAGGCCCAAATTCCAACTCTCCCCACCCTGGATCTGCAACATACCGATTTTGCCACCCTTTGCGTATGGCGCCAGCAGGTCCACAACCTTGATGCCAGTGACCAGGATCTCTTGCTCCACGCTCATCTCCACAAATTCAGGGGCTTCGGCATGGATGGCCGCAAACCTGCAATAGAGGGGCCCAGAGAGTCAGGTCAGTTCGCAGTTAGCTGGCCTTGGCAAGCAGGAAGGCCTGCTAGGAAGCAGCTTATGACCTCTGCTGGAGGAAACAAACAGCCATCGCTGTCTCCCTGTGAGAGCAGCTCTTAGCAGAGACACAAGGCAGCATTTTAATGCCACCTCAACCTGCTTCTGCATGGTCATGCCACATGCAACCAGGACCCAGCTTGATAGGTTTTCAGGCACTGAAATCCCAGGCCAAAAATGACTCAATTGGGAAAAGAGATTCAACATAGGCAGGAGTCCCTGTAGGCTGCTACTGCAAACACAGCCATTTCAATCCGTGCAATTCCTCCTCCCCCAAGAGACACAAGCCCCAGCCCCACAATGCCAGAGCCAGTCTGCACTCACTGTTTGGTTGTGATGGGGCCTCGCTCATCAATGGGCTCCCCAATTACATTCATTATTCTACCCAGGGTCTCGGGGCCGACAGGGATTCGGATTGGTGCCCCAGAATCTAGCACTTTCTGTCCTCTCACCAAGCCTTCGGTACCATCCATAGCGATGGTTCGAACCGTGTTCTCCCCTGCCAGGGCACAGGACAACAGAGTTACATGGACGTAATCACACAGTTAACAAAGCAGCTGCTGCTGACCCTACCCGACTGCGTACTGCAAGCAGCCAGGTTCTCCCTAAAGGGGGGTCCCCTAACTCAGCAGGAAGGAGTTTCTGGGGTACCCAGTGGTTAGAGACCTACAACCAACTTCCTGCACTGACACACGTGTGACCTTGAGTATGTTGTTTGGTCCCTGGTTTTGTACAAGCTGCCAAGATGAAAGGTGCATTTGAGGAGACGTGCACTGGAACCCCGCTGACAGCATCACCCCCCTCTGACTGCCACTTAAGCCATTTTAAGCCTCCTCCTCAGACCACCAATGTGGCTTCAGCACGCTCAGAAGAACGAAAGTCATCACACTGGATCATCAGCGAAGGAGGCCTCAGCCCTGTGCTGGTCACGGGCCTTGAGGGACCGCCACTTACCCAGATGCTGAGCCACTTCCAGCACCAGCCTGGTGTCCCTGCCCTGCACCTCCAGGGCGTTCAGGATGGGGGGCAGCCCCTCGTCGAACTGGACGTCCACCACGGCGCCGATGACAGCCACGATGCGGCCCGTGGCGGCCCCGGGCTTGGCGGAGGGGGCTGTCTGTGCTGCATAGTCACGTCCTGGGAGGGTGCAAAGCAGAACGAGTCAAGGTCAGATGGGGTCAGGCTCTGACTCCCCAGGATGAGCAGCACCAGGTGTTCGAGCCCTGGGGGAGGAGACCCTGGCAGCCCCAGGCAGTTGGCTTTGGCTATCAGTCCCTGCTAGGAGAAAACAGACCCCAGCTGGGCTCCCACAGCACTGGGGGGGACTCCCAGGGCTACAGACACCCCCACCCTGGCTGCTGCTCTGCCTTTCGCCTGGCCCAGCCCAGTTCCCCCCCCCCAGGACTGGCCCCTCTGAAACCTGCATTCCCCAGGCATCGCTCACCATCCCCCCCGACCCCCATGCTGCCCACCTAACCCCTGCTCCCTCCACCCCAGAGCCCCAATGCTGCCCCCAGCCCCACAACCAAGGCTGCCCCCTTAAACCAGGGCTCCCAACACCCCACCCTAGGGCCCCCATGCTGCCCCCCACCCCAACAACCTGCCCATCCATCACCCACCAACCTCCCCACCCCCAGTGCTGCCCCCCACCCCAATCCATCACCCACCCAGCCACCCCTGCTCCCCCCACCCAGGGCCCCCCATGCTGCCCCCCACCCCAGCAACCTCCCCACCCCCAGTGCTGCCCCCCACCCCCATCCATCACCCA
>ML682037.1:11471730-11549257 GCA_007922195.1 Podocnemis expansa | reverse complement strand
GCCCCCCACCCCCCCCCCCCCCCCCCCCAGCCCTCCCAGCTCCCCCCCTGCTGCCCCCCCCCCCCCACGGTGACCCCGCGGGGCGGCGCGGCCCGGCCCCGCCCACTCACGCGCGCCGCCGGCGGCCGAGCCCCGCAGCAGCAGGTCGCGGAGCGGCCCCGAGGCCCCGGCCGGGCCCAGCGCCCCGCGCCGCAGCAGGGGGGAGGCGGCGGCCGAGCAGCGAGCCACGAGCCCCAACATGGCGGCGCAGAGTGAGCCCCGCCGGCCGCCCGCCCGCCCGAACGACGCCGCGGGGGCGGGACCGCGCCACCCCGCCCGCGGCTCCGGTTGGGCGGCGGGCTTGCCAGTCCCGCCGCCCCGCGCGCTCATTGGGGAAGCGCCCGCACGTCCTTCCGGCCTCCTCTTCCATTGGGCGGGATCGCCGACTGTCAGCTCGCGCCGCCCGCCGATTGGTCCGCCGAAGGGAGGAAGACTTCCGCGGCGCGGGGGTGGGGATTGGCCGGTGGGGGTGGAGAAGGCGGGACCACCGCTTAAAGGGGCAGGACGCACAAGAGAAGTGGTACCACGTGTTCTCGCTCCCCTGTTCCTTGCCCTTGGCCTGTCCTGGCCTGGGGCCCCTTCCCGACTCCTCTCCTCTGGAGCATCCACACCTGGGCAGCAGGGGCCTGCCTCTGGCCTCCTTTCCCATGGGTTTGACCCCTGCTGCCCCATGCCTGAGGGTCACCTGGTTGCACCCCTTATCCCATGCCTTCCTGGGACACGGCCCTGTAAACCGGGCTCCAGGGCTGCCCTAGCTGAGCTGCACTGCAAACCTGGGCTTGTGAAATTGCTCGGCTGCCTATGTCAATGCACCCACACAGCCTCTGTGACTTGGGTGTAGGGCAGGGCTCTCACACACGCGGCCCCTAAAGCTATTTGCTGTGACCCACCACGACACTATCATTACTGATATTTGCAGGATCATTGTAGGAAAAGGTTTCAGTGGTGCGGCCCTCGGGATAACGCACTAGTCCTCATGCGGCCCTCGTGGTGATTCAAGTTTGAGACTTCTGGGCTAGGGCTGGAGCTGTGTCCACACCACACATGGCCTCCAGAAATATCTGTCTCAAACTGATATGCACCGTGGTTACAAACAGGTGCTATGATCCATGTGGAGGTGGCTCCATTTTAGTATGTAAGGGCAGAGTTATAGTATCCCTCTGATCCATTCTCCATTCAGTTTCTAAAACATGTTGGAGTCTTTGCAATGATGAAAAGCATAATAGAAAAAGAAATTGTCTAAATGATAAAAATAACCAGACATCCAAAATTTTGAGCAAGGAAAGTCTGGAACGAGACAGTCAGGAAAACCTGGATACCACTTAGATCTGGCATTAGTCAATCATATCCAGGAATCCCTCACCACCACAAGCAAGACACCCAGCTGCGGTATTTGCAACTGACTAAAGAAACACCACAATGAGGAAAAGCTATGCTGCTTTGGCTTTTTAGAGCAGAAAGTGCTCCCAAACCTTTGAAGAACAGTGACAAATTACACCATGGAATAAGGCATGTAGCGGCTGTTTCTAAAGTCATTAATTAATAGCCATGTGCTATAGCAAAACCAAGGTGGAATCAGTCACAGTGAGACATCTTGATCAAGATAAACTTGGGATGGCTGCACATCAATACACTTCTCTCTTATGAAGGCTCGATAAAAAAATGAAGGCTCGATAAAAAAAGAAAAAAAAAAACCTCCTCTCTCTATTTGCCTAAAATGATTATTCTAGAGGAAGGAGGAGACACTTAATTTTTTCATGATCTTTCATGTTGGTGCACAAACAGATCTTGTGCCTGTACCGTTAGTTTTCATAGGAGTTTTAGAAACCTGATCATTTTTTAGTTTATTAAACTTCCCTGGGACCAGACTGATTTTCTTTGCCCTCTCTATTGCCATGTCTGCCCCAAACAGGGAAATACAGCCAGTTTGATAAATGGATGGAAAGGTAACTCTCGGTTCATAGGAGCTTCTGTATGGTCTCTTTTCAAGTGTTATTTTATAGCTCAGTCAGTCCCACAACAGAGATCCCTCCACCTCCTTTTAACCGTACATTAGGCTAACAGCCTTCTGAGCTAGACATTCCACTGCCACCTACCTTGTGCTCAGTGGAGGCCTGCCCCCTTCATATAGAGCTATCAATAGAGCCTGCTGAAGTGCAAACCTAAAATTAGAATGGTTGCACAGCATTTAGAGGGGCTTGGGTTTTCTGGAGGAGGGGGATGCTTATTCCACTCCAGCACTCACAGGTACATGCACCCCTTGCACACATCCTACTCCCAGAATGCACCCCAGCTGTGACAGTGCTCGCTGGCAGAGGCATGCAGGGGCACTTGCTCTTTCTCACCCACCCAAACCAGAGGGACGGTGCTGACTGTGGCCTGGAAGGTACAGAGGACAAGCACAGGAAGAGTTTCTACGCAGCCCAGTGAAGTCAATGAAAAGAATCCCCCTTGACTACCATGGCCCCTCCATTCACCTCTAACTACTGACACTTTAATTAGCCAGATGAGCAGAAATAATAGCCATGCTGCCCCCCCCCCCCTTGGTTGGGCTTATTCTGTACTTTTTGTCTTCTATCTAGATTTATTTAGACAGGTGCCAGCCATGGTGTGGTTCTGTATCTTGATGCAGGCAAACAGCTGTATCCTTTTGGTCTATTTCCTCAAATTGATCATAATAGAGTGGGGTTTCCTCAAACCTCCATTGCAAACAACAATGGAAGAGATTTTAAAAGGACTTTGCAGAGGGCTGCAGGCTGAGTACCACCATTTTAGATCTATCATTGCATAGAAAGAGTTACAGCAAACACCAACTCTAGCTGATATGCAGTGGAACCAGCAGTTTGCTCATGTAAAACAAGCCCTCTCTTCCCCATATGTGGAAAGAAGGCAGCACCTCTTCTGGCATGTCTATGATCTGAACCACACACCACTATCATTCCCTCTCCTGGCTGCATCAGGAGCACAGCACTGCAGAGTTTTACTGGCTGCAAAGGAAGCAGTTTCTTTGTATGACCTTTAGGACACCCTTTTGGGAACTAGTCAAGCACATCTCCAGCTGTTGGGATTTGAAAATGTCCTTCCCTCCCTCCCTTGATCTCAAGTTTCTCTGTTTATATACCTCCCACCCCCCCAATCTTGGCTTGCTTTACATGCCTTGGTAGGAACAGGGTACTCCGGTAGGTCCGAACAATGCCAGGATTGATTGTTGTCAGGCATATTGTCAGTTCTGGCCACGTTCAACGCCTTGTAAATTGGAGACAAATCAATGATAAACTCAGCAGAGCAGAGATCAGCAGGACAGACACCAGAAAAGCCTTTTTACAGCAATACAGATTCCAGCGTGAGGGGATGCTGGGCTGTTGCTGAAAGCATATCCCCTCATCCCAGCATGCAGTGTCAAACTCTGGGTCACATAGCAGCATGTATTAATGCAGTCTGGTAAGCCAGGAGCATCTCAAATGTGTGGCATTAGCTTCAACATACTTCCCAAGCTGTTGTCCTTTGCACAAAGTGATTTGACCATCAGCATTCATTTTGTCATTTCTGGATTGCAGGGAACTTCAAAATTCATCCCCCCCCCCTGTCCCAACCCACCCTCACAGGGCTGGGAAGCTCACATGGGGGCCCTGCAGACTGCAGGCTCAGGTCATCTCTAGCTCTAAAGATGCATATAAAGGTCAGGACATTAAAAGTGTTGTGTCTGGACAGCTAGACCTCCCTTGTGCATACAGCTGGGAAGATTTTATTAATTTTGACAACTCTGCGGCTGCTGTTTTACATAATCAATCCAACTTTGCTAGGAGGCAATTTGCCTCTGGGATGTTTGTACATGCAACTCATCTCCAAGCTGCTTACCTTCCCAGGAAGCAAAATGTATTAACATATCTGCTGAGCAAGTCCTTTGATCACTGGGAGT
Source organism: Podocnemis expansa (assembly GCA_007922195.1). Taxonomy (NCBI): domain Eukaryota; kingdom Metazoa; phylum Chordata; order Testudines; family Podocnemididae; genus Podocnemis; species Podocnemis expansa. The sequence continues at coordinate 11,545,299 of ML682037.1, read as the reverse complement.
GGTCATTATCCACAGATGTAGCCAAATCCATCTTCCATTTCTTCAGGGGAGGGGAGGGGGCAGTCCTTTCATGGGCCAGAGCAGAACTGTCAGTGCTGATGACCCTGGGGCACTCTCAGAGATTAGTGAGCAAAGAGAGGTGAGAGGAAGTCTTAAGTTGGCAAGAAGCTGTTGTCATGGTATCCTGAATGGCCACTAAAATAGGCCTGATGCCCATCCTTGTCTGCACCACTTGTCCATTGGAATGAGAGAATGAAGCCTCTACCCGGCCTCAGCACCAACATCATTTGAGGCAACGAACCTGAGTAGGGCCTCTTTTCTCTGGTGCTGGCTGGCAGGACCAAGAAGCCACAGGTGGCTCCCAAGGGGCAACCCACAGCATGCTTTCCCTGCAATGTGATTTGAATGGAAGGCAAAGCACTCATGCCTCACTAGAGCCTGGATCCTTTAGGATGGGTACATGTGTCACCAAGGTGGGATTCTCCCAAACATGCACTGGGTAGAGGTTGCAGATCAGCACAAGTTGAGCAGGGTTCACACCCGTGCATAAGGCATTGTTCTTGTACTGAAAGATAAAGGGGTCAGAATGACCAAACCCACACTGCATGTGAGGCCCACAGCATATGGGGACAGTAATGTAACCTGAATGAGCAGGATCATCTCTTTGCAGCAAATTGCATAAAACCTGATGTATGTTGTTTTAGACTAGGCCAGAGTGCTCTTGTTCTGCAGGTAATGAGATGAGAACAGGTAAAGCCCTAAGCAATGAGTGTCAGGCAGCCACAGCTATGACAGTTCTGTTATAATGGAAGCTACACAGTTTCATTAGCATGCTTTGGTACCCAGCACAATCTTAAATACAAGCACAGCACCGCACAAGGGACACAAAGCTGACCTGGCTGCTTCTGAAGGGTACAAAGCAACTTCTTTAAAACAGGCTCCTACTTCAAGAAATCATCTTTCCTCTAAGGATGAACCTTCCCAACTCCTTTTCAGTGTCTGGGCAACTCACTGCCCTCTCATATCCAAGAGCACCAAGGCTAAGGACAGCACCAACTGACATTAAAGATAAAGCAAGAGGTGATCAGTGTGTTCACACTAAGGCAAGACAGATTTCACCTTCCAGAGCAGGCAGACTGTATCCCCTACAGAAGAGAATGTCACCACCCTGCAGTTCGAGCAGCAGATGAGGGAGCACACACCAGCACACAGTGAAGTTGCTTCTGGGGTTCTGCATGTTTTGCTTTGTATTCTTGGGGCAGATCAATGTGACATGATACCAAAGGAAGCAACTCTCACGTAGTGTGTGAAAATCCACAAGTACACATCAGCACTGCCTACCACAGGGTTAGGTCCTCCCACTGATGAACTGCTCTTGGCAGATGGTGTTACCACCCGTGACAGAGGTGATTAACCATGCTGACAGGTGAAACTCTGCTAGTGCAGTAAGCATCTTCACTGAAGTGCTACAGCCACACTGCTGCAGCTTTTTAAGTGCAGACCCACCCTTACTGATGATGATCTTGCTTGGAGGAGTCTTGTTTTGAGGACAAGTCCAAAGCAGGAACCTGACTAATTTAGTTTTCCATCCTGGCAAAAAGAGGAACAGCTCAGAAGGCAAACAAGTGTTTTTCTGATTCTAATTACAAGCCATGGAATCAGCAACACCAACCTGCTCCTTAACTCCCATCGCTGGAGCTTGAGAAGGGCTACATTTTTTTGCAGGTTTCAATCTCCACCTGTGGGAGCCAAATGACAGCAAGGGTGTTCAGTTAACTCACAGTGGTTAGCTTGTGTCTCCAGAAAAAGTGCTAGGTCTCGGCTGAAGAATGTTCACAAATATACTAGAGCTGTATTGAAAGGAGACCAAGCTACAACTGAAGAACATGCAAATGTGTGCGCCCTCCTGGCTAGGGCAGGTCCAGACTGCACAGTAACACTGAAGTGATACTTCAGGGCCAGTTTGCATCAGTCACAGCAAACTTTGGCTGCAACAACAGGATGTTTTTCACTTGGGAGTCCAAATGCAGATCATCATGAAATCAAATGCACACAACCAGCAGCCTGAAAAAGCCCTGGAGCCAGTTAAGTGAACTAGAAGTGCTGAAACAAAACTTCAGAGATTTAGGAGGAGGACAAAACATTGGTTTATTTTAGTCAAATCACAACACTTTTCTTTTTAAAACTCTTGTCAAAGTGCACCTACAATTTTCAATTACAGATCCACTTTTTTTTTTTTTTTGAAGGTTTGATGGGAACATTACGATTTGCCTCCTTCAAACAGCTGAAATAATCCCACACTAGTATTCCAACTAAAATAGAAATCCATTCCAGCAAATAGTAAGGATACATGAAATTACAGTCAACCAGACAGTTAAAAGGACAGCCATGGAGTCTTCAACAGTTTATTAGAAAGAATGTAGACATTAAAAAAAATCCCCACTGCTCTGACCACAGATTGAGGTTTTTCAGTCTTGTAATAATCTGGTCAAAATAAATGAAACAAAAACCCAATAGTGTATTAACATTTTGTCACTCATTTCCATACCAACAGTGCAAATACAATTTGGTCTAAATGTACAGATTGACAAGCAACAACATACAGCCATTCTCACCCCTCTGTACTAAGAGATGTAAGAGCTCGAGGGTCAAACAATACCAAGTGTCCAGGCTTCACCTATTTAAGTCAGGGGTTTCCACTAGTTTTAGCTAGGATACATCCGGACACTAACTAGTGAGTACTTAAATACAGAGTGAAGCGATTTTTCCTTGCTTTTCATTAAAATGTTAGTGGAACACACCACAGAGGTATAGCACATTACCATTTTAGTTTTGTAAGCCAATTAAAACATTGTTTCAGTCAGCTGAGTCCAGGTATAAAAATCTGAGTTTAAATTATCTGCAGTCCACACTGAGGGGAAAAATGCTAATTTACTATACAATGTAAATTGAGAATTTTCCCATTATAATTATGACTTTGATGAGGCAAGGAGGCTCCAAACCCTTTTTATTGCAACTTGTTTTGTAGCGATTGCCTATACCTCAACTGTTTTTTGGAAGTCTGGAAAAAAAACTTTCATGCATAACATTATTGCCTCATGTGGCTTAAGACTGCCCCAAACAATGGTACACACTAACCATCAGTGAAGCCATTTAAAACAGATTGAAAATGGGTTAAAGAATGCAATATCTGCCTTTAGAGCTATCAACTCAGGAATTCTTCTGTTATGAATGTTGTGATGAAGTTCTTTCCCCAAACCCTGAAGACGACAGTTCTCTTTACTCCAGATCTGGCATTTCTGAGGAGAAAGTTACTGAATTAGTGTTTTTTTAGTCACCATATCACCTAGAGCCCGTTGTGGCATTAAGGGCTAAGGAAACATGATCCCTGCGCCAGTCTAAGAAGCATGTAGCACAGCTTAAGAATGCTTTTGCTACAGTTTGTCCCCTGGAGAGCAAAGAAATTAGGCTCTCAGACACATTTCGAATTTGAGAGCGAGTCCCCATAACTGTTGTGCAAAAACCATGACAACACAGAATACTAGGTCAGTTGCTGCTGTGAACAGCACTGTGTATGAGATGCAAAAAGTCTCTAGCCTCAACAAGTGCTGTTGGCACTGCAGCATCCGGGAAACTTGAAGGTGACAACTCTTGGCAGAGTTAGGATCCCGTATTTGACAGGCCACTAGACCATATTGCTTACATGGACTTAAGAGTTAGGCCTGTATCGAGCACACACTGCAGGCTAGCAGTGTCATATGATGACATGCAGCACTGTGCATAGTGCTGAGAAGCTCTCTCTAAGATGTTCTATAGTGAGTGAAACAAGACTGCTATGCAAGACTGTTTTTGAACACTAAATTTGAATGCTAAAATGAACTTACTTTCGTCATCACTGTCTGGTGAATCCTGGAGAAAAGAAAAGGTGGCAAAAGGTCAGTGAGGTCCTAAAGAAGCTCCTCTGGCACTGACACTAACCCAGTAAATGCCACCATGAAAGTTTGAAGAGATGATGTTCAAGACATACACTTGTTCAGACATTCACTGTGACATCCTTCAGAAGGACTGTCTCTATACCCGTGGTAAACCCGAGAGCCATCAAGGCACAACTACCAATATCTATAGCTGACAGTCTGGCAAGGCTGGTTCAAGCACAATGGCTGCAGAGGTAAAGCTACTGCTATCTGTCATCACTGCACAGTACACGAAAGGTTGATGAACTGTTATGCACCAAGGCAATGAACAGCAGCCGCCCAGCTATAACTCCACCTCCAGCCAGTTACGCTTCTAAGGATTCTGAAGTGGTGAGACAGGCTAATATGAGCAAGTCTTAACTTATCTGCTGAAAATGTAACCCCTTAAGAGCTCCCCATCAATGATGAGACACTGCTTACGTCATCTGCTCCATCTACTTCCGGCAAATCTACATCCTCATCGCCACCCATGTTGTTCATCATCTGTTATGAAGAGAACTCGTGTTAAACTGGCTACTTTGTCCCTCTGGCATTTTCTCACTTATGTGGTAAAATCCAAGGAATACTGTGCAAATCTAGAAACAGTCTCAATTATCACAGGGTCCTGCTATAACAAAGACTGATCAAGAGGGTTTCCTTCTACAGACATGGAGTAGTTACTGTTTTTTAGTAAGAATATTTCATGGGACATGCCCAAGTAAGAATGCAAACAAAAGGGTTGCTACTTTCTCTTAAAACAGACCATGCAAAATATTGTTCTGAAAATCAAAGGTGTCTTAGTCCTTGACCTTTGGAGAATCACATTAAGTAGAGATACGGTCACAGACAAAAACGATGTTGTTAATTTTGAGGCCAAATCCACACAAAACTACTGCACAGCTGACAGCTTCTGCTCTGGAGAAAATGCCTTCCAGTGTCACCTACATGCAGCTGCACTACTGCTTGTGTGAATGAAGAACCAGCAAAGTACAATTAAAGATTACCACAAGGAAAGATTAAACATTTAGAAGAAACTGGGGGGAGAGGGGGGGAGTTGGACTATTATCAACAATTATATATGAGGCGGCCACAGTTCTAATCTGCTGAGACACCCATTTGGTGCTGGCGATAACTGGGCTTTAACGCATGAAGTTTGCATTGGTCGTGACGACCAAGGAGTCAACTGGTCTCTGAAGAAAACTGAAAGGGCCTCACCACCTCCCACCAGCTACTGTTTGCAAACAAAATAACTCCCAAATGGAACCAACACACCTGCATACTCAGCTTTCCTCACCTCAGAGAAGCGATCAAAATTGGACAAGTCTTCATCTGAATCATCTTCCCAGTCTTTCCAATTGTTGAAATCCACACTGAGCCAATTGAGCTGCACAGCAATACAAATATTGAACTCCTTGAGGGACAATTATTTGTTTTAGGGTTGCACTAGGGGTAAGGGAAATAAATGGGAAAAGATTTCTCCCATAAGGAAAACAGGCAAATTCTCCAAGAGCTGTCATTTTGTTTGGAGGAGGGATAAACAACCTGGCAGTTATAGCAACACAAATGCTCAACCTGTTCATTATTGGGCGTGACATTTGACTCTCCATGCTCTGTGTGGCAGTCACCACTACTTCCATGAACAAAGAGAAGCAGAACTGAAAAACCTACCTTTGCCCGCTCTTTTGTTAACCTTGGCCATGACTGGCCAGATTCTCCTTTTCTTAAACAACACAAGATTGATCTGTCTGTCCTTTTATGCTTGGATTCCTGGAATGAAAGAATTGTCCTTTGAACATGGCAGAGCCAGACAACAGGAGCAATTTCATTAACATTTTAACATCTGCATTCACCTGCCCATTGAAGGCCACATCAGTTAAGTTTGGAGTAGGAATAATAACGCCTACAGTAGCTGCCTCCAGTCAGGCGGTATGAATGCTCTTCACAATAAATGTTTGACTAGATCACCAAAGCCAACTGTAGGCACTAGGGAATGTCACAGCGATCTAACCCTTGTCAAAATATTCTCCCCTCTCCTCATTTTAGACATAGCTTCCCAACCAGAGAAGGTAATGACCTTCCACAATCTCCATCCAAAATCTGAAATCCTCTGCTCCTTCCCAGCAACATTTTACAAGTTAACAAAACTCCTGCTTGAGCAAACACACTGATACTGGTTTTGGTCCCTTCAGAAAGGCAAACAAGGATAGAATGAGGAGCACTAAAAGAAGGAAGTGCAGGAACAACAGCTAGAAATGCTGCTCAGTAAGTGCTCCGGAGCAGACTGACATGCCACTCTTCAAGTAGCACAGGAAAGGGACAAGAGATCCTGTTCTCAGGCAAAAATTTAAGCACATCAGATTACTAATGGTGCTCGTTAACCACAGCATCCAAGTACTTCACACATTTAGAGCCCCTTTTGCACAACTGTTTGTATCATTACGGGCACAGAGGACAAATCAGTTCAGAAAATACTTACATTTGGATCAATAGAATTAAAGAGATCGATTTCATTTAAATGCTTAAAGTTATCACTTCCTCCAAGACAACTGTAAGAGAAAAGAAGTAAGCTAGTTACATAGCTGGGCTATAAATTGTGAACAGCTTAAAGTCAAGATGACTGCAATAAAGTAAGTGTACTTGAAATTAGTCAGAAAGAGTGTCAGGTCAGTGTTTATGTACTGAAATTGCTGTTCCATGCAACAATAATCTCAGTTATATACCTGAACGTAAGTTTGGATTTTTCAAAATTTACATTAACATCTTTACTGTCTTCAACACAAAATTCAATAAAGACGTAGTCCCTTCGGTCATACCACTTCGCAGAGGCAGGCTGCCTAGAAACAAACAATTAAGAGAATTAGATCAAAAACTTGTGGCTTCTCCTCAAGTCTCATATCAGAGAGAAATGAAGAGCCTGGCTGTCCTACTCTGCTAGTAGATTCAGGGAGTACATTGCCATTTTCTCTGCACATCTCCTTTCCCAACAATGTGAGTAGTTTTCACTGCCATTAATGCAACTTCCATCAGCAAGAAAGAGCTCTCTCTTGCAGTTAGAAACTACACTGCAATAAGCAGCTTCTAGTGCAATACAAGTAGCGACCTAAGCAGGGCTTTGGTTGAAGAGCAGAGACAGAAGCTAAAGAGATAATAGAAAATTATTCATTGTATAATCCCCCAAAGCGGTAACATTGAGTGTTTAAAGTTCTCACAGATAATGAAATGGAATGAAGAGATCATCCACTTAAGGCAATCAGAGCCCATGAAAAATCATTATGCTACTGCAGCACCTTTGAGTTCATAACATCTGTGTCACCTATTCAGCCAGACAATTGGTTTTGAAGCAAGTTCTCTAGTCACAAACCATATGAAACTGAGAAGTAATCTGAAAGGTCGAGTTTTTGAAGAATGTGTAAGAAGCAAGCTCAGTTTTATCTATATACGACCACCACTAAAAACTGTCAGCGAACAAATTTATGAACAGGAACTAGACAGTGTTGAGGAGAGCAGTCTTTCAGACCTAGCAATAAGGAAACAGAAAAACTGACTGTTATTTAAAGGTGCTGAGATTTATTATTTAAATTATTAGTTAGATTAATTCATTAGATTATTAGTTACACTCCACTTCAAGCTGATCATGTCAGATCTCAGTCTAAGCAGGACAAGACTTGCTTCATTTCCTATGGAGACCTTGCAGAAATGCAGGGTATGCTTTTGACAATTCAGTGATCACTAAACCAGTGATCCAGAATAGTACAAACATACCTACAGCTTTTTGGGTAAGATGTAAAGCTGAAGCCTTGACCAGTGAAGTCATTCAAGAGCTTGTATCACTTGTGGCACAGACAGCAGTATCACCATCCTGACCAAAGAGATTCTACCTCAAATCTTCCAGTAGCTTTACTGCTCCTCCTAGAGCAGGGGTGGCCAAACTTATGGAACTCAAGAGCCACACAAGTTGATTATTAAACCTTCGAGACCCGCACTGAGGCCTATAGCCATATACTTTTACCTGCTCCAAAACTCCTAGGTTTAAAATTCATTGCGTATTTTGATTTTATTGTAAAAGGACAAATGTCAATCCTACTAACGTCAGATTCTAATAACTTCTTAGGGTTACCATGAAAATTAGGCCTATACACTAAAAACTTAGCTGCCGCTACTCAACGTAAAAGGACTGTGGGCTAGTGGTGGGTTTTTTAAAAACCTGACCACGCCGCACTTCTCCCCACCATCCTGACCCCCTCCTGAATTCCTAGGCTGGGGGCTGCTTTCCTAAACTGATTTGCTGACGTTCTTCTGGGAGCCACAATTTTTTGTTCAAGAACCACAGGTGGCTCCTGAGCTGCAGTTTGGCCATGCCTGTCCTAGAGCAATCACATTTCTGGTACAGAATGGAAGCCACACCACAACTGAGGCACCTGCATTGCTGTGCCCAAGAAATTAAGAAAAGCATTCTTTCAGGATGACAGTTTATAAAAGTCAATTTATTAGCTTTGCTGTCAAGGTTTGAGGTCCCTAAAGTTCAGCTGACTATCCTAAGTCCTACAAGTTAATTGTAATAGCAGGTCTAAACTGATGCACTAGAACAGGGGGCCTTAAGCTTTTTCAGCCGGGACCCAGATTAAGTTTGGGAGTCAGGTTTGCAATCCATAGTTCAGTTTTGAATTAATAGTGTTTCCTTTTTCAACTTGTTAAAAAGGATCATGGCGCCCCACCCTAAACAGCATGGCGCCCCATTTTTGGGTTGCAACCCATAGGTTAAGAAGTCCTGCACTGGAAGTTCAACAACTTGAAAGTCCTGGTTATAAAAGGGAAAGGTTCAGTTCTGCAGTACACTGTGGTTGTTCCCACTAACTCCAAAGCCTTACCCAAGGATTAGCCATGCCTAAATCCTGGCTATACAGTACTGTCAAACAGAACCACACGTACGTGTGTGTGCACGCGTGTGTGTAGAAAGCTGCTTGTGATTAGGTTCCCTTGAAGTCCAGATGAAATTCATCTCAACTAGGCTCACTCCACAATCAAGCACCTTCCATGTGTCTCATAGCATCACAGAACAAGGTGGAAATCTCATCTTTCTTCACAACTTGCTAAGCATCCACAAGTTAAGTCCCATTTCTGCTAGAAGCAAGACAGTGTTAAGCGTGGCCATGCTCATCCAGCAGTTACAACTAACAGTTCAGTGTGCTTAGCTGCCCTTTTCCCAGAAAGCCTCCATGAAGACACAAGCCATGCTGGATAACAGCGTGTCTGCGTTCCAGAGGAAATACCACTCATCCAATTTTACATAAGCTGCTTTTGTCACAAACACAAGACAGTTGTGTTTTTTCACAAGGTGGAATGGACTTTTCAATGACCTCCTCCAGAACCCTGGGCAGAAGAGCACTTCAACATTAGAGAGCAGAACTGCATGGCTGGAATGCAAATACCACTCTGGCAATGAGCTAGGAACAATGCAGTGATGTCAAAACCATTTAAAGCAACGGTCTCAGGGTTTAGTTCTGTAAGCTGAAATTTTGACTACCTCAATCCCCAGGCTAAAAGTTAATAATTAATACCACCAGTCTAGAGAGCTCGGTAGTATTTGTATTTTGTAGGCAGAACATGCTGTGTGAGATACTAGCTTTTTCCTCCCATGACATGGAGGGACTGAGGAAGATACTCTAAACCAGTGTTTCCCAACCAGTGTGCCATGGCACACTGGTGTGCCATCAGGTCTGAGCAGGTGTGCCACAAATTTGTTTGAAAAACTACTTAGAGTTCTGGATTGGCTCATTAGCTCATGCATATTTATGAGTTCATGTGGAAACTATATGGCGGTGTGCCTCCAATTAATTAAAGGTAGTAAGTTGTGCGACTGTAGAGAAAACGTTGGGAATCACTGCTCTAAAGCCCAACCCCCTGTGTTAAAGCACTGCGATAACCTGACAAAAATGGAATCTTAATCCAAGGACAAGTTCTCAGACCATTCTGAGACCATCGCTAGATGTCTGAAAGGGAAAGCTGAGAGTCTGACTCAGACTCTCCATTGACTGAAGCAACTATGAAGTGTTCTGCAATGTTCGACACAAAACCAATTGCCAAGCACATTTACATGCACCATTACACATTTAGCCAAGGATTTCCTCCATCCATTTTACAATGCAAAGTTCAGTAGGTTCTGTAATAGCTGCATGCTAAAGGTGGTGGTTAAACCATTCTTGCCAGAAAGAGCAGAGCTGCTCTGCATATAGTGTTTGAGCATGCTTATCCACTTTACAGCAGTGGAGTCTGTGGAAAACCATTCAAGCAATACTCTGATTATACTAGAAGTCATGGGTAAGACCGCTGAAGGAAAGGCATTTGCCCAAGGGAAACCATCCATTCCATTTTTGTAGCACTTTCAGCTTACGTCTTTGAGGGGTTAAATCTGAATACACAGCATAAAGTTCCCTTCCAGAATATTCCAGTAGCACAAGTATTTTTATGTTGCTAAATAAGATGATTTTTTTTTTGTGGATATGGTTTCAATCAAAATCTTCATCATCCATCTTATTTATTAAAATGCACAAAATCTGATCCACAGCCACACTGACTTAGATGCAACAGTGTCAGCAGTGGTCGGGAACTCAACAGGGCAACCACATACAAATTCCCACCTGACAATGCCAAAGGCAGTTCCTATTTGTAGACATGTGACTGCCACCACCGAGACCCACTTAACTGGCAATTCTCGCACTACCTCTACCGAGGCAAAGAATGATCTGATAGCTGCTATCCTTAAGGTCTAGTTTTACCTTTTTGGGACTGAGCATAAACTGATAATGCACAGGTAGGAATGAAAGGATTCCTTCCACCAAAAACAGCGATCTTCAAGTGTCATATAAAATCCATTCCTGGATGGATTGTCTGGATTCAAGAAACTCTCTCCAATCCACTGGGTTAAAGACTTCTTTCAGTGACACATTTGAAAAATCGTTAAGTATGCCAAGAAGTCTCCTTCCATGTTGGGTAAGCTTAGTAATAGAGTGTGTGGCTATTCCTCCAGTTCAGTCTTTCTAATTCCTTATTTGACAACCTAGCCCTGCTAAAGCTTAAAGGCGCATAATGGAAAGAAGATCTGCTTTTATTTCCTCCACAGCCTAGCCCAGACACCAGACCTGTTGCTGCCTTTGGATGCTATGTGCCTGAGCCATCCCCCATACCAGGGGTCTGCAACCTGCAGCTCCATAATTGCAAGTGAGTCTTTGGCAGCCTCCTTTATGGCTCCAGGCCGCACCCTGGCCCCCCTCAACCAGGGGACCCTGCAGCAGGTGCCTCCCAATGCACCTCTCAAAACTCTTGGTTATTGAATCCCCCCCAGCTCTTTTCTTCTTTTGGGTTGTCAACTCCCGTTCTATACTGTTGCGTGGGAAAATGAAAACCCAACTCCATGGAAGCTGGTACATCAATCACTACCCAGTTATCTCACCAAAGAGCAGGAACACCGCTTTCTCTCTTAATTCAAGCTTTTTGCTCAATAGTTCACATTTAGCAACAATTTCAGCACCAGGGGGTACGAGCAGCCTTCTGAGAGATCTGTGCATAAGCAACAATTACATGATTAAGGAAATGCAAACCATGTCCTCAGCATCTTTGCTGAGATTAACCTGGTCTTACATGAACAAGGTACTGCACCATTTCACAGCATTTCCTAAGAGACTGTTTAAAAGATCAGCCCTAGAATAAGGGTTGCCTTCCAAATTATTTCAGCCACGTGAAAAGGAGGTGACAGCAGCAAGAGGAAATGGATTAGACCTATATTTAAAGTTTGAATCATTACCTCATTTTAGATTTAAATACGTTCCCCTCACTCCTTGCTGCAGCCAGGTTAAGCTGGAAGTAGATAGGCAGAAAGCCACCCAAATCAAGATGTCAAAAATGAAGCTAAATTTGATGGCCGCCTTAATTTAGGCCCTCTCAATGTGCCAGGAATCAGGATTTCATAGCACAAACAGTAATGCAAGATGCACTACTAGCAGACCCTCAGAGGAGGCAGCACAACATCTATAATTTATTATTTCTAGAAGAAAGGAGGACCTACAGAGTCAATAAAGTGTGGCTATTGGCATTAAGTTCTTCTGCAGTAAGGTCACTTCACATCTAAAAACACCTTATGAAGCACTAGACCACACCATACTGCCTGACTAATACCGGAGGAATTCAGATTTTCCAGGGCTCCAGCTGGATGCGTTCATCATCATGGAGGGCCTACCTCCTCTCAGGGTAACTAAGCCCATCTCTCAAGAACAACCCTGCACTCATGAGGACTGAAAAAGTTCATTTAATATTGCTTCTAACTGGTCAAGAGATCACTTGAGCAACAAGGAAAAAGAGCTCTCATGTCAGCTTTTCATCAAGTCCTAAAGGCACCATTAGAGTTGCCTGGTATTTCATACCATTTATGCCATGGCAACTCATGTACCTTGGAAGTAAACAACAGCTTTAACTGGAGTCTCTGGCCCCTGTATTCCACATTCTCATGCGCTTCGCCATCAGATAAAAACCACATACAAGGCAAGACGTTTAATTTATTTGAGAATTACGACCACAGTGCCTTAGATCAGAAGCAGTCACTGTTCTCAAAAAATCAAAGATCACCTCAGCATGATGGGTAAATTAATGTGCTCAAATTAAGTGGCTAACACATCACCCTGAGCCGCATTTCACCTTAATTTCTACTTTACTGTGACCTCTTTGCTAGTTTCCATCTGACTGGAATTGTGACAAGTTAGCCATGCTTTTCTGTCACATCCACACTGTATTCATGCAACGTGTTCTACAGCAGACCTCCAGATCACCTGGAAACTACAGCTAACGCAGAACAGAGCGGCTCCTCAACTTAACAAGTTAATTGTACAGCCTACGTTATAGCAGCACTCCAACGATGGCACCAATATCTGCGGTTCAAGGGGTTACTAGTGATTCGGAAGTGCAAAAACTGAGGTCCTAGCCACCAAGAGAGTCTCTCCCCACAGATCACAATTTAAATCAACCACATTCTATCTTGCCCATTCCCCAGGTTTGAATGCGATGGGGCTCTAGATTTCAGTGCAAGGAGCTCAACCATGTAGTTCTTCTCCAACACAGCTAAAACCCCAAGTTTGTACATTTTTTCAACATGCTGTAAAGCTCATTTGGTGAGCAAAGCACTTAACTGAGGGTCTAACATAGGTGAAGAATATTTTGGTTCACTGCTGAGAGCAAGATCAGTTTTGGGCAATGAAACTAACTTTTATGATGTTATTTTACAACTCTGCCTCCAGAAACAAGGCAATAAGCATGTTTTAAAATATTAAGAGTTATGTGGGTGTCCTTATTTGTATTCTAAGTTCACCGCCTGGTCTGGTCCCATGCTGCAAGACTGCAAAACAAAGCAATTCTATGCCCTGCTAGAACCCCCACAACCAGACATCCACTCAGTAAGTTTCTGAGTAATGTAGTTGTTGGGGTCTCAGTTATTTTATCACATGTACCCTCCTAATATTTTACGTTGTTTTGGAATGTCGGTGCCTGTACCATTTCACAAGTGCCAGGGCTCAGGAGCCTGCACGCTCACGAGTCTCCATTTTACAGAGACTGAAAAGGAAACGGGGCCATGCAGAGTGACATGACTTGTGCATGCTCACAAAGCATATCAGAAGCAGAGCTGTGAGGACAATTCAGAGTCCTAGCTCCCAGTCCATCACCACCATCGCTAGCTCATGCTCTGCCATGGCAAGTTTCTTGTTTCAGTTTCTGTCACATTTTGCAGCTTGAGAAACATGGTGTACGAGAAGATTAACACAACCAGGAACTTAAACCGCCGGCACCAGTTAGAGTGGCCTGCGTTCGTTTCTCTTCGTCTAGAAAAAACGTAAAGGAACAAAACCGCTGCTTTTTGTGCCATTCACGTGCAGTAGTTTTGGGCTGTACCAGGCGGCTGTTCCAGAAACACAACGTAAGCAGCCAAGCCCCCAAATGGAGACGCTGTGTGGATAGCTCAGAGGCTGAGCGTTCCCTGAATTCTTTCAGGAATGGATGGGGGAGCAATTACTGCTCTGAGTGACAACCTCAGCTGCTCCTAGGAGAGAGAGAAAATCTGGGAACCCTGACGGCACCTCACCAAGGGCTGCTGTTACCCCAAGCCCCCCCGCAGCTCTGCCACTTGCTCCCTTCATGCTTCAGTATCTCCCCTCCTGCCCCAAATTACTCCCCCACCCTGCCAGGTCACGGGGCCTGAGGGCTGCACTAGGCAGCGGTATGAACCCCACGTGCCCCCAACCCCCCCAGCTGCCTCCCGACCCCAGTCCCCCCCCGCATGCCCCCAAACTGCGGGCCTCCTCCTCCCCCCCAAACCCCGGGCCCCACATGCCCCCCAACCACGCCCCCGCGGCTCCGTCGAGGCCCCCAGGGGGCGAGGCCGCCCGGCCCGCTCCCCGCCCTCACATGGCGCACGGCGGCAGGGGCGGCTCCGCGTGAGGCAGGTCCCCGGCTCGGGGCTCTCCGGCGCGGGCAGGCAGCGGCGAGGGGACCGGGAGCGGGGCCGGGACCGATCAGCGTGAGGCGACGGCGGCGGCTCCTCAGGGCTCGGCCTCGCTCGCACCCACAATGCACCGCGCGCTCCGGCAACGGCGGCTGCTCCGAGCGCTGGTGACGCAGCAAAATACCCCGCGCTCCCGCCTCTCGCCGCCGCGCATGCGCCCTGGCCCGCTCGGAGCCGCACGGCGCATGCGTCCCAACCGCCAGGCTGCCCTGGGCTCGCAACGCGCGTGCCCAAAGCAGCCGCCGCGCTCGCGCGCCCAGCTTCTCGGCGCGCACGCGCGCCGTCGGTTCTCCCCTTTTGCTCCCGGCCCACGCGGGGCGCATGCGCCGAAGGCTCTCCGCGTTTCCCGCTGCGGCTACAGGGTGTGGCCACATGTGTCTGGTAAGGGGTTGCCATGGGAGCGAGAGCGGGGGATGCTGGGACTTGTAGTTTTCTTCGGCCCTCCTGGGGCGCATTGGGCCCAGGGGAAGGAGCCTGTCTGGGGGAGGTGGGGGCTCCATGATGGGGGGGAGGGGGAGCAGCGCATCTAGGAAATGGCGGGGATCAGGATTTGCATCCACCCACCGCAAGCCCTGAGTGGGGGCTTCAGCAGCCAGGAAAGATGCAAGGGAGTGGAGCCCTGGCACCCCTATTTTCCAGCAGCTGCAGGCAAAACTGCTTCTCTAGCACCAGGGTGGAAGGACAATACCCTCTTCCCTTTAAAGGGCTTTGGGAGACACCAGCAAAGAGCAGGGACATGCTCACGCCTTAACGCAAATGGGCCTAGAGCCCCATTCACCGCACCTCTTCCCAGCAAAGTACAGTGCCTGCGAGAAGCAACCACTGCATAGCCTCTCCTGAGCTGAACGGCGCCTCTGAAAGGCCTTGACATGTGTGCACGGAGAGATGTTTGTGCAGGAAGCTACTTGCAGAACGCACTGTAGAAAGACCAAGTGTTGCTGAGGGTGAGAGTGCAATTCATTCTAAAAGCAAAATCCTCATTCTATAGTAAAGAACAAAGGCATTGCTCCTGGAAGAAATAACCATGCACATGCTTTGCTATGAATCCATAAGGATGGCTCCTACTCCAGCCTGATGATTCTGGACCCTTATAAAGTAGGCCTGGAAGGATAAGAAGTTTCAATAAATACCTGTAAAGGTCCATTTCACTGAAGACATGCCACGCTATAAAAAATACCATCCCTGGATGCTAACTTGAATTTTTAAATCAGGCAGGAAAAGTGTTAGCTGAGAGCTTTCATTCTAAATCAGGGGTCTCAATCTCAGATCACCACAAGGGCCACATGAAGATTAGTGCAGTAGCCTGAGGGCTGTCCCACTGAAACCTTTCCATACAATGATAATGCAAATATCAGTAACGAATGTATCATCGTGGGCTGCAGGAAATAGCTTTAGAGGCTGCATGCGACCAACGGGCCGCGTGTTTGAGACCCCTATTCTAAATGGTCCCTGACCACCAGAATCTCTCAACTGTGAAAACTGAAATCCAGACTCTGCCAAGACTATTATGCACTCACCTGCTTTGTTTGGTAGATCACATGCTAATAAACCCCACTGGCAACAAGGCAGATTCCTTCTTCCAAAATGGTGAGAGTAGCTGAGCTCCTTGGCTGTTCCAAGACAACAGTTTCAAAACATGGCAACACAAACACCCAGGCAGCAGAGCAACTGTCGAGATAAATACGCTGCCATTCTCAGACAAGCAGTCAAAGCAATAATTAAGACCAACTGATGCACCTGCAGGCACAAAGGGCCAGGGGAATAAAGCAACATCTGGAGGGCTACGTGAAAATTAGCGCTACGCCACCGCACATGGAGCTTTCGAAGAGAAGGTCCTTTCAGGTTTTTCCTTTCTATTCTCACCTACCAGCTTCTGACTGCAGCCTGGGGGAGTCCAAGGCTACTGCTAGATCCCCCTCACTTCTCCAAGCTCTCAAGTCACAATTAAAATAATCAAGCCCTCCTCCCTGAACCTCAAACTCATTCTTCCTAAATCTGGCAACAGCATGCAGCGTTTTTGCTCCTTGTATCCCCCAAAGACTTCCCGTGGGAGATATGGCACTCTGCCCGTTTGGATTATGTGGACAGACTGACGGCAGTACCTGCGCACAGCAGAGGTCATGAGGGGCTTCCAACTAGCATCACTTGCTGATGTCATTTGGGGTTTCTTGCTGACTGCATACTCTTCAGCATAGCTAATCAGTTTTAATGAGCTGTTCCATGGCCCAGTTTTTATTGCACTGGGGAAAAAGTGTTACTAAGTGGCAGCAAGATGCCCATTTTCACCGCTTCCCACCTTTTCCTTTCATGAAACTCATTTCACTGGAGTGTCAGCTTCCTCCCACAGGGGGTTGAAAGCCTCCCTTGGCACCACACTCAACTTT
Source organism: Podocnemis expansa (assembly GCA_007922195.1). Taxonomy (NCBI): domain Eukaryota; kingdom Metazoa; phylum Chordata; order Testudines; family Podocnemididae; genus Podocnemis; species Podocnemis expansa. Next base: position 11,528,419 of record ML682037.1, on the reverse strand, counting down.
CTGGACAAGGACAGGTTTCCTTGTGGGCCTTGGGAATGAAAGAGAAGCAATGAAAGACAAATCTAACACAGCTGTACAGGATAATACCATTAAAGATTAGTGAAGTTTTTTTTTTTTTTTAAAATGGCACAGCTTGTCATTTATTTCATACAGCACTTAGTGCAATGAGGTCCTGCCTTGACTTACGTAGGTGCTACTGCGATATAAATGTTAACATCCTGACAGCAAGCATCTCCATCTTTTGAGAGCTGCACAACAGAATGTAAATAAGTAATGAATGCCAAGAGGAACATCCCAACATCACTGAGCTGAAGTGGGTGGAAGATCAAACAGTATGATTTTTGAGGTATTTCCAAAGGCTTCTGGTGCTGATACCAAAAGATCACACGGATAGTCTGGTTGTTCGGTTTTCATACAAAACCCAGCACCATACAAAAATAACTACAGCCTAAGACAGGACCACTGGCTTGCTGGGTGACCTCAGGCAGGGCAGGTCCTGTTCCTTGTCTCAGTTTCACCATCTGTAAAATGGAGGGAATGATCTGTATTGTGTAAAGCACTCAGATTGACTGATGAAAGTCACTAAAAAATTTGGGACAATTATTTCACTTTTCATATTTCTGGTCTTCATGGTGGCAGGAAAAAACTTAAGACACGTCAAGCTAGCATAGCTTAGAGCCTCAGAAATGAGAAGGCAGACCAAAAGACCATGATGTTTATTTTTTTAGAAGTTGATTTTTCAGACCAATCTCATGACTATGTACATGCTGGCAACACTGGTCTGTAGAGCAGACTACATCCTTGAGAACCCTCTGGGGGAAACCTTGCACCATGCTGGCAGATGGTGCCCCTAGAAGGTTTTAAGCTCTGAACATTAGAATTTGTGACTTAACTTTGGACATTGGGCGCTGAAAGTTAAAGTAAGATCAGTATTCCACACTTGCAAAAGAACACTCACGTGCTAAAGTCTCAGCCCTCTGCTACCCCCTACAGGCAGGAGGACCTTCACACAGAGAACGGAACGGGATTAGCAAGTACGTCCTTTGCTGCTCCAGAAGCAGACAATATCAGCCTTGAGATCTTGCCTGTGATCAGCATTTATATTTCTTTGTAACCTCGAGGGACAACAACAAAAAGCAAAACAAAAAATTAAAAGATTTCACCAACAATAAGCCATAACTTTTATTACTTGATAGAAATAGTACAAATTTTAAATGTAGCTGTGGTTTATTCTTCTCTGAAAAACCAAATGGTTCCTCCATTCCAATGGCTACATCGTCAATTCCTGGAGAGAAAAAGAGAGAAAGGTTACAAACTATACCTGGTGGTGGATCTGGAATTCCCAGGAGATTTGGCTAAGGTCTGCGCTCCAGGCCCAGCCCTCACTAGAAGATGCAGGCACAACAAATCAGCTCAAGTTTCAGACTGTTTATCTACCAAACAGCCTGAGGGAAGGCTGTTATGGCTGCTCTGAGGGAAGAGCTGTGAGATGTCTGGTCAGATATATGGGGGGGGGGAGGGAGAATGAGGCAGAGGCTGGGGGACACCTTCCCCACAAATAACTATTTACGTCAAAGACCTGAGCTGAGTTTGCACCACTGGATCTGTCATTTCCCCCCACTCCCAACTGGTGACCTTGGTACAGGGTGGGTGAGTGGAGACATGAGGAGAGGAGGAGGATCATGTTGTCATGATAACTGATCAGTAAGTTCTCCCTGCCCATCAGCAGTGAAATGAGCGTATCCCTGTTCTTCCCACCCAGGGAAGATTCACTCCAAACTGACTTCTACTCCCCACGTCTGGGGGGTCTACTTTGACTGGCTGGGAGCTGCGTTCCAGGGGCCACTCACCATAATAGCATTTACAATATCATTACTGTTGTTCTTCAGGGCTCGGACAGCCTTCGCTCGGGACACGTTCGCCTGGGACATGACCAGCTCAATGTCCTTCACCTCAACGCCGGTTTCGTCAACCTAAATGAAAAGAGACCAGGGTAGTCCTCTCAGCTAACAGCACAGAACTCTCTGTGCTGGGAGCGTACTAACAGCCTGGTTTCACCGGGGACAGCCTCCATTCAACCCAATGGGTAGCAGCAGTCACAATCTGATTTCACTGCTTGCAGATTGGGGAAATGGCTGCTTTACAGGAGCACAGGCTAGATCTGACACTATCTGGTATTGTATCCTGTCTCCTGACAGTGGCCAATGCCAGCTGCTTCAAAAGGAAGATGTAGGTTCTGGGACAGCCAGACCGCCGGGCCAGTTTCTTCTTTCTACCTTGAGGACAGGGAGGTGGAAGAAGGAAGAGGGAAGCCCTAGCACGGGTTTACAGCAGACATGGGCTCAGAAGTTGAGTTAGTGAGAAATAACTGCAGGGGGAAACCTGTGGTGGGAAGTGCAGTGAGGGGCCTGATATCACAATCCGTACAGCAGAGCAGGACCCCAATAACACTGCAATAATTAGTGCCACTGACAAGCACCTGCTCCACTGCAGGAAAGGTAACAAACACCCAGGGGCTGTTGAGTCCTTTGCCTCTCTGTTGGGCCTCCTGAAGACAGGAGCACTTGGTATGATGGCTCATGTGATGTGCCACTAGGTGGGGAACCCGCCCCCAACTTGATGCCTCAACACCTGTCAGCTATGGCACCAGGGTGTGCGAGAGTCCCAATAGCCAGCATGTTCCATTAGCCACACATGCACATTAATACAGTGGTTCATCTTAACTGGTCTAGCTGTAGGCTTCCATTTCAGCCCCCCCACAGCAACGTACCTCTTCCTCTTCGCTCTCCTCCTGTACGGTGGGAGTCTGTGTGTTTTCCTGAATGTTTGAGACAGCTTCTCCTTGCACTTTGAATTTCTCGGCAGCTGCCAGCTGCGCCTGCTGGGATAGATCTTCAATCTGGGGGTTGGGAGAAGCACAGAGCACAGTGAGAAAATGGCAGCAGGGCAGCCCTTTAAAACTGAACCCAAAGAGAATACACTTTCAGGAAATCCAGGGCCTTTCAAGCCAGCCACAGCACATTTCTTGCTCTTCCCGCACAATAGTGGCTCTGCAGCTCTTGGCCATGGAGATGAGAAACCAGAGCCAAGAGAGGATTCTAAAGCCCCCCCCCCCCCCCCCCAGTATCTGTTATCTAGGTGCTGTTCTGTTTCAAGTGAGACACACTGTGAACCCAGACCAAAACAGCCATCAGACTTTCCCCCTGTCCATCACTAGCGGACTCAGCTCACCTTTGCCTCACCAAAGACGATGTAAGTGTCTGATGCTGGGCTTTTGTACACGTCTGGCTTTGTTATGACGAAGAGGATGTTCTTGGATTTCCGGATGGTGACACGGGTTACCCCTGTGACCTGGCGAAGGCCCAGTTTGGACATAGCCTTAAAAGCAAAGGAGAAGGGAAGGTTAAAAAAAAAAAACCTCATTGCCTAGACAAGGGCATAGCTAGCTCACTGGCTCAGGATCTCACAAAGAAACCTCTGCACATCACTGCTGCCAAAATGCCTTCAAAGCCTTTTGATCAGTGGTAGAGTGGAGAGAACCTGGAGGCAGAATCCATTCCTGGTGCTGCCACCAACTTGTAGTGTGAGCTCCGCTGCAATTTCTCCTGTGAAACAGGCGTACATCCTCAGCTTGGGGTCGTGAGGGCTGGGCTCTGACATCAATAAATGAAAAAGGCTAAGGATCACAAGTTCCGCCTCAGTTCCCTGCCACCACAGCACAGAGCATCAGGAGGCATTGCACTAGATAAGCAACGCCATGCTGGGCGCAATAGGGAATCTAAGAGACCTGGTGGATACCAGCCCCATGTACAGCGAGATCCTGCCATGCTCCTCTCACAGCCATTTCTTATCCCAGCTGCCCTGGCTGACTCACTAAGGGAGGAAGATAAATTGACCCCTTCTGCTCCCTTCTCTTACCTTTCGTGCTTTCTTTTCACTTCGGCTCTGTTTTGCTTTGCTGACTGGTTCTTCATCTATTTCAGCTGCGGCTGCGAGCTGCAGGGACCGAAAACAGGAGGGACCTTAGGGAATCCTGGGGAAGAGGATCAAAGATCCACCAAGCAAGGGGTGGGGTGGAGATGATGTCTCGCCATGCTGGGGTGCAGAGCTCAAGAGCCAAGCATGGACAGCACAGAGGATAGGGGACAGAAGAATAGGCTTGCTCAGTCTGGCTGCACTGGCAGTGGTGTGAGGAAACAGATAGGATCTACAGGGACTGTGACCTCAGGGATTTCTAAAGGGCATCCCCCTACCCTTGCTTTACTAGTGACAGCAAGAGCTGCATGCTCCCTTCCCCCTGAGCACCTTCTTGGGGTCAGTTTATTAGCATGGCACAAAGACAATAGGTCCTCACTCAGTGCCAAAAGCAGGGGATCCATCACACGCTCTCAGCCACCACATGTGCTGCACAGACCAGACCCCTCACCTGTGCCTGCTGTGTTGTGGCCTGTGTAGAGTCTTGTTCTTCGAGTTCTGGCACTGACTCGTCGCTGTCTGATTCTGTGCCGGACCCTATGGAAACAAACGTGTCAAATTTTCCAGCATGGCTCAGTGTGGGTGGGGATTGGCAGGCCAGCCTGAATGGAATTGAAGTCACCAAAGAAGCGGCCCTGTTCTGACAGCTATTGCCACTGGGTCGTTTAGGGTGTCGTCATAGGAAAGGGTTCACACTGTTCTATTCCCCCAGTTCCCAGTGAAATGAACTTCGAGTCACTAAACTCAAGCAAGACCTAGTACAGGAGACGTCTCCCCCACACAGATCCCCCCTCCCAACAAGGGAAAAGGCACACACCAAGAGGACCACACCGATTAGTAGCACCAAACACTTTGGAAATCCAGTGCTTTGAAACGTGGATGGAGCGACACAGACCCTAGGAAGCTCAGGCCACTCTGCAGATCTGCCTGCTCATTCCCTCCTGAAATCTCTAACAGCTAGACTGAAGCGTATCAGAACCTTCTATCCATGAGGCCATCGCTGGATTTTGGATAGGGAAGGTGGGTTGATGGGGATGGTTGGTGTTCTGTCCAGACTAGAAGCTGAGAAACAGGAATGAGCTTAGGGTGGGGAAATATCCACACCTCATTAGAGGGCTGATCCAGGTCGCTGGGCACCCCCAACAGCCTTTAAAGTCAGTGGGAATCGTAGATCTCAGCTGCTCAATCTGGCTCCAAGCCTGAAACTCAATACTCATCAGTCAGTGACAAGGACAGATGATACCCAAGCGTCAAGGCAGGCTCAATAGCACTGGGAGAGCCCTCGCACTGACAGGGACCCTGGGGAGGCCAAAAACTGACGCTCGGCTAACACCTCCCCAGGCTGTTTAGACAACAGCAAAGCCAGGGATTGCAGGAGCTAAGGTCTAAGAGCAAGGGAACTGGAACTGATGCACCTTGAGCTCCCAGCTGCTGTGCGTCATCACACATGGTTCTGTTAAAGGGGTGAGATGACAAACAATGGAACCACTGCCTTTAGCTGGAAGCAGCGTCTTTGTGCCACTGCCCAGAGGTCACCAGAGTCTGGTGAATGCAGACGACTGTCGGCAGTTCATGCAAGTCTCCACTGCAGTGGGCGTAGTTAGCTTGCAAGCTGTGACGCATGGAGGACGAAATGTGCCAGAGCACACAGAAGTGAAGAAGCAGAACCTGTCTGTGCTGTGCTCGACAAGATAGAACCCTCCTCTCATGTGCTAGGGCCCAGTTTAGAAACTAAGCCTGGCCGGGACACAAAGCCAGTCCTATGAGATTTCCTCATGCCACAATCTCACTGGGAGAGGATACGGGGCTTGGTAACGAGACAGAACCAGCAGTCAGTCACACCCCAACCCTCAGGAGCCTGCGTCTTATTCAGGATGTGCCAGGCCTGCCAGTGACACAGCACCACACCCACATGGCCCAGAAGCAGACACAGACAGATCATCTGACAAGCACATGTGCTAAGAACTACCCCAGGCCACAGGGACACATTTTAACACCAAACTTGACTGTGTGGACACCCTTTTACAGCAAACCTAAGGCAACCCAACAGGGACACAATATCCAAGCAGAACTGCAAATGTCAGTCCATGGCAGATTGAAAGGGAGCACAACTAGCCCCATGGTCCAGCTCCAGCTGCTCTGGAGATTTGTGCGCAAACCCAGATCCCCACCTGGTGGCTGAGACATGGAGAGCGAGGAAAGGAATGGCCTACCTACACAGCAAACATTAGAGAAACATAGGAGCAGGAGCATGGGAGGGGGCTTGCTGGTGAAGCTGGTCCAGACAGAAAAGAGTTCAAGCCATCCCCACTGCAGGTGATGTGAACTGTGCCAAAGCTGGTGTCCCACACAAGACCACAAAGGGCTGTGAGTGGCCCAATTCTGGGACCACACAGACACAGGGCTTCCCTCAGCCAGTCTTCACAGCTCAGTATGGGGTTACTTCAACCTCACCATGCAGCCCTGCACACTGGAGCTAAATGCTACCACCTACGCCAATGACCCAATCAATGCTCGATGGTCTCTGTGAGGTTAGTACTTGGTGGCAGACACCAACACTCCATGCACACAGCAAACCCAGATGGCAAATACCCTTGTCATTCTTCAGCACAGGTTGCTTGGCTGCAGGAAGAGGCGCTGGGGCCTCAGTGGGGGCCGCAGCCGGTCTGGGAGAGGAGAGATCCACCAGAATTGGCTGCAGAGGCAGTTCCCCGGCAAGTCCCTCAGGGGGGATGAGAGGCGGTAGCTCGTCGTCATCGATGGCAGGGGCTGAGGGTTTAGCTGGCGCTGGACCAAGGGAGGAGGAAAGGGAGGGTGGTAGAGGAAGCTCAGGAGTGGGGGTTAGCTCTTCAGCGGGGGGAGCAGAAAGAGGTGCAAGGGCATCAGGCTGGGCTTGGTTATGTGCTGGGGTCAGGGCAGCAGCAGGCAAGGAAGCAGATTTCTGGGGGGAGGCGGCAGGAATCAAAACCTCAGCTACTGCCTCTGAGCCAGAAGGAGAGCAAGGGGTCACCGGAACTGGGGAGGTGAGAGAGGCAGGGGCCAAAGGGGGAGTGAAAGGCACTGGAGGAGAAATGGTGGCTGCAGCCGGGGACCATGCACCAGGAACTGGGCCCAAAGGGGCGGTTGGGGTCAGTGGGGCTGAAACAGGAGCCATGGGGCAAGAGGGAGGAATTAGGGGAGAGGCAGCCACAGGGGTCAGAACGTGCGCTTCTGGAGACGCAGGAGCCATCAAGGGAGTGAGAGGGGCTGGGGCAGCAGCAGGAGTCTTTGTGGCTGGAGGAGAGGCTGGGGGCACAGGGGCAGTGGAGGGGACTGGGGTAGGAGCTGGAGGAGAGGCAGGGGTCTTGGAGGCAGTGGAAGGAGCTATAGAAGAGACAGGAGTCTTTGGGGCAGTGAAGGGGGCTTGGGCAGGAGCTGTAGGAGAGACAGGAGTCTCAGGGGCAGTGGAGGAGGCTGGGGCAGGAGCTGGAGGAGAGACAGGGGTCTTTTGGGCAGTGAAGGGGGCTTGGGCAGGAGCTGTAGGAGAGACAGGGGACTTGGGGGCAGGGGCAGGACCTGTAGGAGAGACAGGAGTCTCAGGGGCAGAGGAGGAGGCTGGGGCAGGAGCTGTAGGAAAGACAGGGGTCTTGGGGGCAGGGACAGGACCTGTAGGAGAGATAGGGGTCTCGTCAGCAGTGGAGGAAGCTGGGGCAGGACCTGTAGGAGAGACAGGGGTCTTCGGGGCAGGGACAGGACCTGTAGGAGAGACAGGGGTCTCGTCAGCAGTGGAGGAGACTGGGGCAGGACCTGTAGGAGAGACAGGGGTCTCGTCAGCAGTGGAGGAGACTGGGGCAGGACCTGTAGGAGAGACAGGGGTCTCGTCAGCAGTGGAGGAGGCTGGGGCAGGACCTGTAGGAGAGACAGGGGTCTCAGGGGCAGTGGAAGGAGCTGTAGGAGAGATAGGGGTCTTGGGGGCAGTGGAGGGGGCAGGAGCAGGAGTCATAGGAAAGGCTGGAGCATTTGGAGGTGACAGACTAGCTGGGGGAAAAACAGGGGTCTCATTCGCAGTGGAGGGGGCTGGGGCAAGAGTAGGAGCTGCAGGAGAGGCTGGGGTCTTTTGGGGAATGAGAGGGGCTGGAGAGGCAGGGGTCTCAGGGAGAGTGGAGGGTGCTGGGGCAGAGGTTTGGGCCAGAGGGGCAGCAGCCAGGAAAGCTGGAGAAGCTGAGGACCGAGGGCCTGCAAGTGAGGCTAGAGGTACAGCAGGGGCTGCAGGAGGATTAAGAGAGACTGGAGAAGTAGGTTGGGCCACAGGGGTAGCAGCTGTCAGAGCTGATGTCACAGGGGGAGAAACAGGGGCAAGGGGGCTGTGGAGGACCTGGGCAGAAGCCACAGGGGACACTGGGGTCACTGGAGAAGCAGAAGCTGTCAGAACTGGGGCCACAGGAGGAATGAGAGGAGCCAGGGGAGAAACAGGAGCTGTTAAATCTGGGGACCTGGGAGAGGCTGGTGCCACCTGCGGGGCAGGCGGAGCCGGGATGCCAGGGGCAGTGAGAGAGGCCAAGGGAGAGCTGGGGGTACCAGGGGAAGGAGGAGATGCCAGAGCTGGGCACACAGGGAGTGCTGAGGTAACGGGGGAAGCAGTGGCAGGTCTAGGAGAGTCTGCAGCGACAGACTCAGCCGGGGACCCAAGAGGAGGGGCTGTGGGAAGGACTGGGAGAGTGGGACTGGCCCCTGGGATGACAAGAGTGGCAACTGGGAGCTTTAAGGGAGCGGAAAAGGTCATGGGCACCACAGTCGGGACCACAGTTGGGGAGGAAGGTGGAGCAGGAGAGGCTGGGGAAATGGGCTGCTCTGTCACCGCAGCCAGGTCTGTGGGGACACTCAGAGGGCAGAGCTGAGCAGGGTGAGCAGCAGAAGATGGAGCCAGTGCTGGGGAGAGAGCAATGTGAAGAGACGGGGAGAGAAACAAAGCGACCCAATGAGAACAGAAAAATAAGGGAGAAAGGTGAGTTATCCAGAGCAACCCTTGTGGGCTACAGTGCAGTCACTTGGGCAGATGGGTGGCCACACCCTCATGTGGATGCTGCCAGGCAATGGTATTTTAACACTACGTCCCTTGCATTTCTCAAAGAGCTTCATGCAGACAACAGAAGTCTCATCCTTCCCACCCTCCAGAGGGAGATGGCTCAATGCATTTTTTTTTTCACACACAAAACACCCAAATGGCAACTCCTGTGCCCTCCCCCTGCCTGCACACCCACAATGACAGCCCCACGCCCCAAGGGCGCACACAGAACCCCAATCCACATGCTGGCAGCCACCCACAGCCTCCATTTGCTGGTAGATCTCTGCATCAGCTCCTTTTCCAGCCCATCACTTCAGTGACACATCCTGGGATCCGGAAAAATAGCAGCCTGCACCCCAAGACCCCATCTGAGCTTCCCGATGCCATGTCCGAGGGCCTGACAAGCCAAGTGGAGCGGCTAGTTCAGAAGAAGGTGCCCGGCTCTGGAAACCCACCCTCTCCCTCTGGTGGAGGGTGATGGCCCAGCAGATTTTTCTCCCAAGGAGACTCTGGGAATGAGGGGTAAGTAACACACCCTGTGCGTCACACAGGCCAATTAAGCCTGCTCCAGCTAGGCCAAAGTTTGGCTCCCTCAGCTAATACGGAGGTGTGACTTGCAGAGGCAGCAGGTCCCAGCATGCAGGGCCTCACCCAGATCCAAACAGGACAGGATCCCCTGCTGTGCTCTGCCAACTCTGTGGGCTGCAGTCTCCATATTAAGGAGACAGCTGGCCACAAACTGTTCCTTTCAGGGACAGAAGGGGTAGCCCTCAGGCTCCTGGCAAGCTGCTGGGCAGAGCATGGTCATCCCTTGGCCAAGGCTCATCAGGACCGTGCGTCTCCAGGGATCTAGGATGCCTAAGAGCAGGAAGGAAACTTCCCAGTTTTCTGTGCAGTCACTGAACGTTGCAGTTTCCTAGTCCCAACACACTGGGCTCTCACAGGCATCCTCTATCCTAGACAGGCCCAGGGGGCCAACACTCCCAACATCTCTAGCATCATCCATCCACCTGCTTTACAAACATGCAATCAAAGGCCTCAGGTGCTCCTGGGACACAGGTTTCCTTTTCCTTTCCACTTCAATAAACTGAGGCACACAGAGGGGACAAGACTAGCCCCCAGTGTTGGAGCAAGTCAGTGCAGACCTGAATAGGATGTCTTTTGTTAACAGGACCACCCAGCACAGCAAACGTTGTTAATGAGATGCACATGTGGATCACCAGTTCCCAATACCTGTTGCTTGACCAGGCGGCTCAGAAAAAGCAGCTGCGGGCTCTGCAGGAGCACCAGCAGGAGGGGCAGGGACAGCAGGAGCTAAACAGGCAAGAGCAAAAGGTTATTACCGGCAAGTCCTTCCAACCAGAAACTGCCGCAAGCAAAATGGTTCCGCTCCGCCTGCTCCATTTCCAACACAAAGCAGGTCTCTCAAGAATGATGCCACTCACCTTTCACCTCTGGATACAGAGACCAAACCTAGGCTGGGCCACGAGACCAGGAATCCAGAGTGGGGCACTGGACTCGTGACAGACAGCTATCGCTGCGTTATCCTGACCAGAACGGACAGGAGACAGACGCAGAGGAACAGATGTATGCCCACATGACATTTAGCTCTAGCTAGGGGCAACTACCCTACCCTTCTTGAGCCCTAGAAGTACCCCAAACTTCAGAGGGACAACGCCAATCACAGTCTCTGGAAGGAGAGTGGTGAGACAGAATCAGGGAGAAACCTTCTTAGTATTTCTCACAAGACTGGGGCAGGGGCCATGTTTGGCAGATCCAGCAAGGAGCTGGCTCTGATGAAGAGCACCGTGCTGAGCGGGAAGCTGCAGGCATGTTGCTTGGCAGAGCAGAAAGAGGGGTCAGGCAAGGAGAAGGGCCAGGTACTCCAGACGCACTAGATACACTGGGTGTGACCCAAGCAGCCTGAGGCACTGATTGCAAGTGACTCGAAACCCCAGGACTCCATGATTTAAACAGGAACAAGGAGCTGCTTGGATTGATAAACCAGTTAACTCAGCTTCTGTGGCTAAGGAGGAGAGCAGCTTTGTGAGCATGGGGAAGAGAAGCCCTGCTCCACAGGGGTGTCAGCTCCCCACGGCTCTCCTGAAGAGCAGGTCAATAGAAGGGAAAGGCATTCTGTGAGTCTGCCCCTGGCTCCCTGCTCCAGGCCCCTTCACAGCAGGGCAGGACTGACTAATGCAGAATGCAAGGCTTGCCAGCAACATGAAGGCAACCACAGTGCTGTGTTGGGCAAGCAGACATTGCTTTCACTAGCTCTCCTGCCCTGGGGGGAGAGGTGGCGGCACTGCTGGGTCCAACACTTGTCAGGGAGCCCATACATGGGAAGCTGCAAACCTGCTCGTCACCTCCCTGTGCACACTGGGTGAACCACCAAAGTCCTGCTCCGTGGCCAGATTCAAAGCTCTTGTCTAAGCTGGCTGAAAGAGAAACCCCGTGTACCAACAGCTGGAGAGCTGCTACCCTGAGCCACATATGAACGACAGACTCATTTATAAATCAGTCACTGCTTTAGAGAGCCAGCACAAAAGCCACTTTGCACGGGTCACTTGACTGCTCACTCAGGGGCAGACCCAGGCCGCCCATGTATTGTCCCGGCTCAGCCTTTCCCAAAGTGAGATTAGTGCTAGTTACAGATGGGAATCTGGCACCTCAGCTGCTGAGGGCCAGACAGATAAACACACTATTGCACTCAGTACAGGAGTGGACACGTACACGCCAATACCTCAGATCAGCGCCCACATGGGGGGTAAGGCCCCCCAAAAAGCCCCCACCCCTCCAAGGAAAGCAAGCAGGTACTGGTTTCAGGCATTAACGAAATGTATGCCAACAGAACATGGGAGACCCCAGACTGGAGAGGATGGGAAGTAAATGGGAGTGTAAAACTGAAGTCTTGTAACAACAATGAAGAAAGACCTGGCAATCAACCTCTGGAGATTACCAGCTTGAGGGTAGGGAAGCTACCTAAGTCTCACAGAGAGGAGCTAACCTCAGAAAGGTGCTGAGCAGAGCATGAACCACAACAGAGGGATTCGGCATAATACTCCCTTTGAAAAATTGTTTCCAGTCTCCACGAGGACTCACTGGATCCTTCCACATTCACTCGAGATCCTCAGACGCTACCACTCAGGGATTCAATGAGACCTGGCTGCCACATTACCACCAGTTCAAATGCCCCTGGGTCCTCCAGGGGCATCTCCTGCCCACTCATGAGAGCAGTGTATTTCAAAGAGGCTGATAACAATTGTTTAAAAGGGTCACTTAAGACTTCCATGAGGTGACAACTCCTAGTAACAGGGTGGTGGAGGTGGCAAATATTGCTGGATCTCAGTTAGCGTTCAGCAGTGCTTTACACTCTTTCTGCAAACTGCAGCAGAGACATGCTTGGTTGACAAGAGGAGCAAGGAAACCATCTGAGGTATTAAACGGCACACACCCTTCTACACATATTAGAGCCCTCTAAACACCAGCTGCTTTCATGCACCACCAGGCTTTGGAAGAGGCTGCCCAGTGCAAAGCTGGTATTTCTAACACCCTGGGTGAGTCAGGGGCAGATTTTATTTTATAGGCAGGGTAATGCTTCAGCTCCCCATGCTGTCTCCTGGAGTTACTTGAGACCTACCTGGCAGCTCCAGAGCAGCCTCACCTGCCACCTGAGGACTCTTAGGGGCAACTGCTCTGGTCTGATCAGTTGCCAGTGTCACTCCTGTAAGATTCCGGCTTGCTTCTCCAGGGGCTGGGGATGGAGTTACTGCAATAGCATCAGCTGTTGAGAACGCAACACTTACTACCAAGCCCACCAACTCTTCCACACTCCCTGGCGTGGCGGGAGACCCAAGAGTGGGGAAAACGTGAGAGTTATCCTCATATACCTGGGATACTGCAGCACTTTAATCACCAAAGGGCACAAACGGAACTTGGGACATAGCACCACAGGGATCATATCTACACCAAAACACGGCATTTTAAAAAATAAACGACACCTTGAACAATACCACCAGTCACCCTGAGCTGCCTACTTGACTCATGACCAACAGCAGGGTACAATTTAACAATCATGCCAAAAGCTGAACTTTTGCCTCCCCACAAGGAAGTCCCCGGCAGCATATGATCATTCCAACAATTCCAATTTTCTTGTCCTCCCCACGTCAAACTCATGCACCCCTTGCACAGATTCATTCCATATACCAGTCATGCACTGTGAAGCTCCCCCATGCCTCAGGTCTGTGTGGAAAAAAAAGGCCCAGTTCCATAATTGTGCAGAGCGCCCTGAGGCTCTAGGCAGCAATGTAGCAAACTAGGTCAGACTATTTGCCAAGTGGCTCACAGCACTCAGGAAGCATTCAGGAGAGACAACTGAGAAGCACAACATACAGTGGATTTGAAAATAATTACTATCTTCATATACACTGCAGAACACAAACAGAATTCTGAGCTTGTCGTCTTTTTCTTCCTCTTTCTTTTAAACTTGCACTGACCCTCATTTCAACTCCTCTCTCCTCCAGAAGGCAGGTAGGCATTCTTACAGCATATTCCCACCACGATACATGGTGAATGCCAAAGCCTGCTGTAACTTTTTGCCTGGAATCAGGAACTGTCACGTGGCTCCTGTGTCCACTTTTAGACGCCCCCTTGGAGAGAACTGAGTCAGTTTCAAGGAGTTAAAAGGAATCTGAGATTCTGCGGCTGTTCTAGCACCTGGTGAATCTTTACAGATTTACAGCTACACTTTCACATTGTTTTCAAATGTTCTTTTCTCCCCTGCTGCTCTGTGAGAGACCCATAACTGCAGTATGGGAAACCTGGTACGCAGGGGAAAGAGTGAAACTGACTACACAAAGCGCCTTCAAAGACACAAAGACAACAAGCTGCAAAAAATTAGATTTCTCTAATCTGCTTCACTTCTACGGACGTCAGGTGTTACCTGTAGCAACAGCAGGTTACAAACGTGTGACGCTAAGTTGATGCCATCCCCCATGAAGGGAATCAGCATTTTACTGAATGTAGTCAGCAATCTTTTGCTGCAGGCCATGCAACGTAGAGCTGGCTACACTGGGAATTCCTTGTCTGACTGAAATGTTACCATATATTTAAGAACTAATATCACTGCTGACATAAAGCACCTTTTGAGCTCGTAGGAAACACCAGCAGAGTCATGTGGAGTTGCTGTGGAACAAACTGTTCTGCCTTTTACAACGATGGGCAGGCAGGCAAACAGATGTGAGGTTAAAAGAAAGAGAAAAGGCATCAAGAGCAATGAAACCAACATCCAATATTTTGCCTGAGTTAGAGCAGATGAGACCCACACACATTGGTAACCACAGCAAGACAGGACACTAGCAAAGTGGAAGCAGGCTGGTGTCTGACAATTAGTAGTTCTGCTCGTAATATGCTGCCAAAGCCTTGGTTATTTCCTACTGCCCTTCAAGCATGCTACCACCATTTCCGTTCAAAGAGAGCCCTTAACTCACCCATTCGAGTAAGTGGAACCCAGTCAAGCTACCAGCACTCAACCCTCCTTCTTCAAGGCTTTTAATGAGACTTCCAAAAGCCACGAATGGACAAAATATTCTGCCTTTCCCTCCCCACAAACTAGCTTCACCTGTTCTTGATGTTTAGGGTGGATGAGTTTCAGGATCCTTTCAGAAGGTGCATAATAAAAGTAAAGCAACACCAACCTGTCTCAGCCTGAGGCTGGGGCAGTTCCTGCTCTGTGGCTGGGACAGTTTCTGTAGCTTCACCAGGCATTTCTGTGAGCAAGAAAGAAAAAACAGAAGCCACCATTAGTGACAGAGTCAGTTCTTTGGGATTTGAGGAGCTAGGAGAAAAAGTTCCACAAGTCACAGTCAATGTCTCACACACAGTCAGGAGAGCCAAAACAGATGCACTTCCGGGTGGCTATGAAAAAAGAAGTTCCAGCTATATAACTTTTAAAACAAGCAAGAGAAAAACTATAACTTTATTTCACCATGCAATTGTAACTAGTAGGTCTTTCCCATTACCAAACCCTTGCATCACAGCATTTCCCAGTTTCAGCATATAAGCAAACTCTATGCACGTCCTCAGAGGGAATGGGACTGCAATGGTGATCGCACCCGCTGGTCTCTTATCTTGAGGCTAAGAATTTAATAACATTCAAAACAGACGTGGATATTTCTATGGATATGAAGACTATCCCGAGTTATAGTTTACAGAAATGATATGAACTCCCGTGCTTCTGGACTTAAGTCCAATTAACTATTAGAAACCAGAATGAGACCTATGGCAGCGAAGCGTGTGTAAAATAATGCCTCATCCGCCTGCTGTGGGATCCTCTGAGGCGATCAGCCACTGTCAGAGAGACGGGTGCCGGGCAAGACGGACCCAGAGCACCGGCTACCCCACATGCTTCTGAAACTCAGAGGCCTGGAGAGTAATTCTTGGTTCCCACTCACAGCACTTCTGAGCCGGCCAGCAGCTCTTTATGCCGTTCCCTTGGCTCTCACGACTCGCACCGAGCTCAATAAGGAAAAATAAGGCGAAGGAAGTCGAGGAGGCTCATCACCAACTACAGAACGAGCCGCTGACAATCAAGGGCCAAACTCTTCCTGCCTGATGAACAAACTCCGGCTGATGGCAGGACCCAGCGGCTTTGGCCGAGAGCTCTGGGAGCTGTGCCGCCCGCAAAGGCCAGGAGCCCCCCCCGGAGACCCGCACTCAGGACAGCCCCGGGAGCCGGGAAGCTAGAGGGGGGCTGGGGTTTCAAACACGGACTGGTCAGGCCCCCCAGAGCCACTGACACCCCCGGGAAGACACCTGCCCATCCCCCCCCCGGCCCAGGGCCCGCAGCGACCCGCCGCCTCCCGCCCGGCCGGCCTCCCAGGACCCCCGGGCCCGGGAGGCCTCGCAGCCGGGCCCGAGCCGGTCCCCCAGGCCGCCCCCCGCCCGCCCCGGCCCCCCTCGAGCGGTCCCGCCCCCCGGAGCCCCGGATGGCGGCGGATGGACGCGGCGGGGGACTCACTGTGCGGGGAACCGGGTCCAAGATGGCGGCGGAAAGAGAGCGTGAGAAGCGGGGGCCTGCTTCCGGGTCAGCGAGGGCTTCCGGGGCAGGGGTCACCGCGCACACGTCATCGCTCTTCCCGCCCCCTCCCCGCACAGGGAGTGCCCGGCTGTTCCAGGCTCCTCCCTCCTCTTCTCCCTCCCAGCCAGGGGGCTGTTCCCTGCCCCTCCCCCTGGGATAGGGACCCCCACTCTGCCCCAGGGGCTGCCCCCATGTGTCCCCCTGGGGCTGTTCCCTGCCCCTCCCCACCTTGGGAGCCCCCCCAAAAGCAGGGGGAAACAGTGCTCTGCCCCACTCACCGCCTTGAGCCACTGGCTGCTCCCACCTGCATGCTGACTGCTGCCAGGTGGGGGCCAGTTGCCCCCCAAAAAGCAAGGGGGGCTAGTCAGCTCCACCCCCTGGCTCAAACCTGGGGATGTGGCAGGTCCTCACTTCACTCCTCTCTCACAGCTGCCCCCCAGGGTAAAGGGCTCAGCTGGGGGAGGGTTCAGACCCTCATGCCCCCCCACAACAGGTCACAGAAACCAGCCTTGCCCCCCACCCCAGCTCCTGGTGCAACTGAGCCTGCCACACCCTGTCCTCCAAGCCTACTGTAGGGCAGGCCAAAATGGAAAATCTTTGACTTTTTCTTCTGCTACAGCCCCCCCCCGCCCCCCAGTAAATCTCAAAAGAGGGGTGACTCTCCTTATTACCATTTCAAAGATGGGGAAACTAAGGCACACAGAAGCAACTTGCCCAACTGAACTGGGAACGGAACCCAGGTCTCCTGAGGTTGTCTTGTGCGCTATCCACTAGGGCACACAGCCTCCCTGAGCGCCTTATAAGATGCATGCATGAGAGTAAAATCAATCTGTGCCCAGGTCATGCCAGGTGTCGTACACAGGTACAAGCAGGCCCTGCAGCATTCACAGAGGAAAGTTCCCATCTTTCAGCTGGAGGTGAAAACCTAGATCCCCATGGCCCAACTCGGTCATAGAGATTTCTAGTTTACAGTGGGTCTTACAGCACATTCATCCCCCGTGCTTTCAGGCACAACTAAATTCTGCTACATTTCAACAGGACAATCCCGTGCGTACAGTTAAGCATGCATGCAAAATTATCCATGGAATCCAGGCCCTACCTCATAGTCAGCCTCACTGTTTCCACTTGCACTCACGTAGTTTCCTCTTTCCATTCATGTGCAGCTTTCACACAGGGCAGGAGGGAGGAAAACCATTAAAAGCCAATCTGTCAGCTTAGCAAGGAGAGGACAGAGGGGATTTGAGCAGAGCATATAAATACCTTCACAGAGAAAATCCTAATGAGTGCAGGGCTTTTTAATTTAGTGGAGGAAGGCAGAATGAAAACCAACAGCTGGAAGCTAAAATCAGACAGGCCAATATGGGGCACTTTTGCAACTTGGTTTGCCTAGCAATACCTTTAAATGAGTGGCTGCCTAGAAAACATTTCAGGGGGCAAAGTGACCTAGCTAAACCTTTGCACCTAAACCATCTTGACCATGTACCTTTGAACAGCTCTGGCGGAACTGGAGTAGTGAGGGGCGGGTTCTAGGGTTTGGCTCTCTGGGTTGCTCTTTATCCAACTTCTGAAGCGCATCTGTTTACTTTGATGAATACTAAACTTGTTAGAAAACATAGAGATCAACAAAACTACATGGAAGAGGCAGGGACCAAAGTGCCCATCATTCACAGTATGCCTCACACCTTTCCACTCCAGCAGTCCCACGTCTCATCTTTCCCCTGACATATGGGGGCTTAATGGCCTTTTCAAATCAGTGGATAAATTTCCCAACTGTGCCCTATGAACCCAACCAGTTGCCTACAGCAAAACCACCACCAAAAAGACAGTGTCTTTCATAGAACCCTTTAATAGTTTCCTTTTTTCCATATGAAAGTACAAAAGAAAAACTTGGAGAACATCTGCTACTGGGCCCTCAAACCCAGGCTGCCTGGATTGATTCAATACTCCCAGATAAAGAACTTTTGAATTAAACCCTGCAGCAGAGACACATCTACACAGGCTGTAGACAGAAGGCAATTCCTAGCAGAAAGAGGGGCAAATGGAGTAGTCTGAAATAAATCAGTCAAGGTGCAAATCTGGAAGAGCTGTGCCCAGGGAGCCATCGCTTTGAAATGACAGAGAAAGACAACGGTTTGCCCCAGAAGTCAGGGTTGCCTTTCCCTCTGCTGGCAGAGGGTGACAATCTTTGAGTCAGGAGCACAATCTCCACCCCTTTTTGAAGGATCATTTTTAGTGTCAGTAAAAGCAAAGGAGCTGCAAGCAGCAGATTAACCCTCATTGGAAGAAAAGATGATGGACATTTCTGAAGGCATGAGCCAGGTGACAATTCCAGCCCCCTGTACCCTCGCAATTTATCGCCAGTAAAAATTCTTCCCTTCCCTTTCTATCAGCTGCTCAGGGTCCTGCTTCTCTGAACTCTGATTTTACAAACAGATCTTAGTACATAGGTAAGATTCTACTTTGCATTTGCTCTGGCAACCAGGACTGGGTGCCTTAAGCAGCCAACTGTTTGCACACGAGGGGAGGAAATGACACCGGCCCAGACCCCATCTTTGCACCAGAAGGAGCAATTCTAATTTCTTGTTTGATCTTCTCCCAGCACACACACACTGCAGACACAGACTGGCCCTGCAAAATGAACATCCAAATCCTCTTTCCATTAGGCAAGACCAGTTGGGTTCCCTCATGCTGAAAGTCTTCTGGGTAAAGCCTTTAATGCCAAGGGTAATAAAAGGTAGCCAGAGCAGTTTGTTATCCTGATCAGAGCTCTGGCCATGGCCGGTGGGACGTACCAGATGTGGACTTCCCCGCCAGCGATGTTAGAATCTTCAAAAGTCCCCTTGCAAGTCTAAAAGGGAAAAGAAAGAAAACTCACAGGATCTTACACAAGAGAGAGAAAGCTGCACCTCTGGATCACTACATATGCCTGCCTTTCCTTTCCTCTAGCCAGTGACACTGAGATCTCACTGTTATGTAGTCAATTACTGACCGACATTACCCAGTAACATGAATTGTTTCATTTACCACCCTTCTGTGTATTCCAATTTAAACAGCATGGCAGGGGAAACATCTAACTACATATTATTTTCACAGCGAAGTCAGCATTATTTCTTCTGTCATGATTGGTTAATCATTAAATCACAGGGCATTTTACTGTCCAGGGCTGGAAAGAGCAGCAGGAGATTCACCAGTTGGTCACGTGTAGTTTGCAAGCCTCAGTCGGAACATGGCAGTTGCAAACTGAAGTTGATGGAAGACTGTCCATCCACCCGTAGCTACACCAGCCACCGTATGCACTTCAGTGGGTCACTGTTGGTGCCCTGCTCACAATTCACAGCTAGCAGCATGGCTTCATTGCAGGGAAAAAAAGTCAATGAGGACACGACAGCTCTGCTTTCAACCCTGGTTAGCAGCCCAAGTTAAAGCAGGGGTTGATTTTGGACTGCTCACCTGATGTAAGAGCAAAGCTGCCGGGTCTTGAGCACTGCTTTAACTCTTATTTGCAGGGAGGACACAGCTGCAAGGAGGCTGAAGTCCCTTTTCAAGGTGACAGTTGGAAAAAAAACCCAGACAGCAGCATGCTAACCACTGAGCAAGATTCCTGCCCCCACCCAAACACCCAAGTTAGAAAGTCTAGGACCACATTTCTACAGGGATGGGAGATCCCTCAAATGTTTCAAGCAGCCTGAAGAGGAAAGGCCCAGCCAACTACCTGAGGCCTCAGCCCTTACCACTCTTCCTGAGAAGCTCTCCCTTGCGAGATCTGTCCATTTCCTCCACGAACTGTTCAAAGACTCTCACATATGGAGCCAAGCTGGTTTTCTTGTAATCTAAAGGACAGAGACACACATGCAAAAGATCTGTTGGCATGGCAGATTATCCCACACAAATATGCTGGCGCAGCCCCACATCTTCCTTTATAGATTGTCCTGTTACAATCACTCCAACACCCTCTTGAACCTTGGCTCACCAGATTGGGTTTACAAAGAGGGTGATGTGAATTCACGTCCATCCAGGTCTGTATCTTAACTCAGCTGTCATAGGTTCAGCTCTAGTACACAGACAATTGTCCCTTCCCATTGCCAGGTGGGCCCACTATGCTTCAGTGGGATGCTGGCATCATAGAATGACAGTGTCGCCAACCAGCTAGAGCACAGGCCTGTGACTTGCGTTCAACTTCTAGGTATACCACTGGCCTGCCTGAATGATAGCCTCTTTGATTGATTGAAAGCAGATAGAAAGAAAGAAAGAAAAACAGGGTTAGTGATCCCAGCTTCTTCCTAAAGCACTTGGAGATCTAGTGCTCTGCAGCAGTAGGTAAGAGAAAGGTATCACACTATTATTAAAATGCAGCAGTTAAGACACAGGTACCCTCTCTACAGCAGATATGACGGCTAAACACGTCTTGAATGTCCCTGGGAGTTTGCCACTACAGTTCTGAAAAATTCTCGCTCGGGGGGCTCTTTTTGTTGTACTTTGGAAGCTTATTTGGCAAGAGGGGACCTCTTTCCTCCTCGTCACAGGCTAAAGACCTTGTGTTGTAGGCCCCCCCCCGACGGACGGCAGCTTCTGATTGAAATGGAGCCAGCCAGTTAGTGGAAATATTTCATAATGTGTGTATCTGGGAATGAAGGGAACCTGGTTTAGGCTGTTCTGTTACTTTGCTGGGGACCCAAAATACTGATTAGGAAACAGTTAACTTCAAGGTTGCTGAGCCTGAGCTGTTATAGCATTCTGCACCACCAGTGGAGCTCTGGCCCCAGCATGCTACGCAGACATGCAGCCAGGGAGTCCCTGTCCTAAAGGCCTTGCAATCTAAATAGGTGAGACAGCCAGGAGGGGAAACTGAGGCAAAGAGCAGCAAAGTGCCTTGCCATGGGCATAGAGCAAAGCACAGATCAGGTCTCCTGTCTCCTTGCCTGCGCTGCCTGCCAAAGTCCAATACTAACATGTTTCAATAAAAGCAGCGTTTTTCGTGGCTGCCACCTCCTGCTACTCACCCCTGGTGCGGCGATTAGGCACTGGCTCTATCTCATTTTCCTTCTCTCCATCCTCCTCCTCATTAGCGGTGTCCAGTTCACTACACAGGAGGCTGAAAACAAGCCGATACAGAGTCCTTTAAAGTTGGCTATCCAACGCTGCTGGCTACCTTCTAGCCATCAGCCAGCTAGGCAGTCAATCTAGCCCCCTGGGCTGAGCTCTTGTTCTAGAGCAGACAGAAAGAACTGGAGATCAGGGCAGACCAGTTGTATTGCATAGCTGCTCGCTTGCCGAAGGCAGACCCTGCCTGCCCTGTGCCTGACAGATCATGGAAGAGGGAAGTTTGCTGCCCCACTTCATAAAAATTGATGAGTTAGCCCCATCCACCTCGCACTAACAGATAACTGGAGAGCCACGCCTTCTGTTACATCTGCATTCACCTGTCCATTCCCTCAACAAGCTCCCTGCGTACCATCCCTTCCATCCATGCCCAGGACTCTGACCTCCCCCCCTTTCTCGTTTCCTCCCAAAATCACCAGGGTCCTGCCTATCAATGCCCAGACCATTCCCTGAAATCCAGGACTCAACAGAAGATATCGGGTTACACAGTCAGCCAAACCCTGTCTAGTCAAGTGCAGGGGCCTGGTGACCCCGGCCAATAACCAATACCTTATGGTAGGAACAGCAAATGGGTCAAACTGATCCAGCTTCTGTAAATCAATAGGGACTGAAATACGACCTAGGAGAGGCAAAACGAGTATCAATTTGCCATCTGGGCATTTCCTGCTCTTAGTTATTTCCGTCACCCAGGGCCTTTGGAGCTGCCCAAGATGAGGAGCAAGACAGCCTGTGGCCTAAAGAGCCAGCCACCTCATTGCCACAAGGCTCAAGTGGAGGGGCACAGACAGGGCTGGAGAGAGGGAGGGGAGCCTAGACAGGGGCAGGGAGTGACTCTGGGTTGTGTTTGGACAATTCCTAATGCAACTGGACCCTTTAGCCCCCACAACCAACACTGGCAGCAGTGGAGATGAGGAAGGTAAGGTAAAGGCGGTGTGGATTTCTAGAACGTACAGAGACACCCCCCCCCTTGAGTGGGATAGAGGAGAGTCCGGCAGGAAACTTGCTCCTTGGCTTAGTCTGAAAGAGTGAATCTCTGTGGGTGGGTTTCCTGCATTCCCATGGGGTGGAAACTGGCTGGCTGAGCTCCTACTACGTATTTATCATGCTTGTGTTGCTGGGAGTTAGAAAGAGGCAGATGGGCCACCAGCCTAGAATGTGGGAGACCTCATGCCAAGTCCCCACTACAGGCTTCTCCTCTGAGCCTCAGTTCCTCACCTGTGAAATGGGGATAAGGCCACTTCCCAACCTCCCAACCATGTTCTGAGGACAGACGAGGCTGAGAAGTGCCCAGATACCACAGTGATGAGCCACAGCACATCAAGACGTCTACAGCTGTGGACAGGGGTCCTTGGTTATTATCTAAGTGAGAGTCCCATGTGACCTGTTTTGGGGTGGACGCTGAACGGGCTCTTCAGCAAGTGGTTGACTCCTCTGCTGACATTAATATCCAGCCGGGGGAAGCAGTACTGCAACATGATCTCTGACTCCGCGTGGGAGGTCTTCTTAGAGGAAGCCTAGAGCAGACAGACACCCACAGACTGGACTGGCTAGCATGCTACAAGGTGCTGTACGTGCCTTTCTGTCTAGGGGCTCTGGTGTTAGACAATTCAAAGACACTGCCAGAGGCCCCGATTCTGGGCACCAATCGGCAACCAGGGAATGTCTGTAGGCATGCACACTCCCCATAACACGAAGTGGATCAGGACCATCCCCGTCCTCATGCGTGAGAAGCCAGGAGTCTTGGACTCTATTCCTGGCTCTGCTGCCTCACTGTGCCTCAGAGTCCCAATGACTAAAACAGGAGACAATAGCACCACTCTTCGTGATGCACTTTGAGACCGGCTGATGGAAAGCATCAGCTAAGAGCTAGGCAGGCTGTGCCACAGGAGACTGTAGGCTTGACCAGATCCCAAAGCCTGATCCAAAGACCATCAAATCCTACTTGGGGGAGGGGAGAGGGAATCAATCAATTAATGGATCAGGCCCAAAGACCAACTTTTGTCCAGTAGCCCCAAACCATCCCAATCCTCTCCCATCCCCAGCCACATTCCTGGGCTGTTCCTTACCCTGTATTTATCCATTTTGTTTTTCAGGAGCTCCCAGCGCTGGATCGAATCTTGCTTTTTGGGGAATTCCTGCAGCAGGGTCTCTCGAACAGGTGATTGGCTGTTAAGGCGTGACAACAATACTCTGCCAGGAAGACAGACTCTGACCTGGAAGCTTCTTGGGGCAACATCTCACACATATTTCTCTAGCACTCAAGGAATGCAGTGAGCATTTTGCATCTCGGAGAAGTTGGGAAATGAAGCTAAAACCCAGGACAATCATACCCAGCTGACAGATGTTAATATTTGTCCATCACGTGGGCACCACATCGGTTCCTAGAATCCAACCATGATCAGAGCCCCACTGCACCAGGAAGGAACTCTGGGGACTAGATCCCAGCTGGCGTAGCCCCGCCGGAGTCAATGGGCCAGATCCCTGGCGCTCCATGCCCACTGCCTGGTGCCATGGATTGTGACTGGCCTATTGATTTCACTGAGCAATAACCACATCTTGACTTCCTTTCCCAATGTCCAAGGAGGGTGCCAGAGCCAGAAGCCCACTAGTGTATCAGACGATCACGAAAGCCGGGGCCCCCCCCCCCCCCCACGTTCTAACCCCAGAGTGTAGAAGCAGCACTTTCGGAACAGAAGGATATACTCTGGAACGAGGGCAACAACTTTCTCCCAGCTCTCTCTGCAGCCCAGGATATCCTGGCCCACCAGAGCATATTCTTTGAAGTACAGTTCCACCAGACTCAGAGACTTGCTGGGGAAATAGAGGAGGGACAGGGTGAAAGGGGAAGTTCAAAAAGAGCTTGAGCACCCACACACAGTGACAGAGGAAAGCAGCTCAACATGTGGATTTAACCCTGATGTCTCTAATGAATGCCACATGCCAAGCCTGACACTCAGCTACTTCCTTCCCGCACATAGGGTGAGGAAGAATCTAAGCCCTATGTGCAGGGTCCTGATTAAGCCAGAGCAGCCCCAGGGCTGCTCTAAACATACACACCTCTCCCTGTGGCCTCAGGAAGCAGAGAACAGCCCTACCTCAGCGTGACATAGCCACAGCCCTAACCTGCCCTTTACAGCAGATGCAGAACCCAATACACCTTGGTCTAAACTGGCCAGGGATGGTCCCAACGCAGGGGGACTCTCAGGGAGCTGCTAGAGAGACCCCCAGGGGCCAAAACATGACCAAGACCCAAGCCCAATGTGCCCAGGAAGAGGACACGCCGTGCATCTAAGCCAGGCCGACGTACGTGAGGCAACAACCAGCATCATGGCAACTGACCTGATGAATGGGTGAATGGGGTCGGTGAGGATCACCTTCTTTATGGTGTCGGGGCCGCCCTGGGAAGTGAAAAAGGAGATGGTTGGAACAGCTGGAAACCAGGCAGCAGCTGGACTGTGGTGGAAGATTACCGCCCAAGAGCACAATTTGCAGGGGAACTGAATGTTCCCAGCTCTGGGCCCATGGATGCTACAGATGCTCATCATCTCCAGTAAACCACAAATGGCCTGGAAGTTGGCACACTGGGCTGGGATCCAAGAGACACAGGATCTCTTCCCAGATCTGCCACCCCCTGCCTGAGACAATGGTCAAGCCACTCAAGCCTACATCAAATTGATCCCAGTGGCTGAGGGGTGTGTAAATTCCTCAGAGGATCAAGGCACATCTATGCTACAGAAAACAAGAGTTCGAGTTCCCATAGTGTGAGCCCTGCCAGCCTGAGTCTATGGACCTGTACCCAAAGTGAGTCAGTTGGACAGAGGGGAGGACAGCGTTGCCCTGTCCCTTGGAGGCGGGGTGTCCGGAGCCAGCTGATCATGTAATCGACTGGCCCTCTATTCACATTGTCCTGCTTGTTACAGCCGGGCTCATGACAATAAATGGTCAGTTTCTCAGCCTACCCAGATTCCCCCTGCCACCCCAATTCCCCACACCTTGACAAGGGTGAGATACTCCACGGTTGCAGAGCGGAGATTGGATGACCACTTCCTGACGGAGTCATCACACACCCAGCAGTGGACGCCTCGCCGACCTGAATACACCCACAGGCGGTGTTTCACTGCAAAATCCTCTGCAAGGGGACACAGGGCATAACCAGAGCAAGGCTTTAGGGGTCAGGGTACATTGTGAAACAAGGACAAAGAGCATGCAAGAAACAGAAGCCTTTGTGGAGGAGGGTTCCCTCACCCCCCAGAGGGCCAGGACACACTGGGCAATGCACACAAAGTGAGGGATTTCCAAGCAGTGGGATGTGCTGTGTGGGCGCATGGAGTCTGGTGTCTCTGCTTGGGAGTCTCCAAGTGGATCCGAGGGAGGCTCTGTTTTATTTTGCATCCGGCAGGCCACAATGATCTCTTTCCCCCTTTTGGCTTAGCCTGGGTCCCACTGGCAAAAGGGGTCAAAAGGAGCAGCATGACACCACAAATGGCATGGTGAGCTGGCCAGAAGACCAGCGTGAATGACAGTTGGCAGCTGCACAAAATGAGCCTGTAATGCTCCCTCCGGTATATGTGGCCTGCAGGGACTACATGTCCCAGAATGCAGTATGTCCTCTCGAGTCAGAGGGCTAGTCTGCAATGCACACTGAGACTTGTAGTTTCTCTGGTTTAAGCCTCCATGTCAGAGAGACGGGCAGCCAAAACGGGTCCAGTTTTACACAAGTACAAGACGCTGAGGCAGCTGCCGGCCAGGTGGAGTTTGACTCTCCCTGGTGAGGGTAGGGAAGACAGCACAGCAGATGTGCAGGACACGCCAGAGCCCTGACAGTGCCCACAGACTAGACAGTACAACAGTGATCAGACTGAAGGGGCGTAGCAAGTACTTGCCCACAAGCGCACGGTCAATGACACGGATAGCGATGGTCATAAGGGTCCAGCACTTGGAGCAGATCTCAGCAGAGCTGAAAGGAGAGTGGCACAGAAGCAAGACAGAGTAAGAAAGAGCAAATACAAAGCCCCCTATGCCCCAGGCATGCCACCACATGATCCTGCTGCCCATCACTTGGCTTTATCCCGATCCTACTGTGCACGGGAACTCTTGGGGGCAGCGCGTTTGATTCTGCCAGTGAGATGCCCTTCATCCCTGGGCCTGATCCACTGCTCACTGGTGTCAGCGGCCGCTTGATCGGGTCCTTTGATTGCTACTGAAATAATTCTGATGCATGTGGCGTTTTTCTTCCCGGAGAATATTTTAAGAGGAAGGCTGGTGTCTTGGTTGCAGAGCAAGGCAGGAAGGAAAGCTTCAAATTTCCAGCTCTACAACAGACTCTGTGTGACTTTGGCTCAACCCGTACCTCAGTTTCCCCATCTGCAACACAGGGTTCCCTTCGCTTCACCTCCTTAAACTGCAAGCTGGGAGGAAAGGGGGCAAGCACTGTCCTGCCATGTGTCTGTCCACCCTGGGGCCCTTTAGATGTGATGGGGAAGAGCCAGTACCTGCAACACCTCCGGACGTCGTCATAATCTGTCATGTCTATGTCGAACACCAGCTCCTTCTCCTGGGCCTGGAAGGCACCCATGTGCACGGTGTTGCGCTGACTGGGCTGTGGAAGGGAGAGGAATGAGTCTTTTCCAAGTCATAAGCATGCACACATGGCTGACAGCTGGTTCCCCTGGGGATCCAGAGCTGCTCCATCATGAGCTGATGCGGATCAGTTTGGGTCACCAGCACCTGTGGTTGCTGCTGCAGAGGATTCAGTGAGATTCTCCCAGCTCTAGGCCAGCACCACACCCAGCACTTCTTCCCTCATTAGTGGGGAGGAGGCAGCAGTGTTAATGCAGACCCCGTACTGCCCTGGCACTTCCTGCCCCAGAGCCAGAGCCAGGATCAGTGGTTTCTAGCCCCAGCTCTGGGAGAGTGGTATGGATCAATGGTTAGAGCAGCATCTGGAAGCTAGGACTCTGTGGTTCCATTGTGCTTGCACTGCAACATGCCTAGATTTTAAAGCCAGAGGGGACCTTCATGACCCTCTCAGTTGATTTCCGGCATAGCACAAGCCACAGCCAAAAGCTGTGATTGAACCACAGCTGGGAGAACGTCTGTCCATCGGATTATTCACCAGGTGTTTTCTGAATCCCCTTTACCAAGATGCTGAGCTTGCTCTGTATCAGTGACTGCCCTCTATTATTTACCACTCCTCCAATTTGTGTCTCAGCTACAAACTTCTTCTGGAATGATGGTATTTTCCCTTCCAGGTCCCTGGTAAAAGCATTGAAGATGCACAGGGCCCAGAACCAATCCCCACAGGACCCCACCAGAAACACACCCTTTCAGTGATGATTTCCTCTTTCCAGTAATCATGAGGGTCCCATCATTCTGCCACTTCTGAATCCATAATACTTGCCATGTTGATCTGGCCTCACTCTGATTTCTTAATCTGAATGTCATATGACTGAACAACTTACAGACATTGATTTCATCAACATGGTTGCCTTTACCAAGTTGCAGTCCCATCAGGAAAAAGATACCAAGCTACTTTGACTAGATATGTTTTCCATAAACCCGTGTTAATTGGCCTTCATGATCTCATACGCCTTTAATTCTTTCTTTATTGCGTTCCACACCAGCCGCTCCGTGACGTCACCTGGGGATTCATGTCAGGCTCCCAGGGTCAACCCCTTCCCATTTTAGTCACGTTCCCTCTCTGCACCTCAGTTTCCTGAGCAAGAAACAAAAACAATCACCTGCTTTGGGTGACCTACCCTGTCTGCACTACCGGTAGTACAGTGGCACAGGTATCTGGCTGTAAGCTCACAGCATGTAGATGCAAGGAACTCCGCTTCCCTGAGCGACAGTCGCTATGTCGATAGAAGCATTCTTCCCTCCACCTACGCTATGGGTCAGGCTGGCATAGCAAAGGGGCTCTAAGGGGGAAGGATTTTACACCCCACAGCTCCACTGAGCTGAGGTTTACGTGTAGCCTAGACCTTTGTCCTATTTCTTTCAGCCCAGACTCACCCGATGTGAATAGACAGCTCCCACATCAATCTTGTAGGGGTTCATTTTTTGCATCTCTTTCTCCAGCTCTTGAGGGCTCGTGAAAGATTGATAGCGGACATAGATGTCATCGCGCAGCGTGAAGGAGAATTCCCGCCGCTGGAAGTAATTCTTCACCACTGCAAGAGACACACGGAGGACTGGCTTTCCAATGGATGCCAAGTCACCATGCTGTAGGGGGCCCAGCGAGATGCGAGTACACAAAAGATGCATCTCACACCCAGATCTTACTGCTCTCAGTCCTGCCTCACAGCCCATTGCTAACCCAGATCCTAAGGCTCCCCTCCTTCCACCACAGGTCCCCACTTCAGGACTGGACCACTGGGACTCTCCGCTTTTACTCTACTCTATGACCCTCCCATCTTCTCCCCACTGTTCATGAGACCCACTCCATGCATGTATCCCCACCTGCCTGTACCCCTACTTCTCCAGTGCACCCCCCCCCATCCATGCACCCCTACCGCTCTGTGCATACACCCCTCAAACAGGGGCATGCACCTCCACCTCTCTGTGCATGCACCCCTCATTGCCCCTCACCACCCCATGTATGCACCATGTGTATGCACCTGCCTGGTGCACACCCCTACTTCTCCATGCATGCGCCCTGCCCCAAGAGGGGCATACATCTCCAGCTCTCTATGCATGCACCCCTCATTGCCCCTCACTTCTCCCCCCAGGCACACACCTCCTACTGCCCTGTGCATGCACCCCGCTGGGCGCACATCCCTACCTCTCTTTGCATGCACTCCTCAATCAGGGGCATGCACCCCTATGGCCCATGCATGAACCCCCTGCATACGCCCTCCCCTGAGCATGCACCCCTCAACCAGAGGCATGCACCCCCACCTCTCCATGCATGCACCCCTCAACCAGGAGCATGCACCCCCACTCCCATACATGAACTCGTGCATACGCCCCCCCGAACATGCACCCCCACGTCTCCATGCATGCACTCCTCAACCAGGGGCGTGCACCCCCACTCCCATGCATGAACCCCGAGCATGCACCCCCACTTCTCCGAGCATGCACCCCGCTTTGCCCCCCAGCCTCCCCGCTCACCCCCGCCGTAGCTGAGCCAGCGGCCGTAGGGCCCGTGGGGGAAGAGGCGACGGTAGTAGAGCGGCAGCAGGTCCGGCAGGGAGCCCGGCTCGAACCCGTCCATGGCTCGCGCGGGAACCGGCGCCGCACGTGGAGCGGGCAGGGCCCCGCCGCTGGGGCTGCTGGGAGTTGTAGTCCGAACGCCCCGGGCTGCAATAGCCACGCCCCCTGTTAGCCACGCCCCTCTGTGGGTGCAGGGCGAGCTCGGGAGCCACGCCCCCTGAGCCCAGGCCGAGCTTGCTGAGTCCTGGCACGAGACCCTGCCCCTTGCAACTGGGGCTCCCCTCGCTGGGCACCTGCAGCTGCCTCTTGCAAGCCCCGAGCCTGCTCCGCCAAGGCCCCATGTCCGGGGCATCCAAAGGTGGCCGCCCGTGCCAAGGGCCACCAAGCTGCTGGCGTCCAGGTTCTTAAGATGCGAAGAGCCAAAGTTGATCTGCAAACCCTTCACCAAAAACAGCATCACAATCAGATGAGGGTGCACAGTGCTTCGGGGTGCACAGTGGGGAACAATGCACAGTGCTTCGGGGTGCACAGTGGGGAACAACGCACAGTGCTTCGGGGTGCACAGTGGGGAACGACGCACAGTGCTTCGGGGTGCACAGTGGGGAACGATGGGGAAGGCTGAGGGAGGAGCGGTAGGGATCCCGCCCAGACAGGCTCAGGGCCCTGGGGCTCCAGGTACGAAGGCGCACTGGTGCATCCGCTGCCCCACTCTGGGGGAGAACAGGGCCCACTGTGCATTTCCCCCTGCAGGTGTTCAGCCATTGCAGCTGCTGGGGGAAAATCCTAGGCCAGGTGGTTCCTACAATGAAGGCCACTAAGAGCAACAATCCAGAGAAATGACCTACAGTCAGCGGGAAGGGAGGGAGACAGTTAGAGGGCAGGACTGGGGGATGTAGGCGTGCGAGAGGGGTCAGTTATAAACAAAACTTTACCGTTTAAAAACGTCAGCAGTGAATCCGATTCAGATCTGATGTGACACACTTGCCTGGGGCTTTGCTCAGTGTCATCTTAACCATCACCACTGAGCTGGTCCCCCAGCAGCCTCCGTCCCAGTTTCAGACCCACTTCCTCCCAGACAGCAAACCTGCGCCGGCTCCACAAGCCACAGGATTGTGCCTGACTCAGACTGTGAGCCCTGCGTGGCTCAGCTCTTCCTTCCCTGTTAGTCTAGTTCAGTAAAACAAACCAGGAGTCCTCTGGTGCTTTTAAAGACTGACAAATTTATTTATCACATGACCTTTTGTGCGAGAAAATCTCACTTCGGCAAACCCTTGACAATGGGGAGTGGTTTTTTCTGTCACAAAAGCTCATGCAAAAAAATTCTCAGTCTTTAAAAGTGCTACAGGACTCATGATTTATTTTGGTGAGGGAGAGATTTTTATGGACATTTCTTTTTAACTGTGAATTCACAGACAGCAGGAAATGTGCATACTTTCTTACAGACTGTCTGTAAATGATGATTAGCAACTTTCAGAGGGGGCTGTGTGCTGCCAGCCACCCTCATCCAAGACACAATGAGGGCACGAGGTGCACACAGTCCCCTAGTGATAGTCCAACAGTGGTGGGTGCACCCCCCTCTTGTTTGGTCCCTGGGGGGTGTTATGAGATTTGTATGAGGCCACAAACTTGTGAGCATAAGTGACTCCATCTTAGCACTGTTCCCTTAATATTATTTCAACCTCTAGCCTGACTAACAAAAGTATAGAGCCCCTCTCATCGTTGAACAGTCTATAAGCAGAGGATTAGGGAAACTGCACCAGTCTCGAGGTTACCTATTAATCAACAATTTCTTCTGTTTATTACATTCCCAGGCTCTGAGGAGCCTGCTTGACCTTCTTTACTAATTCTCCTATCTTATATGAATATGTATGAAAACTATCCTTATATGGTACTAATATATGTATTAATCTTGTTTACCTTGAATATATTAACCATTTTTAGATTTCCTTGAATTAAGTTGTTGTACCTGGGTATAAAACCCTTTTAGCACCAGTCCTTCAGGGCCGGCCGCACTCAGTAGCTCTGAGTGTCAATAAACTGGTGATTCTTCCTCCTGTTGTCCGGTTCCATCATTGACCAGAGCAGAGAACGAGCTTTTCTCTCAACAGATTTGGCGACTCCCCGGGACCCTCTGCTTGCCAACACCACCCCACGGGCCAGTGAATCGTCTCAAGCCGGCACCTTGGACCGTTTGGGTCCTCCCTGAGAGGCGCCTTCCTGAACCTTGGGGTGAGTGCGGCTGTAAAGTGGTCAGGGTTTTAACACCCACAACAGGACGGATTATCATCTCTTCGGGCCCCCCCCGCGCTGCAAATTTGCGAAGAATAGACAATGTTTGTGAGTATCTAATAAGCCTCCTCGAGGAGCGGAACTGCAGGTGAGTCTTGGGGTCTTGGAACGTCATTAGGACGTCCCCGGTAAATAACAAACCAAGGGACGCCGGTGTCATAACAGGGTTAGGGGATGGGAACCAGCGGGAGTAAGATCCCAGCAGGTTCGCCACTGGCAAAACTCCTGCAGGCATGGGAGCGGGGGAAGCTCCCGGTGCAGCCTGATATGACTAGAAAGCAGGCTGTGTTACTCAGCGAAAGCTGGGAGAGGTTTCTGGATGATAAGGGTAGATTAATTTGGCCGAAGTGGGGAACTTTTGAGTACTGTACGTTAAAATTTTTGCGCATGCGATTAGAGGAAGTGGCGCCTAGGCAGATGGATTACTGGTATTGCTGGGCTGAACTCTCTGACGGAGTTTGTCCTGACAGTGCCACTCTTCCAAAACCACCTCCTTACAACTCAGACAGTAAGTCGGCTAGCCCAGCCCCGCCGTCAGCTCTCTGCAAGCTCCCTTAGTTACAACGTGGGTTGCCAGGGGAGGTAACCACTCGCCTTACCAAGGGAGGCAGCACCACCCCTTCACCCCTGGTGATTTAGTGAACTTATTGTTGCAACAAATTGTGGTTTATGTTTTGTGTTCTATGGTATATGTCTCATTGCGTGTTGTAAAGTTTTGTTTTGTTTTTGAAGTAAGGTAAAGTAAACGTGCACATTGTGTAAAAGCCTAATAACTAAGTTATAAAGGGACAAACTTAAATGAGCTCTTATACGCTCTTCTAACTCCCGATGAGAAAGCAGACGTGCTTAATCATTGTACAAAGGTGGAGGAGCAACCTGGCAGAACACCCTGGCGTACAGACCCAAATTATAATTACAATGATAACCGCTCAGCTGCTGAGGGGGGAGCTTGGGAAATATTTACTCAGGCTAAAGAAACTTTGTTTTTGGCTCTTGAAGAGGCTGCTCGTAAACTCATTAGCTGGGATAAATTCCATGCTATAGTACAGAAAGCTGATGAAAATCCTGATGCTTTTTATGTTCGCCTCTGCGAGGGGACCCAGAGATTTGTTCAGCTCAATCCTGCTGCATTTGTTAACCAGTCTGCCCCTGATATCCGCTCATATTTTCATAAGTTTTGTCCAGGATGGAGTGGAAAAAGCATGAGTGAATTCGAGGCATTGCATCTTATGTTTTTGAGGGAAGAAAAGGAAAGGAATTGGATAAAGAAAAGAAAGAAAGAAGGGAGGACTTAAAACTATTGGCTAGCTCTTTACAGTTTCCAAAGGGATAGCCGTGTTAGTCTAGTCCAGTAAAAAAACAACAAGCAGTTGTGTGGCACTTTAAGACTAACAGGTTTATTTTTTGCATGAGCTTTCGTGGGAGAAGATCCCACTTCCTCAGATGCTTCGAAGATGGGTGAACTTACAGAAAGGAATGAAACTAAATGCAAGGGGGTGTAAAACATAGGATCAGGTCATAAAGTAACAGCAAATCAGAGCAGTTTACAGGCTTAAAGAATGGGAAGCCTGAAGTCAAATTACCCTTTGTAATGGGAAAAGAATCCATAGTCTTGATTCAGTCCTGCTTTCACAGAATTTAGCTTGCATATTAATTCGAGTTCAGCTGTTTCTCTTTGGAGTCTTGATGTCCCAGGTACATCTCTAACGACAGTTGTTAACAAATCCATCATCGAGTGATTAGGAAGATGGAAGTGCTCAGCAACTGGTTTCTTTGTTCTTTGATTTCTGATATCAGCTCTGTGCTCATTCAGTCTCTTACGGAGCGATCGTCCTGTTTGTCCAATATAGAAGGTGTTGGGGCATTTCTTGCACATGATGGCATAGACCACATTAGTAGTTGAGCAGGTAAATGAGCCTTTGATGGAGTAGCAGGCTTGATTAGGACCTATGATGGTGTCTGTTGTGTAGATATGTGGGCAGACTTGGCAGCGTGGTTTTTTGCAAGGGTGTGTGCCTGCTTCAATGTTCTTGTTGTTAGATCTGTAGTTGCTGGTGAGTATCTGTTTAAGATTAGGGGGCTGCCTATAGGCAAGGAGAGGTCTGTCTTCCAAGGCTTGAGAGAGAGAGGGATCATCTTTTAGAATAGGCTGTAGGTCCTTAATGATCTTTTGCAGAGGTCTGACTTGAGGATTGTATGTGGTGACTAGTGGTGTTCTGTTGCTTTCTTTCTTGGGTCTCTCCTGTAGTAGATGACTTCGGGGAACCAGTCTAGCTCTGTCAATTTGTTTTCTTACTTCCCCAGCTGGGTACTGTAGTTTCAAGAATGCTTGATAGAGAGCCTCAAGATGTCTGTCTCTGTCTGAGGGATCAGAGCAGATGCGGTTATATCTTAGGGCTTGGCTGTAGACAATGGATCGTGTGGTGTGTTTAGGATGGAAGCTCGAAGGATGTATAGTTCTTTACAGGCTGTACAGCAGCAAAATGAACCCAGAGGAAGAGATCGTAAATTCCACCAGACAGCCTCTGAGTAATCTCTCTCTAGTCTGTTTTTACTGCAAAAAACCAGGTCATTTCAAACGATACTGCAGGCTCCGCAGACAGCTGGAAAATCCTGATACACCAACCTGGATGTTTCCTCCTCCACTACCACCTCTCACTGCTGCCCAGCTTCCGGAAACCAAGGAACTGGATGAGTATGCTACATCACAATGACGGGGCGGGGAGGGGGCCGGGAAATCTCTGAGTTCTTATGATGTGTTACAGGCGGTTACAATCCCGATTCAAACACCCCAGAGGGAGGGAACCTTTTGTAAATCTTGAAGTTAATGGTAAAACTTATTCTTGTTTGCTTGGTACTAGAACTACTCATTCTTTGTTAACTGCTAAACCTCAGGATCTAGGTTGTCGTGTAGCTGGAACTGAAAGCATTATAGGGGTGGGTGGAAAGCCCTTCTCTGCGGATGTTTCCTCTGATGTGATTGTTTCTGTGGGTCCTCTCTCTTGTGAACATGCTTTCCTCCTCACTGAGGATTCACCGGTAAACCTCTCGGGAAGGGATCTGCTTTGTAAACTGAGAGCCACTATTCGTTGTGACCCTGATGGAATACAATTGGACATTCCAAATTCTCAGCTTCCTAATTTGGCACTAGTGTTATTACCTGCACAGTCTGTTTCTCTTGCTGGAGAACTCCAGGACCTCCCTGCAGAACTCTGGGAATGGTCTCCCACAGATGTTGGCCTTTTAAAATCCGCCACACCTGTGATTATTCACACCAAGCCTGGTCCTCCTTCATGTATACCGCAATATCGTATACCCTCTGAGGCTATTGAACCCATACAAAAGCTTATAGATGCTTATCTTGCCCAAGGAGTTCTCGCTTCTTGCACTTCACCATGCAACACTCCTATTCTGCCTAGCAAGAAACCCAAGCCAGACAGTCAAGGAAAGCCAGCACATAGATTTGTACAGGACTTGAGGGCTATTAATGCCTATGTTATATCCCTAACCCCTGTCATTCCAAATCTGGCTACCATCATCACGGGCATTCCTTGTACAGCTACCTGCTTTTCAGTAATTGATCTCTGTGCTGCCTTTTTCAGTATGCCAGTGCAACCGGACTCCCAATACCTGTTTGCCTTTACTTTGGGGTCCCATCAATATTCCTGGAGGAGATTGCCCAACTGTTTTCCCAAATTTTGGCCCAGGACTCGGCCTCTATTCAACTTCCCTGCACGTCAGAGCTGGTCCAGTATGTGGATGACCTCTTGCTAGCGTCTCCAGACCGAGACTCCTGCGTGAAGGATACTGTTGCCCTGCTTAAACAACTGTCCGACTGCAGGCACAAGGCCTCTCCTTCCAAGCTGCAGTTTGCGCAGACCAAGGTGCAGTATCTGGGGTACATCATTGGACCGGGAACTCGAGAGCTATCAGAAGAACGTAAGTCTGCTATTCTTAAAATACCTTTGCCCCAGTCCAAGAGGCAGGTCCAAGCACTCCTGGGAACCCTTGGGTTCTGCCGTCCCTGGATCCCTGCCCTAGGTGAGCTCACCAAACCCTTGGTGGCCCTAACAGCTAAGGAGGCACCGGAACATGTTCTACCAACCCCAGAGCTACACACTCTGCTGCACAAGATCAAGCAGGTTCTATCCTCAGCCCTGGCCCTAGGTTTGCCAGACTATATGAAGCCTTTCTCTGTGTTTGTCCATGAACATCAGGGAGTGGCATCAGGGGTCCTAACCCAACGCCTAGGACCCCATCCATGTTTGGTGGCTTACTATTCTGTGCAACTTGATCCCGTAGCTCGGGGCACAGTGGGCTGCCTGCGGGCTTTGGCTGCCACCGTCCTTCTCGTGCAAAAATCCAAAGACCTCGTTATGGGCTACCCACTGACTGTCTATGTGCCCCATGAGATCTCTACCATTCTGCCTAGATGTCAGACCCAAGCCTTCACCCACTAACGAATGGCAAATTATGAGGCTGAGCTCCTGACTGCCTCAAATCTCACTATACAGCGCTGCAATGTTCTTAATCCTGCAACTCTGTTACCAGAGACAGATGAGACTCTAGAGTGCCATGACTGTTTGCAAGTTATTCAACATGTGGAACTCCCTCGCTCAGACCTTAGCGATGTTCCACTGCAAAATCCTGACTTTGAGTTGTTTACTGATAGTTCTTCTTATGTGCTGCATAATTTTTGCATTACAGGAGCTGCAGTTGTTACCCTGCATGCTGTGGTATGGGCTTCTTCTCTCCCAGGCCACTTGGGGGCTCAGGCAGCTGAACTTATTGCTCTAACACAAGCCTGTATTCATGCCCGTGGCTGTTCTGCTAACATTTATACAGATTCTAAATATGCCTTTGGAGTGTGTCATGCTACAGGTGCCCTGTGGAAAGAAAGAGGTTTCCTTACAGCCAATAACCAGCGTATAGCTCATGCCTCACAGGTTTCTGCCCTACTGGATGCCATCCATCTTCCAGCCCAGCTTGTCACCCTACGTTGCTCTGCCCGCCAAGGCACCAAAGATCCGATTGGCCAGGGTAAATCGTATGCAGATGCCACCACCAAGTGGGCTGCTTCCTTGCCAGTCCCACTCTCTGTTCATGCTCCTGTTTTCCAGGTTTCCTCTCCCTTTGACTATACAGCTCTACTCTCATCTACTGAAGTGGAACAGTGGAAATAAAAACATGAAGCCGCCCTTTGTGATGGCCTCTGGTGTGTTCCTGATGGACGCCCCATTGCCCCTAAACAACTTGTGCAGCTCCTGTGCCAACAACTTCATAACAAGGGACATTGTGAATCACATGCCATTGTCGATGCTGTTCATGCCATTTGGTTTGCTCCTAGAGTTGTCCAGGAACCCACATGAGTAGCTAGAGCTTGTCCAACATGCCGGTCCTTTAACTCCTCTAGCCGCCCCAAACCCCACACAGGGGGGCGCCAGTGGGCCACTCTGCCCTTTGAGAGACTTCAAATTGATTTTATTCAGCTACCACCAGCTCAAGGCTACAAATTTGTCCTTGTTGTTCATGATCAACTCACTCACTGGCTTGAAGCTTTTCCTGCCACTCCTGCCTCGGCCTAGACTGTTCTCAAGTGTCTTATGCGTGATATTGTACCTTGCTTTGGATTGCCTGTAGCCATTGACTCTGACCAAGGCTCACATTTCACAGCTGATCTCCTTACTTCTCTGTACCTTGCCTTTGGGGTCCAAGTCACCTTCCACACCCCCTATCACCTGCAAAGCTCAGGGGGGAGTGGAGTGGGGAAATAGAGAAATTAAAACCCTGTTGGGTAAACTGTGTCAGGAAACACAGCTAAAATGGCCTCAGGTTTCACCTATTGTATTGTTTCAGCTTAGAAATCATCCAAGAGCTGATTGTGGGTTATCACCTTTTGAAATCTTATTTGGCCGGTCCCCAATCACCACTCAGGGACTGGATCCTAGGTCCCTGAGTCTTGTTACAGATGATGAGGGTTTGCATGCCTATTTGCTTTTTCTTTCCAGATCCTTTCGGTCCCTGTGGAAGACGGCTACAGTTACCCAAACACTCCCACTGGACAAGGACCTACATCCGTTCCAACCAAGAGACTGGGTCTGGATCAAGAATTTCCAGAAGGCTCCATTAACACCATCGTGGAATGGGCCGTTTCAAGTTCTACTTGCCAGCCACACTGCTGTGAAAGTAGCTGAACGCTCTGCGTGGATTCACCACACCTACCTGAAGCCTGCTGTGGTTGACCACAGCCCATCATCATCACCCACAGCACCACCTACTGTGCCACCTCTCAAACTCCGTAAAGACCCACAGTTGGACTCATGGTTTCTTGGGACACTATTTTCAGAGTCTTTTTGAGCATGTGGTACTTTTTATAGTGTACTTTGTTGCTGTATCTTCCATTATTCATAGAGCTACAATTTAACCCCAAGAGTAATGCTTTTTTTTTGAGCTTGCCCGTACTAGCCTCAATGGTTCCAATTTTTGTGTTACCTCGAGCCTCACTATAGAAGGACTCTCGCAAACCTGTTTTTATGGTGTCCCCTTTCCTTTTTCCCAACTTGCTAATACTACTAATTGGGCATGGCTCTCTTACAGTGACCTTCACCTGCTCTCCAAAACTCAGATGGTTGCTTTAGCAGCTTCCCTAGTCGGGGTCCCAAGCCTTGCTGAAGCTGCCTACCTTGATCTCTCCAAACTAGCTTGTACTTTAGCAAAGTCTATTAATCAAACCTCCTCACTTATTCAGTTACTTAATGAGGAGCAGGCACTACTCAGACAA
The DNA here is from genome assembly GCA_007922195.1 of Podocnemis expansa. Taxonomy (NCBI): domain Eukaryota; kingdom Metazoa; phylum Chordata; order Testudines; family Podocnemididae; genus Podocnemis; species Podocnemis expansa. The sequence continues at coordinate 11,489,998 of ML682037.1, read as the reverse complement.
GCTATTTTACAAAATAGAATTGCTATAGACTACCTTCTACTTAGAGCTGGACATGGGTGTCAAGAATTTGCTGGCCTCTGCTGCTTTAATTTTACTGATAACTCACACCGTATTGAGATTCCTTTACAGAACCTTCGCTCCCTGAAGGAAAAGATATCCCAGAAGAAACACACCGGCTAACTCTCTTGGTTATGGTCGTGGCTCCCTGACCTGGGAACCTGGGGACGCCGGCTTGTCTCTGGCCTGCTTTCACTCCTTTTCTTTATTTTGGCCCTGTATATCCTCAGCAAATGCTTACTAAGCCTCCCCCAGAGACCTTCTCCGCTCCTCTACAGTTTCCCTCAGGTCCCAACGCTTTCACAATTCCACGTATCCCATAGAAGCCATTTCCTTGCCACATGTTGTTCATACCCGTTCCAAACTGGATGAGCGTTTCTGGCCTTGAGCCTACGAAATATGAGCTTTGATAGGCTCACAGGGGGGAGTGTTATGAGATTTGTATGAGACCACAAACTTGTGAGCATAAGTGACTCCATCTTAGCACTGTTCCCTTAATCTTATTTCAACCTCTAGCCTGACTAACAAAAGTATAGAGCCCCTCTCATCGTTGAACAGTCTATAAGCAGAAGATTAGGGAAACTGCACCAGTCTCAAGGTTACCTATTAATCAACAATTTCTCCTGTTTATTACATTCCCAGGCTCTGAGGAGCCTGCTTGACCTTCTTTACTAATTCTCCTATCTTATATGAATATGTATGAAAACTATCCTTATATGGTACTAATAAATGTATTAATCTTGTTTACCTTGAATATATTAACCATTTTTAGATTTCCTTGAATTAAGTTGTTGTACCTGGGTATAAACCCCTTTTAGCACCAGTCCTTCAGGGCCGGCCGGACTCAGTAGCTCTGAGTGTCAATAAACTGGTGATTCTTCCTCCTGTTGTCCGGCTCCATCATTGACCAGAGCAGAGAACGAGCTTTTCTCTCAACAGGGGGCATGCCACTCAGCTACGCCCCGCAACCATTACGCAGCCTGTGCCTGATTCAGGTGAGAAGCAACAGTGGATGGAATGGAAACTGTCATGTGTCAGAGGCCCCCTACAGATCATATTTAATGAGGATCCTCCATTTTGACAGGGACAGGGTCTTAGCTCCTAGAACCAGAAGGGCTCTATCACCAGATTTCTTCCTGTTCCACTCCCCTGCCCCTTCTCTGTCCCATAGCTTGTCATTCATTAAGCACAAAGTGAGGATGTTCTCGCCATCCGGGGTAAAGCCTTTGCGTGGGGGCTCCACAAACCAATCACAGAGTGAAGGCCAGGGTGACCCAGGGTCCAATCAATCCTTTCCCAGCAACTGCAAAGGAAGAAGCTACTTTCCTGGAATCCAGGCTCCCAGCTGCACACGCAGGGGGGTTAGAAAGGCATGCTGTCCCTCAATGAACCCCTGCCACACCCCTGGGAGGGAGCAGGGCTGTCGCTGGTGAACTGCCAGTGAATCTGGGAGAAAGTTGATGTTTGCTAGCCCTTGGGGTGGTTAACTATTAATTTCCCCATAGATAGGACTGGTGCTGAAATGCCAAAGAGGAAAGACTGGCACCTCAGTCCAACACCAATCCTGAAAGTCACCTGGCCCCTCCTTCCTACCCCTACCTCCAAAACAACCATTTGGAACAAGGGGCAGATTTAGGGTCAGCCTGACAAAGACTATGTGTTGTGGCCTTGCTATAAACCCTCATGCTTCAGGGCATGAGCTGGCTTCTAATTATCAGGGGTCAGGAGAAAGCCATCTGGGGGAGATCCTTCTCCTAGTCATGTCCTGCAGGGCCTCTTGCACCTGCCTCCACTGCAGCTGGGACTGGTCACCATCAAAGTGGGGGAATTAAGGGTGCCATGGTCTCATCCCTCTGCCTCGTATGTCCTGTGCATGGGACAAAAGATTAGGGTGGCTTCCCTTTCTTCCCTCTGCTTCCTCTCTCCCGCTTTGGAACGGATGCTTCACCCTTCGTCTCATCTGCTTAGACTAGGGGCTTGTTGGAGGAGGGATTTTCAAGAAAGGGAAAAAGGAGGATCCAGGGAATTACAGACCAGTCAGCCTCACCTCAATTCGTGGAAAAATTATGGAGCAGATTCTCAAAGAATCCATCCTCAAACACTTAGAGGAAAATAAAGTGATCAAGAACAGTCAGCATGGATTTACCACGGGTAAATCATGCCTGACCAATCTCATCTCCTTCTATGATCAGATGACTGGTTTTCTGGATGCAGGAAGAACGATTGATGTGATATACCTTGATTTTAGCAAGGCTTTTGATACAGTTTCCCACAGCATTCTCACTGGCAAATTAAGGCAGTATGGGTTGGATAGGTGGACTATAAGGTGGATAGAAAACTGGCTGGATCAACGGTTTCAGCCGTGTAGGAATCAATGGTTCCATGTCTAGCTGGCAGCCAGTCACGAGTGGTGTGCCCCAGGGGTCGGTCCTGGGGCCGGTTCTGTTCAACATTTTCATCAATGATCTGGATGATGGGATAGACTGCACTCTCAGTAAGTTTGCGGATGACACCAAGCTGGGGGGAACAGTAGACATGTTGGAGGGCAAGGACAGGATTCAGGGAGACCTAGATACATTGGAACAGTGGGCCAATAGAAATCTTATGAGGTTCAATAAGGACAAGTGTAAAATCCTGCACGTGGGATGAAAAAACCCCATGCACCACTACAGGCTGGGAAACATTCAGCTAAGTAGCAGCACTGGAGAAAAGGACCTGGGGGTCATGGTGGATGGGAAGCTGGATATGAGTCAGCAGTGTGCTCTTGCTGCCAAAAAGGCCAATGACATACTGGGCTGCATCAAAAGTAGTATTACCAGCAGAGCAAGGGATGTGATCATTCCCCTCTATTCTGCACTGGTGAGGCCACATCTAGAATACTGTGTTCAGTTTTGGGCTCCCCACTACAAAAAAGACAGGGACATGCTAGAGAGAGTCCAGCAGAGGGCAACCAAAATGATTAAAGGGCTGGAGCACAAGCCCTATGAGGAAAGGCTGCAAGCATTAGGCTTATTTAGTCTGCAGAAGAGAAGATTGAGGGGGGATTTGATAGCAACCTTCAGCTACTTGAAGGGATGCTCTAAGGAAGAGGGAGCTCGACTGTTCTCGGTAATAACAGAGGACAGAACAAGGAGCAATGGTCTCAAGTTGCGGTTAGGGAGGTCGAGGCTAGATATTAGAAAAAACTTTTTTACTAGGCGAGTGGTGAAGCCTTGGAATGAGCTGCCGAGGGAGGTGGTGGAGTCTCCATCTTTGGAGGTGTATAAGGCCTGGCTGGACAAAACCCTGACTGGGATGGTTTAGTGGGAGTGGTCCTGCCTCTGGCAGGGGGTTGGACTAGATGACCTGTGAGGTCCCTTCCAACCCTAGGATTCTAGGATTCTGTGATTCTATGATTGTTGCTCACGGTGTGTCTGGGATGATGGGGCCCTGCTCTCGGCAGTACACAGTACGATGGGCCCTGATAGAAGTAGCCCAGATTCCAGCAAGCAGGTCAGTCCGGGCATGTTTGTGTAGCCACAGCCTGGGTTACACTGCAGGTTGACCCCAACATACTCCCAGTCTTGGTTTCCCTCCCCCCACAAACTGTATGTCCTGGGCAGGTTCAATGTGTCAAGTCCGTTTGTCCTTCAAGGGACTAATGAGCAGCAGCCCATCACCATAAATGGAGTTATGCAGACACTGCGAGGGAAATGCACTGGCCTAGCCCCAATGGGAAAACAAGCTGATTGATGATAAAGAGCGAGGGTTGACATGAGCACAAACAATGAGGTACAAAAGTCAGAAATGCCCACCAGAGAAATGAAGAAAAACACTTTTTTTGTGCCTGGTTTAACAAAGTAGGTTAGATCCAAGGTAGGTTTCTCACCATGTTTCCTGCAGTCATACTGACCAAACTCTTCAGGTCAGGACCTGTCCCCCAGAGTCCAAAAGCTGTTTCCTTTTTTCTTGTGAGTGGCAGACAGCAAGATGGGCAGGGAGAGAGAGAGTGGTCCAGTGGGGCATCTGCCCCTCCTTTTTAGCCATTCAGTTCCTCTCTTCAGAAACATTTGCACATGAGAACCTGTAGAAGGATGCTCTTCAGTAGCTGTTTTCCACCTCTTCTTGCTTGCATGCAGGTTTCCTTTGGTTTCCTTCTTTCCTTTGCCCTTTCTGCTGGATGAGTCTGTTTATTTGCAAATTAAGGCAAACACCCATTTCTTTTGTAACCCCCCCCTGGGGTTTTAAGGAGCGTGGTTCCTTTAAATTTTTGCCCTGTGGGAGAGATGATGGAGCTGAGGAGGGGGCTGGAGCTGGAGGAGAGGCTGGGAAGGAGGAAGAGGGGCAGAGGCCCTGCCTGAAGCCAGGGAAGACAGAGCGGCTGACCTGGGATGCCAGGCCAGCCCCCACAGAAGGACGCTGTGCTGGGGAGAGTCGCCCCAGGACAGAGCAGCATCCAGTGACCGGCCATCTGGAGCTGTGGGGCCGAGAGTACAGCACCTGGACTCAGGGGGGAGGTTGTAGTTAATTAAGTGGGGAGGGGGTCGCTCTGGGTTCGCCGAGAGCGGCAGAAGAGGCATCAGAGGGTTTTCTTTTGCTGGGAAAGTGCTGGCGCCGAAGACTAGGAGTTGCTGGACTGAACTCTGGACTGGAGCTGTGCTGGGACTCCTGAACTCATGGTGCAGAACGAGGTCACCTCTGCCTCCAGCCTGCTGCATTGTTGGGCCTTGCAGGGCCCTGTGTTAGCTGTTACTCTGTGTTACTGCTGCCCCATCTCCCCTGTGGTTTCCCCTTTGCACCTCTGTAAATAAACCTTCCCCGTTCCCATAATCCCTGCGCTATCCCAGTTTGTGTGTGTGGTCCCTCTGGGGGTTTGGAACAGGTGCCCCTGCGGCAAAGGGTCTCTCCTTGCTGTGTTCCTGTGCACACCCTTTTCTCTGGTCAGAGCTGCCTGCAAGGCAGACTCAATCTGGCCACGTGGGTGTTACACTTGGTGGCCCGTACGGGGATCTCTTGCAGACACAAACCTCTATGTCACACACTCTGGGTGCTCCTTCACAGTGAAAAGAGACCACCTGCTGAAAGAAAAAGAAAAGGGGAATGGAGAGAGAATTACTAGAAGACCTTTGCCGAGGGGCGCAAATCTCAGTAGCCCAGGCTGTGCTGGTGGCCGGGTTCCCAGAAGAGATGGGACCCAATGAAATCGAGGAGAGCCTATGCAGTAGGAATACTGAGGAGAGTGAAGGTCGACACTCGTATTTACAGTCGTGAATTGAAGGGCATGACAGCACTATGTACTCATTCCAAAGAAGCAGATCCTGATAAAGTACCTAAAGAAGTGCAAGTGGGAGGTACCCCCTGGACAATTCTGGGGCCAAGACAGTCCTCTGCTAGCGCACCTTTGTTACTGGAGGTGGACTCATTAGCTCAGAAGCTACAGAGTCTGATGGCAAATGAGAAGTGGACACGAGAGGAATTAATATTGGCATTAGGAGGGACTCCAACACCTGCAGCACCCAACCCAGTGGAGTGGGCAAAAGAGTTGGGGAATGCCCTCAGAGATGTGTTGAAGCCAGTATCTGAAAATGCACCATACAAGCGGTTACCTTGTTTCTCTGGAGTCATACCTGTACCCTCAGGGGAAGATGATTATGAGACCTGGAGGGAATCTTCGGTGCCCCTTGTCCAAGACTGGCAATGCTCTGATGCTGAAAAGCGGAAACGGGTGCTTGAGAGTCTGAGGGGACCTGCTATGCGGATTGTCCGAACCCTGAAAGACTCCCAACGAGCTGCCACAGTGCACGACTATTTAGCTGCTCTTGAGAGTGTCTACGGCACAACGGATAGTGGCGAAGACCTGTATTATCGGTTTCGTCACACCTAGCAAGGGTCTCATGAGAGGTTGTCAGATTTCGTCAGGAGGCTGGAGGATTTACTGCAGCAAGTAGTGCAGAAGGGAGGAATTCCCACTAAGCACATTGATTCTGCTAGGTTAGATCAGATCCTTCGGGGAACCCGACAAGATGGGTTGATGCTGTGGCGACTACAGCTGAGGGAGCGGATCCAAAACCCACCTCCATTCCACAATCTCATTCAAGAGATACGTGAAGAAGAGGAGCGATTTATGCAGGCAGATACCGTGGCACTGCCGAGGAAGGTAGGGAGCTACACCACCACAGTGCGTGGAGTAACAGAGGATGCCCCATCAGTAGCAGCAGCCCTGAGAGATTTGACCCAAGAAGTGGCCAGGCTGAAGGCTTATGCTGCACCATCTGAAAAAAGGAAAAATAACCAGAGGGGTGATAGCCCAAAAAAGGGGTTCTGTTATAACTGTGGGAGAGATGGACACTGTGCACTGGAGTGCCCGAACAGGACAGACCATGCAAGGGTATCTCGGAGACTGCAGGAAAGCTGTAGGAGGTTTCAGGGAAACGCCAATGGGGCTTGGAGAAGGAGCGATCCAGGGCCCTGAAATTCCAAGGCTCCCCCAAAAAGAACACAGATCAGGGTTACCTTGATGGGCTAATAGGGCCCCAAGCTGTCGTGCCCATCCGTATAGAGGGATGTTTGTGTGAGGCATTGCTGGATAGTGGAGCACAGGTCACCATACTTTATGAATCTTACTATCGAGAACACCTGTGGCATGTGCCCCTGCATTCCCTGTCCGGTTTGACAGTCTGGGGAATTGGTGGTGACTCATGCCCCTATCTGGGGTATATCCTGTTAAAGGTCCAATTTCCAAAGGATGTTGCTGGGACAACCCAGGAAATAGAAACATTGGCATTGATCTGCCCAGATCCAAAGGGAAGAGAATATGCACCTTTAATCCTAGGGACAAATGCAAACCTGTTTCAAAGATTAGCACAGAAGTGTCAAGAGATGACGTGGAATAACTATCTGCAGGAGCTACCAATGCATGCTTTATGTAAAGCTGCATACCAGCGAGTGGGGCGCCCTACACCCCAAGAGGAGACCAAGGCTAAGCCTTTTGGGAAGGATAGTTTCCAGTTTGGGGATTCCCCCATTCCTGCCAAGTGGAAGGACCGGCTGTGTGAGGAGTTAGTCAAGAGGAAGGCTGTTTTCTCTATGCATGAGTGGGATGTTGGGTGTGCTCAGGGTGTGGAACACCATATCCGAATGCAAGATGATTGGCCTTTTCGAGAGAGATCAAGACGATTAGCCCCTGCAGATATTGAAGATGTGAGGCAGCACCTACAGGAACTGGCCCAAGCAGGCATTATTGAGGAATCCAGAAGCCCTTATGCATCGCCAATTGTTGTGGTACGAAAGAAAAGTGGCAAGGTGCGCTTGTGTGTTGATTATCGCGCCTTGAACAGGCGAACAATTCCTGACCAATACACGATGCCCCGGGCGGATGATGCTTTGGATAGCCTGAATGGCAGTCGCTGGTTCTCTGTACTTGATCTCTGCAGTGGATACTATCAAGTACCCATGGCACCAGAGGCCCGGGAGAAGACAGCATTCACCTGCCCCTTGGGATTTTACCAATTTAATCGTATGCCACAAGGAGTATCTGGGGCTCCAGCCACATTTCAGTGACTCATGGAACAGGTTGTAAGGGGATATGCACCTGTTAGAGTGCCTGGTGTATCTGGATGACATTGTGGTTTTTGGGCGCACTTTAGAAGAACATGAAACTCGGCTGTGCAAGGTCCTGGATGGGTTGAAAGAAGCTGGTCTCAAGTTATCCTTAGACAACTGCATCTTCTGCCAGACATCTGTGCGATACGTAGGACACATTGTATCTGCAGATGGTAGAGTGACAGACCCAGAGAAGGTAAAAGCAGTTACCGCCTGGCCAAGGCCTACAACTCTCAAGGAATTACAATCATTTCTGGGATTCTGTGGCTATTATCGCAGGTTCATAAAAAATTATTCCCATATTGTGCATGCCCTCATAGAACTCACAAAGGGATACCCTCCCACAAATAAGAGAAAGGGCAGACCACCCCGGCATCAGTACTTCAATGTGAGCGCACCGTTCGGAAAGCGCTGGACTTCTGAATGTGAAGCAGCTTTCCATAACATCATTCAACAGCTTACTCAAGCACCTGTTTTGGTGTATGCTGACCCCACTCAGCCATATGAGCTCCATGTTGATGCAAGCTACACTGGTTAAGGAACTGTCCTTTATCAAGAGCGTCAAGGCAAACTTTGACCCATAGCTTTTGCAAGTCGAGGCCTCACCCAATCAGAGAGAAACTACCCTGCTTATCAAGTGGCGTTCCTGGCATTAAAATGGGCCGTGACAGAGAGGTTTCATGATTACCTGTATGGAGCAAAGTTTATTGTAAAGACTGATGATAACCCTCTGACATATATCAAGACAACAGCAAAATTATCTGTAGCAGGGCATCGGTGGTTAGCGGCACTCTCTGCTTATGATTTCACCTTTCAGTATCGTCCGGGTCGCACAAACACAGATGCAGATGCCTTGTCTCGTCAGCCTCACATTAAAGACTTGTCACCCAATAACTGGACGAATGTGGGTACCCCTGAATTGAGAGCTTTATGCCAACGAGTATCCGTTGTGGAGAGTGTAACCCCCCCTGGGGTTTTAAGGAGCATGGTTTCTTTAAATTTTTGCCCTGTGGGAGAGGTGATAGAGCTGAGGAGGGGGCTGGAGCTGGAGAAGAGGCTGGGAAGGAGGAAGAGGGGCAGAGGCCCTGCCTGAAGCCAGGGAAGACAGAGCGGCTGACCTGGGATGCCAGGCCAGCCCCCACAGAAGGACGCTGTGCTGGGGAGAGTCGCCCCAGGACAGAGCAGCATCCAGTGACCGGCCATCTGGAGCTGTGGGGCCGAGAGTACAGCACCTGGACTCAGGGGGGAGGTTGTAGTTAGTTAAGTGGGGAGGGGGTCGCTCTGGGTTCGCCGAGAGCGGCAGAAGAGGCATCAGAGGGTTTTCTTTTGCTGGGAAAGTGCTGGCGCCGAAGACTAGGAGTTGCTGGACTGAACTCTGGACTGGAACTGTGCTGGGACTCCTGAACTCATGGTGCAGAACGAGGTCACCTCTGCCTCCAGCCTGCTGCATTGTTGGGCCTTGCAGGGCCCTGTGTTAGCTGTTACTCTGTGTTACTGCTGCCCCATCTCCCCTGTGGTTTCCCCTTTGCACCTCTGTAAATAAACCTTCCCCGTTCCCATAATCCCTGCGCTATCCCAGTTTGTGTGTGTGGTCCCTCTGGGGGTTTGGAACAGGTGCCCCTGGGGCAAAGGGGCTTTCCTTGCTGTGTTCCCGTGCACACCCTTTTCTCTGGTCAGAGCTGCCTGCAAGGCAGACTCAGTCTGGCCACGTGGGTGTTACACTTTGCTGAGGACAGACTTCTGTGTGGCAATGACTGAGTGGTTGGGAATGTGTGTAAATAACACCATGCAAGGGAACTGTGTATTTTTTCATGTAATGTTGAGACAGGACAATGCAATATTGATCAGCAAATTCTGAGTTTTCAAACGATACCTCCCATGGCCTCCCTTAGACAAAGTTCCAGTATGTACGGCATTTGAATACAGGTAGTCCTCACTTAGTGACCGGGTTCTGTTCCTGAAACCCGGTTGATAAACGAATTTGTCGCTAAACGAGGAGCAGCCCTTACCGGTATTTCAGGCATAATGTACTTTACTGGTAGTGGGTTTTTCAACCAGCTGTAGATAGTTTTAATGTCACCTTTGCATCATTTATAACATTTTAAATATATATTTTAAATGTTTTTAAGCTCTAATGTACTGTACTTAGTTTGCATAGTGTACTGTAAATACAGCTAGTCGTTTTTAATATTCTGAATAGTACTGTAAAGAAAAGGCCTAAAATAAACTCCAACATGATAACTTTGTTTTATTGGCATAACTCCTTACGTACTGTATTACAGAACATAAAAATGCAGTCAGTAAAAATTATAAAAATGATGTACCAAAGAAATATGAAAATAAACATTCAGATTACATTAACATTTTTACTCATCAAATCCTTCAAAGTGTGGTTCAGTAGCAGGGGGGTCATCAATGTCATAGTTGGAGAGATCAGCAGGGTTATCAGGAGCTGTAGAAGGCCCTGGTGAGGGAGATGATGGCAAGGAAATGGAAGGACTTGTAAGGGTAGGGGTAGGGGTCCTGGATGGAACTTTAGAGAAGTATCTTGTTAGTGCGGTCTGTGTTGTAATTTGCTTTTTTTCTTCATAAATTTCACGATAGCATCGTAAAATTTCATTCATTTGTCGTTCCACTTTCATGAACCGTTCAACATTCGGGTCCATACCCTCTAGTTCTAACATTGCTGCGTTCACTTTGGAGAAGACATCAGCTAACCCCTTTACAGTGAACTTCTTTTGTACTTCTTCCACTCTTTCCTCTTCTTCTTCTTCCTCCTCTTCCAAGTGCTGCTGCGCTTCCAACTCTATTAAATCTTCGTTAGTTAGCTCTCCCTCGACGTATTCCACTAATTCTTCAATATCTTCCACTTCAACATCTAAATTAAGCACATTAGCAAGTTCCTCAACTTTTTTATTTATGACATCAATATGTTCGTCTTTCTCAAACCCTTCGAAATTATTTACAAAACATTTCAGGCATTTTTTCCATACGCCTTGCATGCACTTTTTTGTCACTCCCGCCCAAGCTGATTCAATGTTCTTTATGCAGTGTAAAATATTATATGATTTCCAAAAATCGTGCAGGGTTACTTCACCATTTTCTGTTGCTGCTACAGCTTTGGAAAACGTTGCGTGCAAATATAGCGCTTTAAACGTAGAGATAGCCCCCTGGTCCGTTGGTTGTAACACAGCAGTTGTGTTTTTAGGCAGATACACGACCTTTACATCAGGGTGTATATCATCAAGATGCTGGGGGTGGCCTGGGGTGTTATCAAGTAGGAGGATAATATTAAAGGGAACACCGTTTTCCAGACAGTAGTGCTTGACCAAGGGTATGAAGCAGTTCATGAACCAGTCCTCAAATAAAGATTGCGTCATCCATGCTTTGTTATTTGAACGATAGTAAACAGGCAGCGTGTGCTTACTAACCTGCTTCAGTGCATGTGGGTTTGCGGAACGATAGATGAGAAAAGGTTTTAACTGAAATCCAGCGACATTTCCTCCCAACAACAACGTGACCCTGTCCTTAAAAGACTTGAAACCGGGCATTGCTTTAGCCTCTTTGTGTATGTAGGACCTTTCGGGCATTTTTTTCTAAAACAGTCCGGTTTCATCCGCATTAAAGATCTGTTCCGGATGATGCCCGCCTTTCTCGATCATTTTGTCAAATTCATCCACAAATCTTTCTGATGTTTCTATGTCTGCACTTGCTGCCTCACCACTGATACTTCGATTATGAAGGCTGAATCTCTGACAAAAACGTTGAAACCATCCATGACTTGCTGTAAATGTTTCTGTTGACTCTTCATTTTCCCGTGCTTTCAACGTTTCAAAGATACTGCATGCCTTTGCTTGAATTATTAAAAGGCTCACTGGCATTCTTTTTTGTATCTGGTCGTCAAACCATATTGCCAGTAATTTTTCCATTTCGTGAATGAGGCCTTTCCGCTGCCTAGTTATTATGGCTTTATATCCTTTTGATGATTTCACTGCTTCTTTCACTCGATCTTTATCCTTCAAGATCGTTGATACAGTCGAATGTGCTAGCTCCAAGTCATGTGCTATCGCTTTAACTTTCTTTCCAGCTTCATATTCGTTTATTATCTTCATTTTTGTCTCAAGATCGATAGCCTTCCTTTGTTTCTTGGTGCTTTCTCTGGGTGAAGTCATGCTCTTCCTTTTCGCCGACATCTTGTACTTTGGGGTGCACAATACAGTAAAAATACATAGGCGAAAAACGCTAGTTCCGACTGCGGGAACGAGATGAACCTGAGAGAGGTGATGCGAGTTCTCGTACATCACCATAATACCAACTCATCAGAGAGCTGGTCATAACTCCGAGGGGTCAATAAATGAGTAGGTCGCTAAGTGAGGACTAGCTGTACATGGGTGTGTCCCATTATGGGGGAGCTGAGGAGTGCCTCAAGGTCCTCCGACGTGCTCTCTTCTATCACTATCCACATTTCCTTTGCTTATCTACCTGTCCGTGACCATCCGCACTTCCTTGTCTACAGCTGAGGTATTGATACGGTGACACACTGTACCCCATGTACACCCTTATAGTGTGATTTATGTATCATTCACGTTCACCCATATAGTGTAACTACGTATTGTGGGATGCAGAGTATGTTGTTTGCAGTTTCTCTGGAACGCTCATGACATACTGAGGTTAGTGGTAGGGTAGCATGTTCCCTACAATGTCATACACATGTGCACGCGATATGAAGTTCTGCTAGGTCATATCCCCAAAAGTACATCTCACACAGTTTGACTAGATCCAGGCAATCACAAGGAGGTGATGAGGGTCACATCTCGCAGAGGAATACATACAGGAAAAATAGATTGGCCTGAGTGCCTAGGGCGACGTTCACTTGACTCCAGCGAAGGAAATGACAGCTAGTGCTGGGCAGGGCCAATCACTTGTCCCTATGGGGTGTCGAGAGAACTTGTTAAAAGAGCGAGATGTCTCTGGAATGTTCCCTTGGAATCCATCCTTTAAGCAATATCAAGGACACTGAGAGGTTGCCTGCGGAGGCTGCAGGAGTCATCTCAGCCTCCTGTTGGGTAAGCCAATATCCAAGGCTACTAAAGTGCTGAATGTAGTTTTGCCTGCACTTTGGTTGTTTCTAGTCAAGTGTGATCAACTCCTTGGTTCCTGTTAACCTGACTTACAATCATGTACAATCTTGTTGCAGTCGTTACCACTTATTGGTTTGTTTGCTCTAAAGCAGTGCATGTGGATTGAGTGTGGGCAAAGACCTCACTGAGAATGGCAGAGCTGGTGCATATCAGTTTCTTTGGTTAATTGTCAGACAAGTGTAAATGAGCTTGTAGAGTGCAGTAGACAGCACTGAACCCTGCAAGATGGCCGTTTCGAGGGGTGCATCTGAGACTGGGGATGTTTGCTGGGGATCTGTCCCAAAAGCAGCTAAGGCAAAGTGCTCCTCAGGTAGGCCAGGGACCGGTTACTTGCAAGAGGCTTGGGGTGGGTCAATCGGGATGTGGGTGGGGGTCCACACAGAATAGCTGAGTAAATCAAGATCCAGGGTGATACAGCTACACGCCAGTCCAGATTACATGGGGACAGGGGTGAGGACCTCACAAAAGCACTATGGCTTCATGATCTGATTTTTCTGAATACATTTTGGGGCAGAATAAACTGACATAACCCTTTTAATCCCAGGCAGAACTTTGCCTCACAGCATTTTCTTCTGTTTATACATTCACTAGTGACAACTTACACTCAACCTTGTGTGCCCTGGACCTCTGGCAAGCTCTGCTCATTGGGGCATGATGTGGTCTTTACCATGGGTGGAGTCACTGTGTCCAGCCAGTTTAAAGACACAAGCTTCCTGCAAAGCAGGAGGACAAGGGGGGAGCTGGAATCCAAGGCAAGAGGAGACCTTTTTGCAGGTAACAGTTTCCTGCCTAATAGGCTGGTTGGAGGCAGCACAGTTGGTATCTTTTGGTGCTTTGATACAGGAAACGATCCAAGGCAGGGGCTGGCTCAGACAGATTTCCGACATAACATGACCTGTTTTGTGCAGGCTGGCACACCCAGGTACATTGGGTGAATCAAACAGATGGATTCTCCTGGTTGGTATCTTGTGTTGGCATTTACTTCCATGCACAAAGACTGTAAACCAGCTCTTGTTCGGATCTGGTACCAATTGACACTTGTGTAAATGGGGACACAAAGAGGAAAAAGCCAGATCTCAGGGGCAGAATTTAACAGTTCAGCCTGTTGGCTGCGCAGTTCTTCAGGGGAACTGCCAGGGGCTGAGTGCAATTGAAAACATGGCCCATGTTTAGACAGCCCTGGGGGAGCTGAGAGCTCTGAAAAAATCTGGCTCTGATTGCGGGTGCTGAGCTCCCAGGAATCTGTCTCTGGACTTTTCTGCAGATCTGGCTGTAGGTGGGGATCACTCACTTGTGCCCTAATGTTCCTTCCTCAGCTGAAAATCCTGGAATACACGCTGCTCTGTGTAACAGAGGCCCCAACTAGTCCATTTGCTGGGGAGTTTTCAGGCCAGATAACTGGACCAAAATTGATTGATTTATTTATTTTTTTTTACCCACAGATAAATTTTGGGCTTCAGGTTTTAAAATTGCTGAGAGCCAGGGCCAGAGTCTCCACATGTAGAAGCTGTAATCATATCAATTTTGGGATGAATGACAGCAAATCATGGGTGCTTTAGTTCAGCTTTCCATCAGAGGGGAAATCAGCAATGCTAAATCTCAGCATCTGCTCATTGCCACTTGTTCAGTTTGCACTCAGGACACCACCAGTCCTGAAGCAGAGGTGGTCACAAACAACATGCCTCCTTGGTACAAGCACCAGGGTCTGCTTCTCCGAGACCAGGTCTGCCCCAAGGCCTTGACCTTTCTGAGAATGTTTAATGCAGTGAGCAAAGTCTGCCATTGTCTATGAAAGCAGCTCCCAAAAAACCAGCAAAAAACCTAACACCACTGTACCTTGCTATCCAAAGGCAGAACATAACTGTGGCACTGCCTAGTGACATGTGCCAGGGTAGTATCTCCATTCATTTGGAAAGAGCTAGAATGATCTGCACTAGCTGAGCCTTTAAAATCACCCCCAGCCCTGTCTTTTCTTTGGTTCCAGAAATATTTGTGTGTAGCAGGGTATAATTCTAAAAACAAAATACCATATCTTCTAAAGTCACATTTGTATTAGATGTATCATGCTATGGTGCTCATGAGCCTTTGGCTGCTGCAGGCATGCTTCTAGGCACTTGCTTGTTGTGCTGAACTGTTAAGCAGCTGCTTTGACCCACCGCAGAGCCAGCTGCACTTCAGTGCAAGTCTTGCCACATTGGGGTTGGTTGGTTTATTTGCAGTTGTGAGGATGTGGCTGTACCTAGCTGCTGTGCTGGGGCTGTGTTTCCTGTACCGATGGTACCGAGAGCAGCAGACTGTAGAGAACATCCAAGAAAAATACATCCTGATCACTGGCTGCGACTCTGGCTTTGGGAGCTTGCTGGCCCAGCAGCTGGACAGGCGGGGCCTGCGCGTGCTGGCGGCCTGTCTCACTGAGAAGGGGGCAGAGCAACTGAGGAACGTGACCTCGGAGCGGCTGCAAACAGTGATCCTGGACGTCACCTGCACTGACAGCATTGCCGCGGCCACTGCCTGGGTGAAGGCGCAAGTGGGGGAGAGAGGTGCTGTCCTCAAGTCCATCACATTCCTCTTTATTTTCTTCTTGCTTTGTCCAGGGCCAGCTCTGAGCTCACACAGGCTGGGGCTTCACCAGTGCAACAGGCAAAAAATGAATAAAGGGTTGGGGGAGACAGGACTCCTGGGTTCTATTCCTGTCTCTGGGAGAAGGGTGACGTCTATTAGTTAGAGTGGGGAGGGCTGGGAGCCAGGACGCCTGGGTTCTGTGCCCACGTCTGGGAGGAAGGTGAGGTCAGTGGATCGGAGGGGTGGGGGTCGAGCCAGGACGCCTGGGTTCCAGTCCCAGATCTGGAAGAGGAGAGACACTGGCAGGCTGGGTTTCAGGGTCGCATTCTCGGTTGGGGCAGCAGAGTGGGGCCCTCTTTGTACCATGGCACGACAATCGCGTAGCCTTATATTTGTGAAGAAGGGGTGATTCTCCCCTCGCCCCAAAGACGCAGGTCAGCGTCAGCGACCCCATTCTACAGAAGGGGAAATGAAGGCAAAACGTGAGGTAGTGACCCAGCTAGGGCCAGCCAGGACAACAGAGCAGAGAGAGGAAGCCAAGCGTCCTGTCCACCCTGCACCTCCCCAGGTATGGTTTCAGTGACCAGAACTTCTTGGCCAAGAACTAAATGTGTTGTCTCCATGCCCAGCGTAACCACCTGAAAATGGGCAGGGCAGGCTGCCAAAGCAGAGCAGATTCTCCCAGCACTGGTGGGTGACACTAAAGTCACATTCCCCAGCCAGCCACCAACTCTGCTTGTGATTCCCCACGTTGGTCATCAACAGACCATTCATAACCCCTGTCACTGTGTTTCAGTCTCTGGCTCCCAACCAGCCACTAGACCCAGTAAAGAGAAAAGTTGTTACAGCTCTGTTCTCTTTACCACAAAGTCCTGACCCCACCAAGGTCAGCCACCTTGCGACACCAGGACAAGTCTGGATCTTCCCCACAACACTGCCAGGCCCTTAAAAACTAAATTAAAGGTTTCTTCTAAAAGAAACAAACTATAAGCAGCACAACAGCCTGGTGCTACGTATAAGACTAACAAATTTATTCCAGACCCCTTGTTTGTTTTGCTGAACTAGATGAACACGACTCCCCCTTTGGAACCGTAAGCGAAATGTTAAAGTGATCACATCCATACAGATAATTCAAAAGGCCCCACCGATCAGGTTCCAGTAGAGCTGTGGGGTTTGCAGACTTGTACAGTCCCTGTGGTGCACACCTGGCACCTGCCTGGGTCTCAGTCCTTTGTTTCACAGCTGCAGATGAGTTGACCCAGAGGTAGGTGAAGGCTGAAGACTAAAGGTGAAAGGGATGGGGGTGCAGCTGTCTTTTATGTCTCTTTGCCATGCTGCTCAGGGAAATTTACTGGAATCAGATGGGTTAATTCTGATGACTCATCAGGGGTAGCCCTACCTTCTCTTCCTTGGCTCATTAAACCTGTGAGTTTCCTTAGTGCTCTCTGGAAAGTTTTCTAGTTTCCCATTATTACAGGCCACGGCCTTGCTGTCATCCTGTTGGGGGAGTCGCCGAGAAATGCAGCAGAAGTTGCCATACAGCCATGCCCAACGGGCTTAAACACTCTCATCATCCTTAGCCAACCATAACCCTCCTACTGGTCCCTGGAGTGGCTGAGCGCATTTTGTTTTGAAATGTGGATATTAAATCCTGGTGCCAGTGGTCCCCAGTAAGCGCTGGTGGCAGCTGCATTTGAGACCTCAGTGCTGAACCACTGCAGATACTCCAGGTCCACAGGAAGAGGAATGGCTCTTTAGCAACTATCTCAGACACATGAAAAGGGGCATGCAGTGTTGGGTAAGGAGAGGCTTGATTTAATTGTTGGCTGTGGATAAACACCGGTGCTGTTATGGGATTTCAGATCTAATGAGATCCCCATCCCTCCAGTGATCATTCACTGTCCTCCTTTCCCAGGGCTCTGGGGTTTGGTGAACAATGCGGGCACTCTGTTACCTGCAGGCCCCAATGAGTGGCTGACCAAGGACGACTTCGTCAAGGTGTTGGATGTGAATCTGATTGGCCTGATTGAGGTGACCCTCAGCTTCCTACCCCTGGTGAAGCAAGCCCGGGGCAGGGTGGTCAACGTGACCAGCATCCTGGGACGACTGGCCTTCTATGGAGGTGGCTACTGCCCTTCTAAGTATGGCGTGGAGGCTTTCTCCGACAGCCTAAGGTACCCACAAGAGCTATATGTTCCCTTGACCCAGATCAGCCACCAGCATGTAGCAGAAATTTCCAAGTGCAGGGGCATAAGGCCAGGAGTTTCTAGAGCAATTTGCAGACCACAGCTGTCAAGGCCCTGGTGTAAACCTCCCTTAAAAGAGTCTGCTCTTCTGACAGTTTTCAGTACCTGCCCTCTGGGAGGTGGGCTTCATTAAGCACTACTGGATTTAGGTACAAGCCAAGTATGCCATGGCATAGCGTCTTGTGACCCAGGGCTCCTGGAATAACTCCCTGAATGTACCAAAATCAGGGCAAGCTGCAAAACCAGGGGCCAACCCCCTAAATCACTGATGGATGGTACTTAAACCAGTCTCTCAGTCAGTAATCAAACATGCTTCTGATTCCCCACACCAGTCATTACCAAGCATAACAAAACAGAAACAGCCCCCTTTGTTTCATATCAGCTCCTGCGGTCCCCACCTAGCACTGGGTCTCTTAAAGAAATAGGTTCTCCTGACCCCAAAGGGCCAGCCATATTACATAGAACAATACAGGCTTGAATCTTACCCAAAATAGCATGCTGCCAGCCAATCCTTTAGTAACTACAATTGAAGGGGGGAACGGTAGACACCCTAGAGGGCAGAGACAGGATTCAGGGAGACCTAGACAAACTGGAGCAGTGGGCCAAGAGGAATCTCATGAGGTTCAACAAGGATAAGTGTAAAATCCTGCACTTGGGACGAAAAAACCCCATGTACTGCTA
>ML682037.1:11454327-11466262 GCA_007922195.1 Podocnemis expansa | reverse complement strand
CTGGACAAAACCCTGACTGGGATGATCTAATGGGAGTGGTCCTGCTTCTTTTGGCAGGGGGTTGGACTAGATGACCTTGTGGGGTCCCTTCCAACCCTATGATTCTATGAAGGTTTAATATAAAAAGAAAAGAAACAAAATGAGAGCTGATAAGGGAGTCAAAGTGAATGACATACATACAAACGATTCAGAGTCTATGAAAGCAAGTCCTTGATGAAGTCCTAGTTTGCAGGTTAGTCCATTTCCTCTGGTAGACACCCTACACCTGAGTGGGCCTCAGTCCTTTGTTCAGTCGCAGGGGAATAGTTCCAGAGGTGAGTGTTGGTTGCAGACTGGTGACTGAAGACAAAGGCTGCTGCCTTTTATCACCTCTGTCCTTCCCCATGTTGTGAGGAGTCTTCACAAATTAAAATGGAGCTGAGTCACATGGGCAAGTCTTGGTGGCTTAACGGGTTTCTCCCTGGGCCCACTATATCTGGGAGCTTCCCTAATGGGCCATTAAGAGAAACAAAAGTCTGGAGACATCCAGTCTGGAGAGTGTCCTAGACTCCAATAATTTGAAACACAAATAGAATAAACCTACTCCTAGCTCCTAATATGAATATGACACCTTGATATAAACCACAGAATCATCCCTAGCCGATTGCAACTTTTCCATTGATAATAAACGTGACATATCACATATGGATTATTGAAAACGTGAAATATTATTATGAAAGATAATCATAAACAATCCCCAAAACCTAGACAGCATCACAGGTGTCACATTTTGAGGGGCCTCATTACCCTTTGTTACAATGTAATATACTGTTTTCTCTGTATTTTTTATGGCATGGGGCGTCTGAATCTTGACACAGCCTAGGGCCTCAGCATGTCTTAATCCAGCCCTGGCTTTAAGGGTCTGCTGTTGGCACTCAAAATCCCTAGTCCTTTGGGAAGCCTTGTTCCCAAAGAGACCAAGCACCTACAGTGGGAGTTGGGGGGTTCCCCAAAATCATGGGCAGGTCTGAGGTGGCAAGTCAAGCTCCAGAAATGCATGGCAGGCGGCAACTGAGATGGTTCCCTTCTAGGCTTGACCTCCGTCCCTTCGGCGTGAAGGTGGCCGTGGCGGAGCCTGGCTATTTCTGTACACCTATGACGGACATTCAGCATAATCTGAAGTGCTTGGAGCAGCTCTGGCACCGCGCCCCCCCAGAAGTCAAGGCGAGCTACGGGCAGCAGTACTTCGACAGCTGTGAGTGCTCATCAGTCCTCATGGGGAGACCGGGAATCTCAGGGCAGGCTCCCGAGGGTGGGAATGGGGGAGAATTGTGCCAGGCCATGAACAGTCTGGGCCCTCCTCTCCCTCTGCCAGGGACCCCGGAGCGCCATCGCTGGGAATGCAGCCTCGTAACACAGCCGCACTTCCCTGAAGGGGGGTGTGACATCAGAACTGCCCTCTGGGTGACACATGCACAGCGCGCGGTTCTGCGGTAGCCCCTGCATTGAGAGCTAATGGAGATTCTCTGCAAGTGGGAAGTTTGCAGAGTGGGCTCTGAATTTGGGGCAGATTATGACTAAGGGAGTATTTCTCTGCCACAAGGGGCCAGGTGTGTCCCTCAGGCCAGGAATCTGACCCTGCAGGAAATGCCTGGAGGACTGACTTCTTTCCTTCTCTGCTTATAGTCTGCAAGGTCACACGAGACAGGCTCAGTGCAAATTGCAGCTCCAACCTCTACCTGGTCATCGACTGCCTGGAGCATGCACTGACAGCCCGCTACCCCCGCACCCGCTACTCCATAGGCTGGGATGCCCAGTTCTACTTCATCCCCCTCTCCTACCTGCCCACAGCCGTGGCAGACTGGGTGCTGAGCCGAGGTAGGCCCAGGCCAGCCCAGGCTGTGTAAGCGTGGGGCAGGAGAACGAAGAGGACGCAGCATTGGGGTGCAGGGGGTAGAAGCTGGGAAATCCAGATGGGCCCAGGTCCAATAGCAGCTTGATCTGTCTGCACTAGGGGGACTTGGCATCAGCCCACGCCACCCCCTGCACAATGCAGATGCCCCAGCTTCCTGCAGCTCCTCAAATGGGACATTAAAGGCCTGGGTGCTCGCCAGGGCCTTTAGTGCAATTTGATGGCTCTTGGCTTAGATCAGCAGTTCCTCAGAGCAGCATTGTCTCTTTGTTTCGTGTTCATGCAGCACCTAGCGCAGGGGGAACATAGTCCATGTCAGAGAGCCCTGGGCACTGCTGTAAGACACCAAATAAAGAAATATGTCTCAGTTATTCACTCACTCCCTTTGCTCTTCAGTTCCTTGCTCAGATAGGCCCATTTGGTCCAACAATGAGCCCTTCTCACCCATGGAGCTCAAAGCACTGTAATAAAGGAGGGCCTCTGGCATGATCCCATTTTACCGGTGGGTAAATGGAGGCATGGATCGGGGAGAAGACTTGCCCAAGCCCACTCAGCAGGCTGATGGTCGAGCCAGGAACAGACTGCAGCCCTCCCAACCCTCAATCCAGCTCTCTAGTCAGTAGGCTGTACTGCCTCCCATTTTACACAGTAAAGCTTTGTGAGGCCAGGTCCAAGAAGGGCTTCTTGAACAGCACATCCTCCCCCCAGACTGGGACAGGACCCCCCTGCACATGAGCAGCTAGAGGCCTGCTGGCTGCAATGCAGAGGTTCCCCCTATGTCACAATACAAACATCGTACACAAGCTGACACACAAATGCCACTTCCCCAGCCTGTGCACGCTGCAATGACCAAAGGTTTGGGGCAGATCACGTGGGCAATCACAGGAAGGAAGGCTGCAGGAGGCTTTACTCAATTTCAGGCCTACTGCAAGAAGCTGCAGAGGACCAGGGTGAGGAGGAAGTGTCTCCCACCTGCCATTTACACTGGAGGAGGGGAAGGAATCTGGAGTGACTCCTGAACTCAGACAGCAGCTGAGGGAACCACAGAAATGCAGCCGGCTTCTCTTGGATGAGGGGTGGCTGCAAGGGAGGGATCAGAGTCACACCCTCCTTCCCAGAAGGTCAAAGTTTTCATTCCATAGCTTTTTCCCTTCCAGCTCACTTCACTCCATCCTGGGAGGGATGCCAAATGCTCCCTGCCCCACCGAGGGCTGGGCTGTTGCGCTTGGCCTGGCGCGTCTTTGATGAGGCT
Source organism: Podocnemis expansa (assembly GCA_007922195.1). Taxonomy (NCBI): domain Eukaryota; kingdom Metazoa; phylum Chordata; order Testudines; family Podocnemididae; genus Podocnemis; species Podocnemis expansa. Next base: position 11,463,119 of record ML682037.1, on the reverse strand, counting down.
AGTAGCTGGGCTGTCGGCAGTGAATTGCCAGCAAAGCTGGAGGAAAACTGAGATTGCTGGTGTCTCCTGTCTCTCATGAGGTGGCCGCAGGGGCAGGGGGTTTGAATGACCCAGAGTGGGGTTCACTGATGATACTGAAACTTATTCCAGCCCCCCAGAACTGACCAAAGGGCACAAGCCGATCTCTGACAAAGAGGAACCACACAGTCAGCTGCTCGCTCACTTCTGACACAGTGAGATTCATAAGGCAGCTCTTTTGACCATCGTCGGAGCAAGAACATGGTGCATTAGTGGGAAATCTGTCCTGTCCCTGTCTGCTTCTGTTGCGGTCAGCAAGCCTGGACCACAGCCTTCCCGTCTGGTTCCAGTCCCACCACGGAAGTGGCGAGTCACCTTCCCCTTCCAGTGACTTGGAGGAAGCTGCCTCCACTCCAAGGATAGATCTGGGGGACTCTTTTGTGTCTGGTTCCTGCTGGGATCTTTCCCACTGGCTGAGTCCCAAAGCCCTGCCAGACAGAAAGAATGTCACCCACCCAGGGAATATTGCAACCATCAATTTCCAAGTTCCAAAGGGGCAGCCATGTTAGTCTAGTAAAGCAAAAAAAAGCAAGGAGTCTTGTGGCACCGAAAGACTAACAGATTTATTTATCGCATGAGCTTTCATGGGACAATATCCCACTTCGTCAGATGCTTTGAAGTTCTCCCTCTTCAAAGCGTCTGACCAAGTGGGGGATTCTCCCATGAAAGCTCATGCGATAAATAAATCTGTTAGTCTTTCGGTGCCACAAGACTCCTTGCTTTTTTTTGTTTTTTGGTCAATTTCCAGCAGTTCCTTTGTCCCACTTATCGGCCACCCCAGCACTCTAAAGGCGAGGCTGAGTTGTGACCTGCAGGACGCAAGAAATGCAGTGCGGCTCCCACCACAGGCTGGAACAAGCCCCCTTAATCCCAGGCAGGACATTCTGCCCAGGACTTTCCACTTTGCAGGAAATCCCTGTCTCCATCTGGATCCAGTCTTCTGCCTGTAGGCAGGTAAATATAATAAAGCCTAGCGAAGCCATAATTGTAATCTTACAAGCCATATTTGTAATCTTAGCTCAAGTATATTATATTTTAGCAACTTTAGCTACCCAGCTAGAAAAACAGGAAACCCCTGACTGTAAGGGTTTTTCGTGCCCTCTCCCTTCTGCCTCTTCCCCTTTGCTTGAAGCTCTATAGAATGACACTGTAATGGTGCTTTCAGCCAATACTATGTAGTCTTTCAACATATAACCTTATATAAAATACAGGATGTAATAAGGCAAAGAGTATATATGCTGGTTGCTTGCTGCAGTCGGGGTCTCTCTGCCACCTTATGCAGGGGACTCATTTGTGATCACAAATGCAATAAAGGGAATACCTTTTCACTCTTGGTGTGGTTATTGACTCTGACAGCACCAAGCCAACCTTGGTACCTGAATTCTGGTAACATGCCCAGGCCCTTTGGTGTGGGGTGGGGTGGTAGAGGGAGGTGCCAAGGGGAGGGGTTTTTCCTTTACCAGTGAGCAGGTCCTTTCTGACTTCTAAAGTCAACAGGTCCCAGCAACCAGGCAGAACAAACAGGAGCTGGAATCCAAGGCAAGTGGGGACTTGTTTGCAGGTAAACTTTTCTCTTCTGGTCAGCTCAGTGATGGCTTTAAACAAGAGCAGCAGTCTGCAGGCCAGTTAACCTCCCCACCTCCAGCCATTTCAGCTGGATCCTGAGCGACATGTGGGAGGGGGACCGTTTCTCCCCTGGCCCCCGGCTCCTCCGCTGGCTGGTTTTTTTCCTGGGCCCTTCAGTGCCATATCTTTTCTTCCCTTCCACCTAACCCACATTGCATGTAGCTGGCATGTTTTCCACTGCTGCAGCAAGCCCTGGACCAGCGGGGCAACTAAAAGCCTAATGCTGGGACCTGTGCGCCAGGTTCCCAAGTGACCGATTAGAATCAGGGATGAACTCGTGTTTCGAGCAGCGAGGAAAGTGCCTTTTCTCTGCTGTTCTTTTCTCCCCGTTTGGGACTCTGCCTTTTCTAGCCACCCAGGAAATGGGCTTCAAAATTTGCAACTGTTGCTCCAACCCAATTCAACTAACTTCTCCCCATCTCACAGAAAGGACAGGTAGAGTGGCATGTTTCAGCCTGGATTTCTCTGTAGCTAGCAGAACGTGGTTTCAAGGAAAGCCTTACTCAACACGCTGCATTTCAGTGTTCCTTTTCTTCCTCCCTGGACCTTTAATAAAGAACTAAGACTGCTAGCGGTGTCTGTGCCTTTGGCCCTCACCACAGCAAGGCGTCTGCCCTGGGAACCCCAGACTCATTTTGCCGTTTAGTGTTGTACCTTCATACGGACGCATTAACAGTGCGACTCTCTGGGGTTGTTTGCTTCGCCCAGTGAAGGCTGGATGATTTTGTTTTCAGCTAGAGTCCACTGAAGAGGATGTGGCTGTACCTGGCCATCCTGCTGGGGCTCTACTTCCTGCGCCGATGGTACCGGGAGCGACAGACCATTGAGAGCCTTCCGGAGAAATATGTCCTGATCACTGGCTGCGACTCTGGCTTCGGGAACTTGCTGGCCCGACAGCTAGATCAAAAGGGCCTGCGAGTGTTGGCGGCCTGCCTCACAGAGACGGGGGCAGAACAGCTGAGGAAGGTGGCATCGGAGCGGCTGCAGACGGTGATCCTGGATGTCAGCCACACTGACAGCATCACTGCGGCCACCGCTTGGGTGAAGGCACAAGTGGGGGACAGAGGTGTGACTTGGACAAGCTGCCTTTGCTCATCACATGGGGCTGGGTCCTGCTCATTGCATGGGGTTGGGGCTGGGTCCTGCCCTGTCAGCTTGAGGTCTTCTGAGTCTCGAGCCTGCATTAATGTCCCACTACTCCTTAGCCCAATGCTGCAGAGGGGTTGGGATGGGGGTGGGGGTCCGTGGCTGGAACTATCTCCATGTTTCACAAGATGAAGGTTGTCCTGGCAAATCGTACCTCAAGGGGGCAAGTTTGCCTCACCAGAAATGGGTGAGGAATCTCCCCTGGATTCCCATAGGGAGACAAGCAGGCTCTGGGCTGCCCAGAGGGTGGGCGATGGGCTTTCAGAGCTGGTGTTCTGTTGAAGTGGGGGAGTCCAATTTCATTTTTCCAGCTTCATTGCTCTTTGCCCCCCACTCCCTCCCTTGGGCTTCTTGCGGCGCTGGACACCTGTCCCGCCAATATCCTCGCAAGACAAGCAGAAAGGTTTCTCTTTCTGGGAGTGTGAGGCACACAACACAAGCCATCTCCTGGGGCTCCATAGCTCGGAGGAGACCCCAGGAAGGCACCCGGCTGGCAGTGCAGGGCAGGAGACGAGATAGAAGAGGTAAATATGGCTAAAGATCACTGTGCTGTGCCTTCTTCCCAGCCTGCGTGGCACATCAGTTTTGAAGGCCTTGCAGCCATCTGCAGAAAATAGCCGATCTGTTGTCCACTTAAAATGTTCCGTTGAAAACCAGTTTTGAAGGGAAGTTTCCAGCCAGCTCTTCATGAGCCACGGAAGAGTAAACAGGAGGGAAAAGCCCCCCCAGGGCCCCTCGTGCTGCCCTGGCTAGGCTGGGTAATGACCCATCCCAAAACACTCCCTATTCCTTTGCCCAGGGCTCTGGGGCTTGGTGAACAATGCGGGCATTGCCACCCCCACAGCCCCCAACGAGTGGCTGACCAAGGACGACTTCGTCAGGGTGCTGGACGTGAACCTGATCGGCCTGATCGAGGTGACTCTCAGCTTCCTGCCCCTGGTGAAGCGAGCTCAGGGCCGGGTCGTGAATGTGAGCAGTGTGTTTGGCCGGCTGTCCGTGCTAGGAGGGGGCTACTGCCTAGCCAAGTACGGCGTGCAGGCTTTCTCTGACAGCCTCAGGTGAGAGGGAGTGAAAACTACATCCTTGGTCCAAGCCCCACCGGGGACAGGTCTGGTCCAAGAACTGGGGTGCTCTGGGACAGCTGCAAAGTTCTACCTAGTGTAACCCCTATTATCTCCAACAGGCCCCCACCCCACTGCGTGTCTCAGACCTCCCCCTCACCTGCTGGTCTGTCCCTCACCCCACAACTGGATACTCCACACCCCCACTCATCTTTCTTCTCTCACCTTCCTTGCTTTTCATCCACTCTAACCAATAGGGCATTATGCCTGCCTGAATCTGCCCCTTTGCTTCACAGAGGGGGGGATAATCCAGGATTAGCAGGATCCCATCTCACAAGCTCATCAAGTCTCTTGCAAACCTGATGGGTTGGGGAAAGTGCGGTGCTTTGTGGGGATGCAAGGGGCCTCTTTGCCTCAGTTGGGGAGGATGGGGAACTTCCTTAGTGACATCCATTCCACTCCCCAGGCGTGAACTCCTTCCTTTTGGGGTCAAGGTCTGCCTCATAGAGCCAGGTGGCTTCAGGACACAGATCACAGATCCCCAGACCATCAAGGACATGCTGCAGAAGGTGTGGAGCCGAGTCCCTGCTGAGGTCAAAGTGACGTACGGCCAGCGCTACTTTGAGACCTGTGAGCCCCAGGGGCTGAGCGGGATGGTGCTGGAAGCTGGAAGCTCCTGGGGTTGGGATGGATTGCTGCCAGATGAGCAGAGCAGGGAACAAATTCAGTCCTGGGCTGCAGCATGAGGCCTGGATCTGCGTATTCCAATGCCCATACGGCTCTTCTTTGAATCAGAGAAGGAGAGGCAGAGTGAAATGGGGCTCATTGCACTGCAGCCCCCATTGTGCCCCACAATTGTCCCACTCTGACGAACAGTGGAAGAAGGGCTGGCATCCACTTTCCCAGGGCCAACTTCCTTCTCTTCCCCTGTGTGTTGCTGGGGCCTGAGTGCAAGGCAAGGTTGAAAGGCTGCCAAGCTGATCTGGTTGCTTTGCAATCCTGTAGGATAGCTTCAAAGTCCAGAGATTGATTAAGGCTTTGCAAGTGGGCACGTCCACGCTCCCTGCTGCCGCTGCTGTCTGGCAGCTGGACTCAGATATACTCCAGAAGCCACAGCAGGTTTCCCCTTAGCTTAGGTCAGGTTTGGAGCAAGAAGGCCTAATTTTGATCTTCGCAGCCACTCCCACACTGGGTTTCTCCCCCGCCAGTCTCCAGGCTGCCTGTTGATCAGTCTTCCTTCCTTGTGTCTTATTGCTTTATATTCCCACATGCAGATCAAGAAAAAATGCTACATCTCCTTTCCACGGCCAGCTACAACCTCTCCCTGGTCACTGACTGCATGGAGCATGCGCTGACGGCTCGCTACCCCCGCACCCGCTACTCTGGGGGCTGGGACGCCAAGCTGTACTACATCCCCGTCTCCTACATGCCAGCCTCGTGGCAGGACTTCCTGCTGATCCAAAATATACCCAAACCAGCACACAGCATCTAGAAGAATTCGGCGGAGAAAGGGTACAGCGGGCCTGCCTGGGGGAGATGTTGGGGACTGAAATGCCAGCAGCTAAGCTATGTGCATGCAACAGTTAATTCATAGGCTTTAGTGAAGCCATGACAGGTGCAGGGTGCTGGTAGAGCTGGATTATAGCAGGGGTTTTAGGAGCTGCAGCCCAGAGGCCCAGGCTAAGGGGGGCCCTGCAAAAATAAATCCAGTCCTAGCCCCACTGGACCCCTAGCTGGCCAGTCTGCCTCAGGTATGAAGCACTTCCAGCATCTGGTGCTGACCTGCCTCACCCCCAGGATAGCCATCTGTCTGCCCCCAGGCCAGCTCAAGTCCCAGGCCCCAGCCTGGATCAGCTCTCTGCGCTGGCCTGTACCCCAGTGCTGCCCCACAGCGCTGGCCAGCTCTGGCCCATCACGTGGTCCTTGGCTTCAGGCTGGCCGGTAGCTGCCCAGGCTCACCCACTGCTGGGGATGGACTGGCTGCTGACCCAGTTTGACCCAGTGGGGTGCAGAGCTCTAACATACTGGGCCTGGGTTGGGAACTGGCCCCAGCTGGGTGCAGGTGGCTGTGGTGGCAACAGTGTGCGTGTGTGGGGGGGTAAGCGCAGAGAGCCACAGCTAAGGCCGCTGGAGGGTTAGTCTGGCCCTGGGTGCCAGCCTTGACCCTAGCATATCATGGATCTCATACGCATCTGGGGGGGCAACGCATGTATTGCTCTAAGGTAGGTGGGTTGGAAGCCGGGTTAAAGAGAAAAGGGAAGAGCCAGGTAGGTTGAGATGTCAGCAGCCTTCTTCACAGACCAGCCTCCACTGGGTCTTGCTCATTTTCTGCATTGCTGGAACGTAACCAAGTCAGTACACAAGGCGCTTTGCCAACAGGGAGAACTCTGAGCAGCCCGGGTGTATGGATTGGGTGGTTACCTGACCATGGAGGTCTTCAGGAAAGCTGGCCACCATTCTCAACCTTGCCACAGGCTCACTGTGTCAATCATTTGCTGTGCCTCAGTTTCCGCATTTGCCAAACATAGACAGTATCTTCCCCTGGGATTAAACTGTGAGCTCTTTGGGGCAGGGACTGCCTCCTGCTCTATGTCCGTCCATAGTACTGCAGGCCTGTGGTCTTAGTTACAACTTCTAGGTCATGGGTCTCAAACTCAAATCACCACAAGGGCTGCATGAGGATTAGTACAGTAGCCTGAGGGCCACACCACTGATACCTTTCCATACAATGATATTGCAAATATCAGTAATGATCATAGAATAGAATGGAATCATAGAGTTGGAAGGGACCTCATGAGATCGTCAAGTCCAACCCCCTGGGGCTTGAACCAGGACCTTCTGCATGTTAAACAGAGGTGCTATCTACTACACTCTTTTTGTCATTATGAGCTGCAGGAAATAGCTTTAGGGGCTGTGTGTTTGAGACCCCTGTTCTAGGTGTTATAAGAAAATGAAAAAATCCATCTAATTGCATTGTACGCTGCTCAAATCACTTGTTTCAGCGAGGGATTGTGGTTAGCGGCAGCCTCACCAGTTGTTTTGATTTATTTGCAGAGTCAATAAATCATTGCAAAAACGTTCTTCTGGTGTAAACGTTTCCATTCCACAGAGGTCAGTTTCTGCACCAGCTCTGATGGATAGATTGGCTTTCAGAGATCAGGCCAGCAAGCAAGGGAGCAGCCAAACACCTCTTCCAGTCTTGGTACATTCCCTCTTGTTTTGCAACTGGGTGAATTTCTCCTCCAGGCTTCACACCGTCAGTGCTGGATGTCCACACTGCTCTCCTTGCTCTTCTCTGGACTTTCTTCCAGTTTGTCCATATCTTCCCTGAAACGTGGCACCCAGAGCATCTGAGGAAGTGGGATTTTCTCCCACGAAAGCTCATGCGAAAAATAAATCTGTTAGTCTTAAAGTGCCACACGACTTCTGGTTGTTTTATTCACAATATTCCAGCTGAGGCCTAATCAGGACGAAGTAGAGTGGAAGAATTACTTCTCGTGTCTTACTTACAATACTCTTGTTAATACATCCCAGAATGGTGGTTGCCATTTTTGTAACAGTGTTACTCTGTTGACTCATATTTAGCTTGTGGTCCACTATGACACTCAGCTCCCTTTCCACAGTACTCCTTCCTAGGCCATCATTGCCCATTTTGTATGTGTGCAATGGATTGTTCTTTCCTACATGGAGTACTTTGCACCTGTCTTTATTGAATTTCATTCTGTTTACCTTAGACCACTTCACCACTTTGTCCAAATCATTTTGAATTGTGACCTTATCTTCCAAAACACTTGCAAACCCCTCCCAGCTTGGTCTCATCTGCAAACTTTATGAGTGTACTCTCTATGCCATCATCTAAATCGTTGATGAAAATATTGAACAGAACCAGACCCAGAACTGATCCCTGCGGTTCATTGCTCCTTATGCCGTTCCAGCATGATTGTGAACCATTGACAACTACTCTCTCAGAGCAGTTATCTAACCAGTTGTGCACCCAATCTGGTTCTGTGTGCCACTGTGATGCCCTAACCCCCACTCCTGAACCCTGACTTAGCCCACTTTGCCAGGTTACTACCCACTCCTGAGTCAGACCACACCAGCCTCCTGCATGTAATCGGTCCCAGGCAGTGGGTGTGCGCCAACTAGGCACCTATGGGTGGTGCCCAAGTGAGCACCCTCAGTCCCCAGAAACCACACCAGGAACCCCCACCCTACAGAGACTGCGAAGCTACCCCCAATCTCCGTAGACACACATCCATCCATTTTCAGTTGAAATGGATCGTGCCCAGCCTCCATCACTCACACCGCTTAAAGTCTACAAAGCTTTAGGTAAAACAAACACTAGTTTTTTGATCAGAGTATGATTTTAAGCATGTATAGAGCAAATGTATAGATGTATAGAATCCATCCTGAAACACTTGGAGGAATGTAGAGTAATCAGGAACAGTCAGCATGGATTTACCAAGGGTAAATCATGCCTGACCAACCTCATCGCCTTCTATGATGAGATGACTGGATTTGTGGATGCGGGAAGAGCCGTTGATGTGATATACCTTGACTTTAGCAAGGCTTTTGATACGGTTTCCCACAGCATTCTCATTGGCAAATTAAGGAAGTATGGGTTAGATGCATGGACTGTAAGGTGGATAGAAAACTGGCTAGAACAACGGTTTCAGCGTGTAGGAATCAATGGCTCCATGTCAAGTTGGCAGGCAGTAACAAGTGGTGTGCCCCAGGGGTCGGTCCTGGGGCCAGTTCTGTTCAATGTTTTCATCAATGATCTGGATGATGGGATAGATTGCACACTTAGTAAGTTTGCAGATGATACCAAACTGGGGGGAACGGTAGACACCCTAGAGGGCAGAGACAGGATTCAGGGAG
>ML682037.1:11406203-11454317 GCA_007922195.1 Podocnemis expansa | reverse complement strand
ACTGGAGCAGTGGGCCAAGAGGAATCTCATGAGGTTCAACAAGGATAAGTGTAAAATCCTGCACTTGGGACGAAAAAACCCCATGTACTGCTACAGGCTGGGGAGTGATCAGCTAAATAGCAGCACTGGAGAAAAGGACCTGGGGGTCATGGTGGATGGGAAGCTGGATATGAGTCAGCAGTGTGCTCTTGCTGCCAAAAAGGCCAATGGCATACTGGGCTGCATCAGAAGAAGTATTACCAGCAGATCAAGGGATGTGATCATTCCCCTCTATTCTGCACTAGTGAGGCCACATCTGGAATACTGTGTCCAGTTTTGGGCTCCCCACTACAAAAAGGACATGGACAAATTAGAGAGAGTCCAGAGGAGGGCAACCAAAATGATCAAAGGGCTGGAGCACAAGCCCTATGAAGAAAGACTGAAGGAACTAGGCTTATTTAGTCTGCAGAAGAGAAGACTGAGGGGGGATTTGATAGCAACCTTCAACTACTTGAAGGGTTGCTCCAAGGAGGAGGGAGCTCGACTGTTCTCGGTAGTAACAGAGGGCAGAACGAGAAGCAATGGTTTCAAGTTACAGCTGGGGCGGTCCAGGCTGGATATTAGGAAAAACTTCCTTACTAGGCGAGTGGTGAAGCATTGGAATAAGCTGCCTAGGGAGGTGGTGGAATCTCCATCTCTGGAGGTGTTCAAGTCCCAGCTGGACAAAACCCTGACTGGGATGATCTAATGGGAGTGGTCCTGCTTTTTTTGGCAGGGGGTTGGACTAGATGACCTCGTGGGGTCCCTTCCAACCCTATGATTCTATGATTCTATGAAATCTATGTGGAATCATTTAATAAAGGACTGAGGGTTGCCACAATAAAAAATTAAGGATATAAACTGCACAGTATCTAGCCACATGACTACAGTTATGCTCCTCTCACCACTCAGGTCTGGCTGTGATGGTTTGCAGCCATTCTCCACCTACTTCGGACAGGGCACAGTCCTTCTTCTAGATGTTAGAAGGTGGAGCATCTCTAGCAAAAAGCACAAGCCTTTCAAAGTGTCTCTGTTTCCAAACCCTCTTGACCCCTCCTTCCTTACTGGGCTGTGGTGATTTCCTTACATGTACCTGAGCTAGGGAGGGCAGTTTACACCACCAATGTCATGTAATTCTCCAACCTGAACAAGAAGGACAAGAAGAGAGGAATGATACATCAGAAGGATGCCGAGACCTGGGTCTATGTCCCAGGAGCAGATTAAAGAGCAGGAGAGATGTTGGCGATGGGGGATGGTTAGGAAACCACATTTCATCCCAAGACCCTGATAAGAGGTTGCACTGATGCAAGAAGCAAACTGATTTTTGCAGAATAGTGACCTTCGAGGCTCTCTGCTTTGATTAAGCATTTGTAATTAAGAACTGCTTTGCATAGTCTGCAGGCAGCTGGGCATCATGGGTCTCCCTGGCGCCAGGGATCAGGAACCCACATCTCAACAACCTTCCTCTGGTCACTTGTGCTGCTGAGCCGGCGATGATGCATCTTCCTCCTATACTTTCTGGGTTGGCTGAGGATACTGCCACAACACCACAAAGTCTGTGAGTGCTGTAGGCAGGTAACTCATCGGAATGAACAACAGCTTGGCGTCCCAGCCAGCAGAATAGCGGGTGCGGGGGTGTTTGGCCGTCAGTGCATGCTCCATGCAGTTGGTGACCAGAGACAGATTGGAACTGCAGCATTTCGGCATCTCATAGGTGGCTTTGATATCTACACAGGCAGAAAGAAACAGTCAGGCTGGGTGAGAGGTTAAACGTTACGACAAAATTTTGCTAGTTTGACCCTGCATAAAGTAGGCTGCCATGGAGCAGAGGCGGGATGGATCAGCGGTCAGAGTGCTCGTCTGTGCTGCTAGAGCCTGGGGTGCAAGCCCTGTTCCTCCCCCCTACTCATAGCCCATGCGACCCTGGGCAGGCCACTTTGTCTCACTGTGCCTCAGTCTCTCATTAGGAATGAAGAGGCTTGACTCACATGGACACTGTGTGGATTAAGGCCATTCAAGGTGCTCTATGGAGATGGGGGCCAAATATGTCCTGGAAAGAGATTTTCGCCTCCCACACCATGACTGGAGCCCAATGATAGAGACTGTTAAATTTCTTGTATTACAGAAAAACTTGTCCACTGGTTTGAAAGATTCCAAACAAAGGCAACTCCATCCCGTCCCTTGGGGAGCTGCCTCAGGGATAAGGCGACATGAAGCCTTGGGGACCTTCCTTGCCATCTTTCACAGAACCATCGATGATTAGGGTTGGAAGGGACCCCCGCTCAAAGCAGGACCAACCTCCACTAACCCATCCCAGGCACAGCTTTGTCAAGTTGGGCCTTAAAAGGCTCTGAGGATGGAGATTACACCACCTCTTCCATCAGGTAACCCAGTCCAGGGCTTCACCACCCTCCAAGGGAAAAAAGATTTTCCGATACCCAGCCTAGACCTCCCCCACTGCAACTTGAGACCATTGCTCCAAGTTCTGTCATTTGCCACCCCTCAGAACAGCCTAGCTCTGTGGTTCCCAAACTGTGGCCCAGGAGCCAAAACGTCCTTTGGGGGCTTTCAAAGTGGTCTTCAGCTCCCTCCTGTTGGCTGCAGATGGGAGCTACTGCAAGCAGAGTGCGTTTCTGTGTGACTAAAAGACTGGGGCAGACTCCTTGCTCCAGCCAAGGGACGGGAGATCAGAGCTCTCCTTTTCCAGCCACAGCAGAGAGCAAAGTGCTCTGCCTGGGGTCCCTGCTGGAGCCAGAGGGAGAGGAGCACTGATCTGTCCCCTGGCTGCAAAAGGGAGTCGCTGCACAGACGAAGCTACAGGACTTGTTCAATTTCCCTGCCGCAGATAGGGAGATGAGAGATCAGTGAGGAGGAAGCCTCTGTCTGATTGCATTGGAGTCCTGCTGATGGAGACTGCTGGCCCTTTAGGATTGTAAAAATTATATCTGTGGCCCTCAAGCCCAAAAGGTTGGGAACCACTGGCCTAGCTCCTTCCCCTTTCAAGTAGCTGATGTCTGCTAACAAATCCCCCCTCCCCATTCTTCTCTCTGCAGACTAAACTAGCCCAGTTCTCAGCTTTTCCTTAGCAGTCACGTGCTCCAGCCCCCTCATCGTTTATGCTGCCCTCCCCTAGATGCTCTCCAGTTTATTCGCATCCTTCCTGTAGCAGGGCACCCAAAACTGGACACAATACTCTAAACATGGCCTCATCAATGCCGAATAGAGGGGAATAATCACGTCCCTCCATCTGCTGGCCATGCTCCTACTAACGCAGCCGAATCTGCTGTTAGTCTTGGCAATAAAGGCACCCTGCTGACTTGTACCCAGCTTCTAGTTCAATATAACCCCCAGGCCTTTTATTGCAGAAGTGCTGACCGGCCAGTCAGTCCCCAGTCTGTAGCAGTGCGTGGGAGTCTTCCATCCAAGTGCAGGACCCTACTCCGGTCCTTGTTGAACCTCATCAGACTTCTTTTGGTCCAACCCCCAGTTTGTCTAGGCCACTCTGTAGCTGATCTTTCTCATTCCCCAAACCCAGCTGTCTGCCCACAGCGTGTGATAGGGTGCTTCTCCCTGATAGATAGGTGCTGGCTACACAGGAGTGTTACACACCACCGGCTGGCAGCTTCAAGTAGAGGTGTTCCCAAGCAGTGTCCAGCCCTTGCCCTGGAGAGCCCTGGCTTTTAAAATGGAATCATTTGGGGTTTTCCCAAGGGAACTCCAGCTGTTTAAATCCAAAGAGAAAATCACCATCCACCACCTCCTTCCTCTCAAAATGAGAGTGGGGACTGTAGCTGGATTTCAAAACCCAGCTCTTTTGAGGCCTGGCTCTGGCTGGCTGAGTGGGAGAAGCAAGGGGCTCTATAATGAGCCAGATTTGCAAAGGTAGGAAGGTGCCTCTTGGGGCAGAGGAGGGCCTCATGGAGTTTTCAAAACACTGAGGTGAATTGAGTGTCTAAATCACCAAGACTAATTGGGTGTCTAAATCACTAGGTATGTATGACAATCCAACTAGACTTGTAAGTGCATCTTCAGGCTGTATCTCTGTAAAGGGGGCCCTTGGCATCACCTTTTTTTCAGAGATTATAATATGGGTGACTGGTCCTTTGGAAAAACAAGTTCTGACTATCCTCAAAAGGGAGTCATGGAAAACCTGCAGCCATGTCTGACGATGACGTGGTGCTGTGGTCTGCATGGCCCTCACGTCTCAAAGCACAGTGTCTAAGTACTGAGGCCTACTGGAGCATCCTGCCTGTGACACGCAGGGGGTCGGATGCAGGCTGGCTCAGCAGGGCAGGCAGGAGGGAAAAGTAGCTGATGCCAGAAGAGTTGAGAACACTCAGATCTGAATGCAGAGGGGCCATTTAGTGGTTTCTAAACATGCTTTTAGATGCTCCCCTTCACTCCCCCTGTCGCCTTCCTGTCTCTAAACCTGCAGAAGTGAACTAGACAGCCAAGGTTATGGGTGATGACCCGCCACTCGCTGTCTGGTTTGAACATGGTTCCTGCTACCGGATGGAAAAGGATAGAGGCTTAGAAAACTAAAATCCCCAAAGAAAGGAGGAGTGGCTTGCACAGGTTCCCTGGTGGGGAATTGGCTTGGTGCTCTGGGGACTTCTTACTCCCCCAGGATATCAGCACGGTGGCTCTGTTCCCATACAGGCTTGTTTGCACTGATCTCGGGGCACACGCAAGCATGTCCAAAGCTCTCCGAATGCTGCATTAAATGGGGCCCACATTTAAAAATGGGGTTTTCAAGCCAGTTCAGCGGAGCTAACAGGATTCAAAAGAAAAGCCCCCGATTACCTACCTAGACAAGGCCCAAAGGAGCTGCCTGGTCCTGGGAACTACAAGTATAACACTGGGCACAGCATGCATTATTTACATGAGTCAAACTGGCTGAGCAATCCTGCCTACTCAAGGATCTGCCCTGAGCTGCCCAGTGCACTCCAGCCTGTAGGCGGCTCTGCCGCAGCGCAGGGCCAGGGACTAAAGGAACGTAGCTGCTGCTGGTGGAGAAGGGAATGGGGCCAGTATACTCACAGTCTTGTAAGTAATTCTCTCCATAACTTGCTTTGGTTTTCTCTGGAAGCCGTTCCCACAGCTGAGTGATATTCTCAACAATGGCCTGGGCATCGGTTATTGTTGTACGAAAGTAGCCTGGTTCAATCATGCACACCTTCACCCCAAAAGGCTTCATCTCACGCCTGAAACGAGAGGGACCCAGATTAACCCTGTGTGGAAGCAGCACCAGTCTGGGATCTTGGATGGTCACCAGCCAGGTGAGCTTCAAACATGCCTTTAACTAGCACAGGCCTACATGTTGGTTTTGTCCCAGGGAAGGTGTGTTTGGTGGGTTTAGGCACCTGTGTGGTGTCAATCAGCAAAGCTCTGGGCTACCTAGTGATGTCCTGATTTCCTCTCTCGGAAGGTCTGTCCCTGAATGTTGCAGCAGGCACATGGAGCTCACAACGTGCCGTGCTGGTATAGCTGTCGGTCCAGGGCAGGAGAGAGACAAGATGGGAGAGGTTCTCTCTTTTTATTGGGTCAGCTGCTGTTGGCGGTAAAGGAAAGCTTCCAAGCTGACTCACAGCTCTTCTTAATCATAAGGGGCATGTCAGACAGCTCAAAGGAGCATCAAAGGTGCTGCCTTGCAGTGAAGCGGCCTGTGCGGGACCCAGACCCTTTTACTAGAAGCACACCATCAAGGAGAGGGGTGATTTTTGCGACTTTGCCAGCCTGGCGGAAGGCCCACTGTTTTCGCAGTTACATCAGCATAAAGGTGCTTTGGTCAGTGTTGAATATTTCACTGGTTGGTGTAAGCCCTTTTGCTGCTGTCACCTGAATTTATGCTGGCGGGGTTGGCCAGTACAGCTGGGCTGGCCCAGCTGCCCTAGTGCAGACATGGCCTCTGTTTCCCGAGGAGCCAGACTGGGGACGGATGGTGCCTGTTAAGGAAAGAAAATTCCTCTCCCTTGCTGTGGCCCCAATTCTGCCAGTGTTTTGTGGGGCGGATCCCTGCCTCCCATACAGGACAGTCAACAGGATCCATTTCATATTTAAGGTGGGGCTTTCATACACTGTTTTGTAAATTGCACCCACAACACACACACAGAGCCAGGAGCACAAGGGAGGGTTGCATCTGCACAATCCAGGGTGGCAATTTCAATCCACCTAGTTAATTGAGCCCCAGCTGGGTGATCTGGTTTTGGCAGAAGGGCAACCAAGAGTAGATTTCATTTACTTTGGCTGGAATCAGAGTGTCTGCCCTGGGAACTCACTTTGTTTAAAGCCCAACCTATGTTAACACAGTGCAACTCTGCGCTGGAGACAAGGCCCAACCATGTGCAGCTGTATCCAAAGGAAAAAGCTGACTCAAGGAAAAAGGAAGTACCTGATTAGAGCTTGTCATAGCAGAGTGTGGATCTGCAGGGTCTTAGCTAGCCAGTCAGTAACATCCCATGTGGAAACACCAGAGCGGAGGGAAAGCTCCAGCATGGTGCCACGACCATGTGGCCCATGCTGCAGAAATGCCCTGTCTTACAGAATAGCATGAGTCACCCGGCATCCTTTCCCTTTGGACTCATGAAACAAGTGTTAGTTGTTTCAGGAGTATTGACCAACCAGGTTATGCCCACCTCTGGGCTTTTTCTCCAGCCACCCTTTGCCCACAGTCATGAACTTTGCACCAGCTTCCCCTTTTCTTCCACCTCTGTCAGGGAAACTGCGGAAGACCTTGTATGGTATAGAGGGTGGCACCCTCCACTCTGACCACTGTGTGCTCTGACCATGAGCTCAATACCTGAGGACATCTGCAGTTACTTGTTTACACTCAAGGGTTGCCTTGTGATTTGCAGGTATGTATTTCACTTCAGCAAGACTACACATATAGCTATGTGTCTCCTAGTCATGTGGCAGTCCCTCTTTCCCCTCTCCGCTTAGCTTATGCTGACTTATATAGTCATGAGAATATCCAATGCCCGCTGGACTTCTCCAACTGGACTGTGGAAGCTGTAGCCAGTGCCTCGGAAGTGACGCCCAGGAGCTGGTCTGCTGCTGTAGCAGAGTCCCTGGCTGCAGAAGGGACGTAAGCACTGTCCCCCCAAAACAAACCCTCTAATTCTAATCAAATGTGCTCACACTGTTACTGATCCATACCTAACTGCATAGCCTAACAATCTCCCACTGGCCTCAATTCATGGGAGAGGCAGGAGATGCCAGAGCACCTGTGCACCATGGCTGGTGAGCCCACTATGGCTTTCAGCCTCAAGCCGCTAAGCCATTACCACCAGGAGAAGCAGTTCATGTTTTTAGATCCAAAGATGACAGAGCCATCCCCAAGCCGGAGTCTTGTGGGCCAAGCCACTAGAGGGAGACAAAGACCCATGCTGGAATAACGTGCATATATAACGCTGCACCATCTGTGCTGCCCCCAAGCCCAGGTTATTTGCATGTTGCAACCCATGGTTCCCTGTGCACAGTCACTATTTGGCACTTGTCAGCAGGGCGGCACACAGGAGGGTGGGGTTCATGTGGACATACCTCCCCTTCAAATGCCAGGGCCCTCCAGAGGCAGAATAAGGAAACACGGCTGCAGGTAGGCAAGGAAAAGAGTGCATTGTCGCTCATAACTTACCGGAGGCTGTCAGAGAAAGCCTCCACGCCATACTTAGAAGGACAGTAGCCCCCTCCGAAAAGAGACAGCCGGCCCATCACGCTGCTCATGCTGACGACCCGGCCCCGGGCTCGCTTCACCAGGGGCAGGAAGCTGAGGGTCACCTCAATGAGGCCAATCAGGTTCACATTAAGCACTTTGACGAAGCCATCCTTGGTCACCCACTCGTTGGGGGCTGCGGGGATGGCAATGCCTGAGTTGTTCACCAAGCCCCAGAGCCCTGGGGATGGGGAGAATTGCAAAGTTTGATTCTTCCCTGGGCCCTTTCATATGCAACCAGAAATCCCTGTTTCTCTCCCACAACTCAGATTTCAGTCTCAAATCTTCAGATTTCTGGGAGCACAGGACAGCCTTTCTTCCAGGGTCTGCACCACACCCTCAACTCCCACTCCTGGTAAGACACCAGGAAAGCCTTCCCCCTCAGCCCATCATCCAGGCTGTCTGTGAGGAATCATAATAGAGTCAAATGGTCTAGTGACTCAGTTCCCTGGAACAATCCCAGCAAGCCATGCCCCAAGGGGAAAGGAGGGCAGCAGCCTAGGACCTGGAAGATCTAGCTTTACCTCTGTTGGGTGATGTCAGGCACATCCATGCCATTGCACAGTCCCAGTTGGTCAAGCTCACCAGACATGAGACTGCTTCCCCATCCCAGTTTAACGGTGGTTTAATGCAGGATAACTGAGAGGGAGGGGGAGCCCAGCACTCTGTGAGACCTGCGCAGGAGCTGCAGGTTAATAAGGCAGTTGACCCCCATGTACTCGTGACAAGTGTCTCATGAGAGGTGTGACTTGGGACGGGCAAGGGATGGGCCCCGCACCTTTGTCCCCCACTTGCGCCTTCACCCAAGCAGTGGCTGCGGCGATGCTTTCAGTGCTGGTGACATCCAGGATCACTGTCTGCAGCCGCTCCGATGCCTCCTTCCCCAGTTGCTCTGCCCCCTTCTCTGTGAGACAGGCCGCTAGCACTCGCAAGCCCCGCCGATCCAGCTGCCGGGCCAGCAAGTTCCCGAAGCCAGAGTCGCAGCCAGTGATCAGGACATATTTCTCTGGGAGGCTCTCAATGGTCTGTCGCTCCTGATACCATCGGTGCAAGAGGTAGAGCCCCAGCAGGGCGGCCAGGTACAGCCACATCCTCCCCAGTGGTCTCTGGGGTGAGAGGGGAAGAAAGCTTTACAAGGCACTGACTGGCCTGGTGAATTCAGGAGATCCAGGTTTGATTCCTCGCTTTGCCACCACCAACTGCCTGCCTGACTGTAGTTAAGTCACTTGCTCTCCCTGGGCCTGTTTTCCCATCTACATAAATAAATCTTCCTCCCTTTGTGGGCATAAACTGAGGCAGGACCTGTCTCTCACTTTGTGTCTCTGTGATGCCTGGCTTAATGGGGCCCTGATCTCAGCTGGCTCTTCTAAGTGCTACTCAGCTATTCACAACATGCCCTGTGGGCAGGGCAGCATATAGCTGCAGAGTGAATGGTCGGGCCAGCCTGTGCTATGTCTGTTTTGGGGCCCGGTAGTAAAGACAGCCCCCGGGGTGGCTGTAGAGGGTGTTTCATGTCCAATGAGGCCAGAGCTCTACTGCTGCCTGTCCTTTGCCCCTGGTTCCACACAGGCTATCAGCACTGGGGCCCTAACTCCCCCACACTGGGTACTAAACTGAACTTTGCACTCAGTTCAGCTGCACCCATCCTCTCCTGATGGCAGCAGCCTTTTAACCCTGCAGGCTCAACTCCCACTGAGGGGAGTTTGGAGCATACTTGGGTCTTCCCATAGTCAATAACAGAGGTGGGACCAGGCCCCATGCCCAGAAGCTAGCTCCCTGAGCAAATCATTTCCTCATATTGCAAGACCAGGCTGGTGCGATGGAGTGAGGTAGTTGCTTTCTGGGCAGGGAGTAGCTCAGATTTAAAATCCAGGCAGCCAAGCTAAACCCATTCTGGATAAAAATTTACTTGTGCTGAGGCATGTTTGTCTGACCCCATGAAATCCCAGTAACCAAAGTTGCCAACCTTTGGCAGCAAGGTCTGTCTTGGAGACTGCTCCTTCTCCCCCTTGCCTACTTTCCACTCCCACAACACCCCTCAGCTCAGAGCAAAACCTGCCACCTTAGGTGGAGCAGCTGCAACATCCCGATCCTGCAATCTACTTACCTGGGAAGCGTCTACAGGGAGAAGCTCAGCCCAGCTAGGTCACAGCCTCCAGCACTGTGGGCTTCGTCCTTTGGAATCAGTCTAGATTTCGGGTTCCTGGATGGAAAGAGGAATGATTAGTTCTAGGTGAGCAGCCTGTGATTGGTTGGGAGAATCAGGTCCCACCCATCCTCCCAGCCAACTGCAGAAGTTGGAGATATGGACCATGGAGAGGGGACAATTGGCCTCCATGGGGCATCCTTCAGTGCCACTAGATGCAAGACAGAAGAATGCAACGTGGCTGAGCAGGGAACTGAGTCCAGCTGGGGGTGGGACTCTTCTTCCCCCCAGGTGTGAGAATGAATCCAGCTGGAAAACTGACTTCTGTGCGGCTCTGTCTCCAACAGGCGCAGCTGTGGGTGGGGTTATTTATCCTCGGGGTTCCATCTGCCGAGGATTAACATGCAGCAAACAGGTCAAGCTGTGCACATTCCCCTGCTAAACGCCTGAGAAGCTGCAGCTCTAGGTGGTTATCAGCTACCCCTTGTTTAACCCCTGATTAAACATTCATGAAAACACCTGATTTATCAACACTTTTTCACCTCTTAATAAAGGCAATCTAACTCGTAAAGGGCAGATTCTCTCTAAATACTGCTTGTTGACAAATATTCTTTCCTGGCTGCCTCCACCTGTTGTTTCTTGTCATACTTAGATTGTAGCTCTTTGGAGCAGGTTTTCTCTTTTTGTTCTGTATTTGTACAGTGCCTAGCACAACAGAACTCTGGCTACTATTAACTATAAATAGATAATAATGACAAGTGTTTTTATTTAGTAATATGTAGATCGGATGCCTGACAAGCACAAACATTGGTAAAAGAACGTACAAGAGAAAGTAAAAATAAAGGTGCAATTAATTTAATTGCAGCTAATCAGCTTTCATTCAAAACATTTTTTTTCTAAATTCGGCTTCCAAGTCTAGAAGGGACCGTCTGGTCTCTTGAAGAACACAGACAATCAAACTTGCCCAAAATGATTCTTGGGTAAGTTCTTTTAGGAAAAATCCAGTCTTGATTTAAAAACGATCAGTGGGGGAGAGTCCACTAGGACCCAGGGTAAATTCTTTCACTACTCTCACTGTTAAAAACCTACATCTTATTTCCTGTCTGAATTTGTCTAGCTTCAGCATCCAGCCATTGGACTGTGCTGTATCTTTGTTTGTTAGATCAAAAAGCCCATTATTAACAATTTGCTCTCCATAAAGGTACCTAGACTGCGATCAAATCATCCTGTAATAGTCTCTTTCTTAACAGGGTGAAATTCTTGTGTCTGTCATTCTAAAGCAGGCTTTCTTCCATCCTTCTCTTAGCTCTTCTGAGAATGCTCCCCAATTTATCAACATCCTTCTTGAAATGTGGACGACCAAACTCACCGCTGTTCCAGAATCAGGCACACAATTGTCAGCTACAGAGGTGAAACAACTTCTCTACTGCTTATCACGATTCCCATTTATGCATCCAAAGCTCACATTAGCCCGTCTAGCCATGGTGCTGCACTGGAAACACACGCTCAGCTGCTCATTCACCATGACCCCAAATATTTTTCAGCATCCCTGCTTCTCAGGATAGCAGAGCCTGTCCTGAGAGCATGACCTGCATCCTTTACTCCCAGATAGCCACATTATCATTTAAACCACTCAGACCTGGTCTACACTGATAGTGAAATTTGACATAATGCTGCTGACCATGACCTTCTGTAGCCCTTGTCTCCACTGCCAGAGCAGCACATTTGAAATAAATGAAGCAGTAATTAGACCTGCTAACACCACCCCTGCAAGTGGTGTGGCATTGAGGTTGGAATCTACAATTCAAATTTAGGTCCCTGTAGCCAGAGAGCAGCTCTACTGGTTTTTCCTGTCCCCCTTCCATGACAACATAGCTCCTCCGCACTTGCAGTCCAGGCAAGTTTTCCATTAATTCCTCTCCCTGCATGCAGCACTGTATCTGTCCGTTGTGCCTGCAGCAGAGAAACAGCAAGGAAAGCTTTCCCTGCCTTTTTTTCCATTAGAGAAGGAGGGTGGAGTGAATGGATGACTACAGCCTCCATACAAACCCCTGCACCTAGTACCTCCAACACAATGCCTTCTAGCAAGTAATGTGAACAGTGGAAACATGAGACCCTGAGCAAGCAATCTGCTGTGATCAGTCACCTTTGCCTTCTGTAATTCAACAGCCTAAGACTGAATTACAAGTCCAACCTCCCGTGTACACAAGACCATAGTTTGCTCACGCCCTGTGATAGATTGCTCCATGAATCTGGTCTGATGTGCCCATGTGACTCCCCAATCCCCACACTTGAACCCAGAATTACCTCACTTTGCCAGGTGACTACCCACTCCTGAATCAGTCCACACCAGCCTCCTGTGTGTAATCAGTCCCAGGGAGTGGAAATGTGCATACAGGTCAGCCCCCAAACAAGTGCTCTCAGTCCCCAGATCCCACACAAGGAACTCCCATCCTACAGAAATTGGAACCCAACTCCAGCCCCCACAGACACACGTCCATCCATTTAACATCAAAATGGATTGGCCCAGCTTTCCTCATCACACCCCCTTGTGACTCGGGCCTCCTGGGACAACCTCCTCAATGTGCCAAAATCAGGGCAAGCTCCAAAACCAGGAACCAAACCCCCAAACCACTGATTGGTGGTACTTAAACCAGCCTCCCAGTCAGTAACAAAACATGCTTCTGATTCCCCACTCTGGTCATCACCAAGCAAACAAAATAGAAACAGCCTCCCCTTACTGAACATCAGCTCCTTCAGTCCCTACCTAGCCACTGGGTCTCTTAAAGAAATAGGTTCTCCTGACCCCCAAAGAGCCAGCCACATCACCCAGAACAATATAGGCTTGGATCTTACCCAAAATACCATGCTGCCAGCCAATCCTTTAGTAACTACAATTAAAGAATTAATATAAAAAGAAAAGAAACAAAATGAGAGCTGTTAAGGGGTCAAAGTGAATTACATACATACAAATGATTTAGAGTCCAGGAAAGCAAGTCCTTGATGAAGTCCTTGATGAATTTGGAGTTTGCAGGTTAGTCCATTTCCTCTGGTAGACATCCAGCACCTGAGTGGCTCCCCGACCTGCCACCCGGCCAGCAACCAACAAGCCCTGCAAGCGGGGCACGCCGGCTCCCTGAACCCCCAGCCAACAGCTTGGAAGCCAGGCGGTGTGTCAGCTCCCTGACCTGCCGCCTCGCAGTGGCAGGCTAGCCGGGGGAGGGCAGGATTCCTGCCCCTGCTGCCCTGCAGCTGCTGCAAAGCCAGAGGGGTGCAGGCTCCCTGCCCAAGCCACCCGGCAGCTGCTGCGAGAAGCGGGGTGCCCTGCAGTCCCTCCTCAGCCACCGGACCAGCGGCGGGGATGCAGAGTGCATGGGAATCCCTGCCCTGGGGGCTTTTTACCCCTGCCCGTCTCTCCAGGTGAGAGCCAGGCAGGGGATTGGGTGGCAACAGGGCCCTGCCGCCACACATCCTAGGGTGCCCCTCTCCCAAACTGAACTAGCAAGTCCAGTGTCCTTGAATTGATTTAACAAGTTTTATTTCGCTTTGTGGGTGAAATCCCACTTCATCAGATGACCCAAACTGAAAAACACAAATTATGTGGACACGGCGGCAACTCCTGCAAATTTATCAAGAGCAACATTATTGATAGGTAAAATTAAGCCTCACGAATGCTCAAATCTGAGGATTTTTTTTCCCAAGCCCTAGATGTTTGCTCCCCTGCCAGTGGGAAATGGGACCCCACTTGAACCTTCCCCTGGCCTGGGGAGGGTGGAGACCCCTAATGTTATACCAAGAAGGAGACCTTATGCAGGGGACAAGGCAATGAGCTGCATTTATTGAAAACACAAAAGTTTCTATAAACTAAAGGCACAAAGAAAAATCAACAGTTCTGTCTTGTTCAAAGTTTAAACCCCAACACACACACACACACACACACACACACACACATTTCTGCAACAGAAAGGGAGATAGTTACCAGCCTCACCTTGCTCGAGTCTTACCCACTGGCCCAGTGGGAGATAACGAGTACAGGAACACGGTCCCGTTGGTTGCAACACAATGCTCCTGGAGTTGCAGAATGAACTCAAAGTCCTTTTTTTTATCACCCTTTGTTTAGGGCCAAAGTCAGAAATTAACATATTCTGTCAGTTGTTTTCATTCTTTGCACATGACTCTTTGCTTGTCCTGCTCCTATTACAGTCTTTATCATGTTGATGTGGTATTGTTTTCATTCTTTGAACATCTGATCCTTGCTTATCTTCAGTCTGGCATTCTTCACCTCCCAAATTATACGTCCCCTTTTACTGCTACTTTAGGTGATTTAAAAAAGAAGAAGGGTAAGAAAGTTTAGAAAGGTTTCACCAGCACATTCTTTTCAATTAAAACATTAGTTAACAGTCCTTATCATCAGTCTGGCAACTTTAAAACACAATTGTCGCTCACTGCTGTCTTCTTTACAGCCCCTTGGCAAGCTTATCTTATCAATTTTAAAAGGGATAGCCGTGTTAGTCTAGTCCAGTGAAAAAACAACAAGGAGTTGTGTGGCACTTTAAGACTAACAGATTTATTTTTTGCATGAGCTTTCGTGGGAGAAGATCCCACTTCCTCAGATGCTTCGAAGATGGGTGAACTTACAGAAAGGAATGAAACTAAATGCAAGGGGGTGTAAAACATAGGATCAGGTCATAAAGTAACAGTAAATCAGAGCAGTTTACAGGCTCAAACCATGGGAAGCCTGAAGTCAAATTACCCTTTGTAATGGGAAAAGAATCCATAGTCTCGATTCAGTCCTGCTTTCACAGAATTTAGCCTGCATATTAATTCGAGTTCAGCTGTCTCTCTTTGAAGTCTTGATGTCCCAGGTACAGCTCTAACTGTGGGTGTCTGGTGTTACAAGGTGAATCATTCAGGGTTACAGGATATTTCTTTTGTTCTTGCTTAAAGTCAATTATCTTTGTGTAAGAGGAGGGAGGAAAAGTTCAGACTAAAATTCACAACTTTGGTCAGCTTCTAAAGTCTATGGGTAATTTTAGGCCAGTATGGTCTAGAGAGGATCAAAGCTGAGGCTGGGAGGGCTGTACTATGGCTTGGGAGGCAGCAGAGGGGCTGAAGTGAGGAGGGTGGGGGATAAACAGATCGTGGCTCCGAAGCAGGAGGGATGAGCGCTGGGAGAGTGTTATTTCATGTAAATGTGTGAACTGGGTGTGTGTGAATGAAGGGAGTGTATGATGGGATCTGTCAATGCCAGCCTGTCCTGATGAAATAAAAGTAACACTTTAATGGCTGAATGATGCAAACAAATCTCTGAAAAGCAAGAAGGAGACAACCCAGAAAGAGAAGAACAAAATACAAGATGAAACTTGTGTCTGCAAATGGCTGGTGATCAGTTCTCGCAGAGGAGCCCTGAGGCAGCAAGACAGACCAAATCCCATAGACTGACATAAGAGTGAGCAAATATAAATGATGGGTAAAAATGTTCAGGCCTATGAGTGACAGAAGTTACGCCAATACAGATAGTAGCATAGGTGTAGTCTCAGCCTTTTTAATTTCTCCTCTTACAGAAGCTCTTACACACCCTTAATCCAGGACGGAGTTTATAATAAGGCCACCCAGCCACCAGATATGGCAAGAGCTGGATCAGGACCCAACCGGGTTCTCAGAGCGGCCTCCATCGGCAGCAGCAGAATCTGGATCCTATTCCAGCTGGGGTCCTGGAGTGGGCTCTGGCAGCAGTGACAGGAGCCAGCTCAGGCCCTGGTCCTGGAGTGGCTGTCGCTGCTGGCAGCAGGACCAGGATCAGGCCCTGGCCAGGGTCCCAGAGCTGCTCCTGGATTTGGCTTCAGGAGCCAGACTGGGCCTGAGGCTGGCAGGAGAAGGGGAGTGGCTGGGGCAGCTGTGGAACCCATGCCTCAGTCATTTCTCTTGCCCTTTATGGTTCATCTCACTGAGGCTGAGCAGGAGTCAGAAAAGCATCAAGGCATTCAATGGATGAGAAGAATGGCCAGACTTACAACAGTCAATAGAAAAATAAGCAAGACTTTAGGCAAGAAACCCTAGTGCTCCAGGGCATGAACTGACCGCTAACTACGGAGGGCCAGGAGGACACTATCCTAATAAGCAGGTTATGCTACAGATGCCTCTTGCAGGGGGTCCTTCCTCTTGCTGTTAAACTAGAAGAGCCTGGTCACTTATAGAATAGAATACAATCATAGGGCTGGAAGGGACCTCATGAGATCATCGAGTCCAACCCCCTGGGGCTTGAAGCCATATGGAGAAGGGCTATAGGGCTAGATGGAAAGTAGTTCTGATCTTGTTCAGCAAGCCTGTCTCCCTAAAGCCTGCGGGCAGGTTTGTCAGTCCCCCAGGACTAAACAGCAGAGGGAGAGGGTTGGTAAGTGATTCTAGCTGCCTGTAGTGATTCAAGTGTCTCTGAATGTGAGTTCCAAGGCCCTGCCTGCCCGGGGAAGAGGAGGTGATCAGTTTAGTTTCCTAATTCTGCTAAATAAGCAGGCAAATGGCTAACCCCATCATGAAAGGTTAAATGATTCCTTGGATGACAGCAGCCCTTAGAAGCCTCGGTCAAGTTTAGGGCCCTGTGTGCTAGGACAAGAACAAATAGAGAGGAGAACTACAGCCTGCATCCTCTAGAGGGAGAACGGAGGCAACCTTGAGCCAGGTTGGTGAACTGGAGGCAGAATCTGAGCCAGCCAGGGGATGATCATCACATGCAGGGGGGACGGGGAGAAATCCAGTGGGGTTTTGACTAGGGATGTAGAAGCACAACTGTTCAAATGTTTTAAACAGCTGGTCACTGTTTAAACTAGGGTGAGGGAAGCATCAGTTGGGCGAGGCCCAGCTTCCTGCCAGGAAGAAGAACTGGGCATCTCTTGCAGCCAGTAGGTTTGGTGCCCAGTGGGTGGAGGAGTTGTCACAGCTGGGCTTGCTTCCCGTCAGCAACAGTGAGGGGGTAAGCTGCAGTTTGGCTGGCTGACTGGGAGGGAGGTATGGAGGAGCCCAGCCTGGGGGGAGAGGGGGGGAAGGGGGCAAGCTGCAGACTCAGCTTCCCATGAATGGGGGAGGTGTAGAGCTCAAGGTGTGGGGTAGCTGCAGATGGGCTCACCCTCCACCAGGGTCCACGACTCCTGCCCAGCTCCCGAGGAGCCAAACCCAGCTGTGACTATCCTCCCACTTGCTGGGCTCCACACTTCCCCACCAGCAAGAGCTACTCCTCCACCCAGCGTTTAACCATTTGAAAAACAATTTCAAATCCATTTAAATGTTCTAAAAATTAAAACATCCCTGGTTTTGCCTCCAAACCATGGCAGTTCTGGCTGCACTTTGCTTTCAAAGTTCAGGCTAGGGCTGGGATTCACAAGTGCTCGTTGAGCCATTAATGGATCTTTAGCAGTTGCTTTGCAGCTCCCTGGGTGAGAGCTGGGGCTGAAGGGGGCCATTTAAATATCCTGCAAAGAAAAAATCAAGGAGTCATGTGGCACTTTAAGACTAACAGATTTATTTTTCGCATGCACTTTTGTGGGAGAAAATCCCACTTTGTCAGATGCTTCGAAGATGGGTGAACTTGGGTTAAATATCCTGCCCTGGCCTGCTCTCAGTGGGTTGGAGCAGCCAGGGCAGAGGCAGCTCACAGCTGGAGACTCCCCTGCTTAGGCACAGGTAAGCAGTGTGCTGGGAGAGGGGTCTCAGTAGCTTGGCGTGGGCTGGAGAAACAAAGAAGAGGTTTGGCTTGGGGGCATATGTAAGGTGGGGGGAGCTGCCCGGACCCAGCTGGAATAGGCTTGAGGCTGAGGGGTGCCAGCTAAGCCAGGAACCAGAAGATCAGCTGCACAGGGGCCCCCACCCCAGCTTAGGAGCAGCCAGGACTTCTGAGCTCCCTGACCTGCTTGGCTGTCATAGGGAATTCTCTCAGCACTGCAATATAGCAAGTAAGAGAGTGGGAGCCAGGGAGACTCCTGGAGGGGGGGAAGGGTGGCAAGTAATGAAGAAAACCTGATCCTGTGTTTTACACCCCCTTGCATTTAGTTTCATTCCTTTCTGTAAGTTCACCCATCTTCGAAGCATCTGAGGAAGTGGGATCTTCTCCCACAAAAGCTCATACAAAAAATAAATCTGTTAGTCTTAAAGTGCCACACAACTCCTTATTGTTTTTTTACTGGACTAGACTAACATGGCTATCCCTTTTGAAATAAACTGCTTAAGTCAGGCTTGTCCAACACGCGGCCCAGGGCCAGAATCAGGCCCGCTAGGGGCTTTGATCTGGCCAGTCGAGTGCTACTGCAAGAGCCTGGGAGCTGCAATACTTTTGCTACATCAAGAGTGTGGGCAGACATTGACAATTTGTGCAAGCAAAAGCAATGCCAAACATTACACTAATCATTATTTTATTAAAGTTTATTAACAAAGGTAAATTTGTATGTCTTATCTCAGTGTTTCCCAACCAGTATGCCACAGCACACAGGTGTGCCATCAGGCCTGAGCAGGTGTGCCACAAAATTTTTTGAAAAACTACTCAAAGAGCTGTGGGTTGGCTTATTGACTCATGAATATTCATGAGTTCATTTGGAAACTATATGGTGGTGTGCCGCAGATTAATTAAAGGTAGCAAGGTGTGCCATGGCAGAGAAAATGTTGGGAAACACTGTTTTATCTATCAAAAACTTTCTCACTGGCCCCTGACCCTGCCAGCAGGTTCGAAGATTTGAGGATCTTGGGGGGCAACCACTGCACCCATGGGGTACGGGGTGGATCTGGGGTACACTTTATTAAAATGAGTATAGGGTAAGGTGAGCAGTGGTCGGTGTATGTCATGTTTGTCACAGTGGTTTCTGTAAAGTGTTGGGGGGTACCTAACTTTCTGGAGTGGGGACAGGTTGGGGAACAATGGGGTTCTTCAACTAACCTACTAACACTATAGCCCTACTCACTATAACCTAAAGGCTACGTTAACACACTATAGGAAAAGGGGGGGGTACAATGCAAATTAGTGTGCGGCAGTGGCAGAGAAGATAAGTAGCAGGGAAGCTGGGGCCTGAAGAGGAGTAAAGGCAAGTGGGGGGGGTGTCGAAAGGCAGCGGGGTGAGGAGGTGCTTGGGGGTTGGGGTAAGGGGACAGAGGCAGGAGAGGGGCTGTAGGTGTGTGGGAGTGTGGGCAATGGGGAGAAGCAGGAGGGGCTGAAAGGGGATTCAGGGGTCTGTGAGGGAAGCAGAGGAGGGCAAAATGGTAGGGAAGACAGGAGGGGTTCGGGGGAAGCGGCTGGCGGGGAAGGCAGGAGGGGTTCGGGGGAAGCGGCTGGCGGGGAAGGCAGAAGGGGTTCGGGGGAAGCGGCGGTGGCCGCGGGAGTGGCTCGGGAGCCGCAAAGGAAGCGGGAGCGCCGCTGGAGAGCCCGACACGCCGCAGAAAAGCGGCTGGGACCTGGGGTGCCGTGGAAAGCGGCGGAGGAGCCGCAGCAAGGGCGGGGAGCCCGCAGGAAGCCGCAGGAAAGCGGTGGCTAGGGCGGGGAGCCCGCAGGGAGCCGCAGGAGAGCGGGAGCAGCTCGGGAGCCGGGAGCCGCAGGAACGCGGCAGATACGGGAGCGGCTCAGGAGCCGGGGGCAGGAGGTGAGGAAGAACGGCTGGCAGCCGGGGCAGGAAGGGCGGCCGTAGGAGCGGCTCAGGAGCCGGGAGCCACAGGAAGCGGCGGAGGACAGGGAGGGCTGGCGGGCTGCCACGGGAGCCGGGGAAAAAGCGGCGGGGGGGTCGGGGGAACCGGCGGCGGCCGCGGGAGAGGCTCGGGAGCCGGGAGCCGCAGAGAGCCGCAAGGGTAGCGGGGCGGGGAGAGCGGCTCGGGAGCGGGGAGCCACAGGGACAGAAGGAAAGTTGAGGCACACCGGGGATCCCAGAAATGAAGAGGGAGCAAGTAAAGTTAAAGAGAAAAAGGTTTATTTAAGTTGGGGAGGTTACAGAGGGGAGGGCAAAGGCAACTTAACCAAACAATTCTAAAGGCTAGGAACTAAAGGAAACAATCTTAACAGCTAACTTAATACTTCTAAGGCTACCAATTAACTTTATAAAATGTTGCAAAACACAATACTCTTAAAGCAAGTTCAAACAACCCAGGAGGAAAAGAGATACACTGGGTGATACAAAGTAGCAAGAAGCAATTACAGACACGGGGAGCTCCTAACACAAACTGGAGCTGCAAGCAAACAGAAAGGTACACACGCAAGCCTGTAGAGCTGGGGAAAGCAGTTTTAAAGCAGCCCTAAAGAAATAGAATAACTTTTTTCTTAGAGAAAGGTTGCAGGGCAGACTCTTACCACTCCTAGCAGCAAGGGTAACAGCATTACAGGCTGGAGGAGACTCGTAATCGGCAGGCAGTAACTCGTGGGGGTAACTCATGGATACGCTCTAGAGGGAACTCGTGAGCGGAGGAGGCAGCTTCTGGTTGATCAGGCCAGGAGAGATGTTGAAAACCATCCTGCCTGAGCACCCCAGAACCTCAGCTTTTAAAGACTATTTCCCGCCTTTCCCTGATTACAGGGAATGTGGGGAACAATGGGGGTATGAGTCATGCCCTGCAGGACCTTGCAGTTAGGCAGAGCCCACCTACACCAAGCCCTGCAAAACAATGGGCCCCCAGGGTGGTAATGGCCATCCAGTTGAGTTCAAGGGGGCCATCTAGTTAAGGTGAAGAAGCCATTGTTCACTTCACACGTTCTATGTACTTTAATGAGGGCCTGGGAGGGGCGGCCATCAAAGTAACTGCTATGAGTCACAGACAGCCCCCAGACTGAGAAAAAATTGCAGTGTGGCACCTCATTTAAAAAGGTTGGATGCCCCTGCCTTAGGTTAATTTTTCCTGACTTTGTACCACTTTTAAATTAACTTTAGATTTAAAAACAAAACAGAACAAAACCAACAAACAAATACCCCCACACTATTAGTTGCAAATATTAGTGCCCTGTTTTTTGGGGAGGTGAGGGGGAGTAGGGGGTTTAAATGCTATTCTGGTTGCCAGAGTTTTGTGGAATCCAAACCTTTAATTCTTTAGAATTGGAAAGCACAGAAAGTAGGGTGCTACCTTGAAGAAATCTATGAATTTTGTGTAAGGCTATCATAGAACTATTATGGAAAAGGATAAATAGCCTTCTAATGACGATTGTTAATTTTATTTCTCAGGCTCACCTTTATTCATAATCTAAAATTACTAGTATTTTGTACTATTACTGAACTTCAAAATATTCTTGGGGCTGTGTCCCCCTTCATTGTAAGGCTTCTCTTGGCTCAGGGGGGTGTACTCAGTTTATGTGAGGGAAGATGATTTATGATGGAGAAAAATGAAAGTGACCTAAGAAGGGAAAAAAACAAGGCAGTGTTGTCCGAACACAGGTTGGTTGGTTGTTTTTTAAAGGGATGCTATACGTAGGAAGAGTACTTAGTGAAAATTATGACTCAAATATTTCAATTTACTGATAGAATTTTTTGAGCAAGATTGTAATGAAATTGGACACTCTTATGGGTAACGACTATAGAAAGGGCTTATAGTTGACTCTAGAAGAATCTGTTACAGGCGATATATTCAACCTCCATGCTTCAAGGATCAATTCAATTTGTACCTACTGGAGGTTGTGTGCAGAGATTATCCCACATCTGTGTCCTGCAGTATTGGTGACATTTTTCTTTTGTACATCTGGTTCTGGGCTAAGGCAGAGACAGGACACTGGAGTTATTGCCAAATGCTTTGTTTCAGTTCTCTGTGTACCCAAAGACCTCTTTATATCTAACAAGTAATATATTTTAACTACTTTTTATTTGAGATGGCCTCAAATGTCTTTGAAAATCAGTGTATACAACACTTCATATTAAATTAAGACCTGCATTGACAAAGCAAAAATAAAATGAATACTTTGTCTGTAGGTCCATGACATTTTGTATTTTTTTCAGTACTGAAGGCAGCTGTTCTTCCTCTCTTCTCCCATGTTCCATCCACTGTTCCCTCTAAGCTGTGCGCGTGTGTGCGCGCGCACAGGTCACGAAACCTGCACACACAACAAAATAAAGTGCACACAAAAAAATTCAATAGTGCTAATACTGGTGCTCACAAAGAAATGTTTTTGCATACACAAAGAAATTGTTTGCACACACAGTCTACGAGTAGTTAGAGGGAACATCGGTTCCATCCCAAGAATTAGGGCTCACTTTTATTGCTAAATGTTAACTAAAAGTAACTTCAAATTGATGATTTACTTCAACAAAGCCTTCATTATGCAATGTGTCATCAGCCAATTAATTTTCAGTAAAAGATCTAAAACCTGTATGTTTTAAAAAGTGAACTATCATTAAAACACATCATATATTGTTAAAATGTATATGCAAATTGTTTGTTCACATCAGCAAACATTTTTTGTTATTAAAAATCAATATGCATCTCTGTTCTGTTATGCAGTTTCTTAACTAGCAGGCAACACCCCTTGTGGCTCTCAAACCACTTGGTTACTGAAGGAATTTTAAAAAATGACTCTTCTTATCTTTTGGGTTGCTGATCCCTGGGCTAGGGCTCATGAATTCACACAGAGAGTGACCAGCCAGACTAAGACTCAGGGGGAGGGAATCTCATCAACTCCTGTGGGGTGGTGGCCCTGCCAGGAGCTAGAAGGAAACTCCGGGGTAACGCACATCTCTCTGCCCCCAACTTTAGAGTCTCAGAGCAAGCCCTGAGCCTGTACCCTGGGCCTACCCTTCAGTTTCTGTCCTCTCCAGGAGTCAACCAGTGCAAGTTCATCAGTCCAGCCTGTCCCTGGCCTGGAGGTCCAGCTTCCCTGCTGAGCTGTGGAAATCTAGAGATGTTGAGGAAGACAATAGGAGGAAGACCATTAGTGCAAGACTGGCAGAATCCACGGGGGTCGCGGACAGGGCCAGGAAGCGCCATGCACCATGGAGGAAACCAAGATGCAGAAGCCCCGGCGCCTCTGGCCACAGGGCATCCTTGGGGGAGGTTGAGGGAATGATAGGAGGACAGGATGCAGAAGCAGAGAGGGCGAGCTCTGTAGGCCAAGGATTAGCAAAAGGGACTATGGAGGGGTAGTGATTGCTGGGAGTCTCTGGGGGCAGCTCCAGGGGAGGCCCATAGCTCCCTCTGAATGTGGATCATTCAATGTGAGCCCCCTTATCACTGCAAACGTTCCCTATGAGATTGAGATCAGAGCCAGACTGGCTGTGTCCCTGACTCCTGCAGCTTGCACGGAGCTTCCCATCTGCCAGGCCTTTCTTTGTGCATGGCCCAGCACACCCCTTGGCAATGGGGAACGGGGATGTTACAGAAGTGGGCTCTAGGAGAAAGTGCGTGATGCTCTGTGTTCAGGTCTCATTTATAAAGTGTGATTAACCCATTTTAACAAACAGCCAGTTGTGAGACAGGCCAACAGGTGGCTCAGAACCGCAGCTTATTTCCACCCACTGCACTTTCCATGCTTGGGCTTCTGTTGCATGTGGCTGCGTGCCGAGAAGCTGTGTAAAACATCTGCTGAGCTTTTTCCAAAGGGGATCTTAGTATCAAAGTTCGTTCACCTGGTATTTGACCCAGTGCCTGTCCTGGGGTTACTGCAACCGGCAGGCCTGACCCCAATCGGACAGCGAAGGGAGGGCTTCGCTTGACAGGGAGAGAAATGGCAATGGTTTGAAGAACAGCCTTTCTTGGGTGTAGGCTGAGTCCTTTCCCTGTCCTGATGACAGCCAGGGTGGTGGTGTTCCCTCCTGGAGGCAGTCTGCTAGAGCGGGGCGCCAAGCTGCTCTCATGCCAGAGAGGAGGGGGATCTAGTTTCCTCTTTGTTGTGAGGAGATAAGTGAGAAAGGCCATTTCCTCTCTGGAATCCGGCTGCGATGCCTCAAACGGGGTCTGTTCGGTGCATGGGTTATACAAACGGCCTCCTGGAAAGCCAGATAAGGGACTCTAGTTAAAGTGGCCTCATTTCCCCCTGCCCAGCACTTTGGTGCTGAGTGAAATATAGCCTGGTGTGGGGGCATTGTTTCTGTCCACCACCTTGCTCTGCACAGAGCCTTCCTGCCCTTGGCCTGGGGGAGCTGTTGTTCACCAGGCCCTGGCAGCTTTCGCTAGGCTGGGGGTCTAATGGCCGGGTTGGGAAGGAACCGGAGCCAGTTTCCTGTAGGGTATTTCAAACAGGCTTAAAATGGCATGCGAGTCACACTGTGTTTCTGGGGGCTCTGTTGGGAAGCCTGGGAGGGTGGCAGAACAGCCAGCCGTCAGCAGTTAATGCCTTCTCTCTGCCTTAGGCAGCAGTCTGCTTTATGTCTCTGTCTTGCGGTCCTGGGGCCTTAGCGTGAATGCCAAGAGCTCAGTGTAGTGCTGTCAGGGTCCAGCAAGAGTATTTATGGCTCTCCTCTCACTGCTCTGTGGGTGAGTGTGTGGCACAGATGAAACCGATCCACAGTGGGTGTAGATTGTGGGGCTACCAGAGTGACTGAGAATCACTGAGAGGTGGGGGGGGGGGTGAAATGTTAGGGAGACACAAAGCTCTTCCATTCCCTGTCGCTGTTTCTGAGCCACATTGGGCTCGATTCCCGGCAGTCAGTGCCCAGTTTCCAGCTGGGTGAATAAACCCACGGAAGAAGCTGTAAGGCTGAAACGGATGATCTGCTTCTGTAAAGGGGAAGCATTAGGAGCCTTTGCTGATTCAAAAGGTCTGCCACTCAGACAGCTGGGTTCCCTTCTCAGCTCTGCTGTGGGACTCTGGGCAGATCATTTACTTTCTCCGTGGTTCTTCTGCAAGGCGAAGATGGTGATGCTGTCCTCTCTCTCGGGGGAGGGGGGGGGCCTGAACAAGCAAAGTGACATGAGTGCCTCAGATGAAAGTGAATGCCAAACACGCAGTAAAAGACCCACAGCATGGCCACCATTGGCTGGGACAGCAGGCTTGGGCTTTCATGCTAAAAGTAACCTTCTAGACATGGCAGCTTGAGCTGGTGCTCCTCTGATGCCCACCCTCAGCTGTCAGAGACAGCCTGGACTGCAAGGTCTACTCAGCTCTTTTTTTCGCAAGAGACCAAGCCTGAGTCTCCCTCTCTGAGCTGTCTCTTTGTGTACAGGTAGTGCCAGATGCGTCAGAGGAAGATGTGCGTGAGAAACCCTGCAATGATGAGGTAACCTGTCCCAGGGAACAGCTCCACCTTCCCCCACAACCTGCACACACATTTAATTTAAAATCTTTCTCAGTATTGTGCTGAACAAGCTTGTTCTTCTCATACGCACCCCACCCACCCTCGAATCCTGCCATGCTCTTGGCTTCTAGAGCAGTAGAAGTTCCACAGGTTCACCACATGAACTTCTGGACTTCAAAAAGTCCTTCACTTCAGAGACAGACCTATACGAAACTTAACCAAAAGAACGACATCCTGCAGGGTGCAGAGCATCCTTGGGCTCAGCCCCTAGGACTGGGTGCAAAGAAGGCAGGTCTGGATGATATTCTGTTCTTGGCTCTGGGTGAGGAACATGGCAGAATGGTTAGAGCAAGAGGTGCCGAGAGTAAAACTTTCCTGGCTCGAGCATAGATTTGCTGTGTGACCTGGGACGACTCATTTAATCTCCTTCTGCCTCAGCTTCCTCACCTGTTAAGTGGCTAGAAAACCACTTCACTGCCTGACAAGTCAGTCATAAACCATAATTAAGGTTTGATTCAGGGGTCCTTGTATTGAAAGACAAAGGGCTGTAAGTACCACATCAGCTGTGTTTAGTGACACTTCTCCATGCAAAAACATCAGATCAGCTAGACTGGAGCCAGGCATAGAATCACAGAAGTGCAGGGCTGAAAGGGACCTTGAGAGGCCAGCTTGTTCAGTCCCTTGTGCTGAAGTAGTTCCCAGTAAACCTAGACCAGCCCTGACAGATGTTTGTCCAGCCTGGTCTTTAAAAGCTCCAGTGCTGGGGATCTCACAGCTCTCCTTGGAAGACGATTAATTAGAGTTAGAGAGGTTTTCCCCTATCTTGAACATAGCTCTACCATGCTGCAGATTAAGTCCATTACTTCTTGTTTTACCTTTAATGGATACAGAGAGCAACTGATTCCCGGCCCTGTTCAACGTACCTAAACGTATCCAAAGACCGTTCTTAGGTCCCACCTCAGTCTGTTCACGAGCTAATTATGTCCCATTTCTGATGACATGGGACTTCATCCATGAAAGCTCATGTGAAAAATAAATTTGTTAGTCTTTAATAGTGCCACAGGACTCCTGGTTTGTTTTGCTGAACTAGACTGGCATAGTACTCCCTGGAACACGTCCAGTTTTGTTAACCTTCTTCATAGCTCAGCTTCATAGCTTTTCTAAACCTTTGATCATTTTTCTTGCTCTTTTGTAGACACAACACTCCAGCAAAGGCATCATGAGTGCCAAGTAGAATGGGACAGTTACCTATGAGTCCTTACATACATCCCTCCCGTTAATACACCCTAGAATAACATTTGTCTTTTCTAAGCCCCAAAGAGGCAGCTGTGTTAGTCTAGTTCAGAAAACCAAACCAGGAGTCCTGTGGCCCTTAAAGACTAACACGTTTATTTATTGCATGAGCTTTCATGGGAGAAAATCCCACTTTACCAGAAGCTTGATGAAGTGGGATTTTTTTTCCATGAAACCTCATGCAATAAATGAATTTGTTAGTCTTTAAGTGCCGCAGGACTCCTTGTTTATTTGTCTTTTCTGTTAACTGCATCACCTATTTTCTTATCGTCGATTGTGATCCACCAAAGTGCTAGCAACCCCTCCCAGCTTGGTGTCATCTGCAAATTGCATCAGTGTGCTCTCCACCTCATTACTCAAGCCATCAATCAAAATACTGCTGGCACTGTCCTCCCACTTTGACAGCAAACCATTACTGACTACTCCTTTAACTAAGTATGCTCCCACCTAACTGCACTTTCATTGAAACCACATCTTTCTAGTTTTTCATGAGACTGCCGTGTGGAACAGCATCAAAAATCTTACTAAAATCAAGATGTTTTATGTCTACAGCTATCTGCCGTACCCATTAAGCCCATAACTCATGAGTGGCTAAAGAGACATGGCACCATCTCGCACTGCATAAGAGAACAAAGGCAACAATTCCTGTTTGTCATCCTGGTACAGAGTCCCGGGTGGGCCTGGGATACCTGCTTTCTAAGGTTTGTTGTTGTTAGAGGCTTGACTTATTGGGGCCACTACACTTCCTTGTTCCAGTTGGGCCTTCCTTCCGAAACGATTGTTGATCACAATGTCTTCTCTGTTCTGGAGAAGGAGATTTCCAGGAATTGTTTTCAGGCTCACAACTAGATGCAAAATGTTTTCTCTGAAGTCCTCCCCAAACCCCTCCCAACCACTGCTGGAACAGTGCCAGAGCCCCCTTCCCTTTCCCTCCAAACTGCAGCGCAATCACGTCTCAGTCATGAATTGTGTCGCTGTCAGGAGAGGGTTTTGTTGGAGGAATCTGTCTGCAGAAAGACTCAGCCGATAGAATAACTGGTCATGTGTAGAACAAGCTCTTACCTTCTGGCAGGGACATGGAGCTGTCCTCACTTGTTGCAAAGGGCTTGGATAGCTTGAGATGGCTGGAGCTAAAAAAGAGCAAATTGTGGAAAATTGTTATTGTATCATGTAGCACTGGAGAAGGAAGCCTCCACAGTTTGCTTTGCACATACACAGGGAAAGGCCCTCAAAGTTAAAACGGGGTAGCTGGTTTTCCACTTTCTGTCCTAAACAGACACCTGGCATAGGCTCTGTTGCACTGCCAAGGAGGCTATAACAGTGGAGGAAGCAATCAGAGTTGTAAGATCTTTGTACAGACTCAAGAATGGCCATTGGTCAGTCAAATGGTAAAGGTACTTTGGAAGAAAGCTGCTGTATAAATATCCTTTCCCTTGAGTCACTGGGAAGGAGTGTCTACCCCATGCTGGCCTTGGACACATGCTGTCACTGGGACATCCCAACGGGAGGCTGGTGCTCTTCAGCTCACAGGCTAACCCAGGAGCATGGGCAGCTCTCAGGTCAACACTCATGCCAACATACAGCAGTGCCTGCCCCATGCATGTAACGTGGGGATAAATGAATGACTGCAAGA
The DNA here is from genome assembly GCA_007922195.1 of Podocnemis expansa. NCBI lineage: Eukaryota > Metazoa > Chordata > Testudines > Podocnemididae > Podocnemis > Podocnemis expansa. The sequence goes on along the minus strand of ML682037.1, from coordinate 11,426,343 downwards.
GGGGGCTTAGCTATTATTGGGATGAAGGTCTAGACCAGGCGGGGCCAAACTGCGGCTCAGGAGCCGCATGTGGCTCCCGGGAGAACGTCAGCAAATCAGTTGAGTACAGGGGTCTCAAACATGTGGGCCACGTGCGGCCCGCACGACACAATTGTTACTGATATTTGCAATATCATTGTATGGAAAGGTTTCAGTGGTGTGGCCCTCAGGCTGCCGTGCTAATCTTCTTGCAGTCTTCACACGGCCCTCATGGTGATTTGAGTTTGAGACTGCTGGTTTAGTAGCTAAAACTATATGGCTGGATGCCTCAGTGCGGCTCTTAAAAGTCTAATAATCAACTTGAGGGGCTCTTGAGTTCCATAAGTCTGGCCACCCCTGGTCTAGACTGTAGACATACCCAAAGAGGGTTTGACCCAGGACTGGAATGAAGCCACCTGGAGCTTTATAGGCATTTTGCTATAGCCCCCCCACCCCCAACTCAGTGTGGCTGCTGCCTGTCAACACAGCGAAGCAGCGGGTGCCCTTCACCCTCCCTGGGTATAGTCACAGAAAAGCATGCCTTAGAAATAATGCCCCAGTGAGATCTGTGGGGCGAACACCACTTCTCATTGTCCTATCTCAGGTTCTCTGCACAAGTAGGCAGACCCCACTGCTTAGATTTTCATTGCAACCAGGAGGGCTAGAGATGATCTTCAAAAATGAAAGATGAAGTTCCTGATGCCATCCCATGACTGCGAGCTGGAGCCTTAGGCGGGATCAGTCACATTTAGAGCTGCTGTGACAGATTAGCCCAATGCCACGAAGGCCAACTTTTCTCTCTGCTTGGAAATGGCTAAGCCAGTGTGAATGCTGCCACAATCTAAATAATAATCAGGTGGGCTCTGTCTCAGCAACCTGGTTGGGCAAAAGCGGAGGCAGGGGTTCAGAGTGGGGCAGGTCTCTAATTTCCAAGCCTCTGGGTAGAAAAGGAAATCAACCAGGAAAAGCTGCATCGGAGGCTGACCCTCCAGGAATCCCAGCTGCTCTTGCCAGTCACAGGTGCCTGCTGGCCTGCCCTACTTTCATGCCCTACCAGTCCCCCACACCTTCTTCCCCTCTGACCTAGCTCTGTAGTGAAATCAAGCCCATCTTCATTCCAGCTGAGATAGATCCTGGGCATTGGAGATCATGCTGAACATTGCTTTTCACTGGGCTGTTTTCAGGATATCAGGCGATGATGTACGTTTCCTGTATGGCAGAGAGCTCTGGGGTGGAAGCAGCCAGTGAATGAGCCCACTCTTGGAACGAGGGTTCCTCCAGCACAGACAAGACTGGAGGCATCAAGGCAATAGCTGAGTCTTTCCTACCCAGCCGGCTCACCGTCAGCTTTCCGCTCCAGGTGAGCATGACCTGTCACTCTCCACCCGTCTTTTTCGCTTCTCCTCCAACCTATTCCAAAGGGCTAGATTTGGAGTCCCTCCAAAATATCCTCCTTTTCCTTTCTCCAGCGTTCTGAAAAAAGACAGTCAAACCCCATCCTTCTCCTGTAGCACCCGTGGATATTTCTGTAGCTGACTGCCAAGCTGCAGAGCATTCCTCTGGGTTCCATGGAAGCTTCCTCCCACCGACTGAATTCCTGAGCTTTCCAGAGACCATGGTGCAGTCTAACTACCTAGCTAGAATAGCATGCGCCTCACCTTTTCTCCTGTGTGGTCTTCCAGTGGCAACCCACAGAGACAGCAGGCTGTGAAGGTCAACTGCTTTTCTCTGCAGCTTGCACTTGTCACGCTTGGTTTGTGTTCTGCTTGTGATCCCAATGGGAAAAGGAAAGGCAAAGCAGATCTCTGGGAGAAGATGTGGGTAGCTGGACAGGTTGGCACCATGACAGGGGAGCTGACTGGAACATCTGTTCCTTTGATCCACGAAAGAGAGTGGTGTTGGAATTCAGTACATTTAACATCCTCAATGTTTTATGCTGACATCCTTGTCAGTGGCTCACAGCTCCACCAGCAATCGGCTTTTGGGACATTGCAACAGGCTCTGTATGGAAAAGGTCAGAGCCAGAGCTAAAGTGGGTGGATTTCCACCTGCTAAGGATCAGGCACACTGGTCTTTAAGCAACCCCATTATTGGGTTTAAGCTAATATTTGTGGAAATATGCTGGATGGTTTTCACTGGGGTGAAGAATCCACATTTTCCTTGGAAGGAATTCCTTAGGGGAATAAGTAATAACTTTGCTTACATAGCGCTTTCCTCCAGCAGATCTCAAAGCAGACAAACTTTTATAGCAAAAGAAGCAACGAGTCCTGTGGCACTTAAAGATTAACAGATTTATTTATTGCATGAGCTTTCATGGGAGAAAATCCCACTTTGTCAGACGCTTTGAAGATGGGGGAACTTAAAGAATGGGATGAAAATAAATGCAAAGGAGTGTAAGACATGGGGTCAGGTCATACTGTAACAGCAAATCAGAGCAGTTGTTAAGACTCAAACACTGGCAAACAGCACATAGGATTAAATCATGACTATAGCTTCTTTTCCCATTACAATAAATGATTTGACTTCACTCTCTTCTGTGTGCTGTTTCCCAGTGTTTGAATCTTAACAACTGCTCTGATTTGCTTTTACAATATGACCTGACCCCATGTCTTACACTCCCTGCATTATTTTCATCCCATTCTGTAAGTTCCTCAGTCTTCAAAGCATCTGACGAAGTAGGATTTTCTCCCACAAAAGCTCATGCGATAAATAGATGTTAGTCTAAGTGCCACAGGACTCCTTGCTTCTTTTGCTGAACTAGACTAACATGGCTCCCCCTTTGAATCTTTCACAGAGCTCCCAAGTTCTGAACCCCAGTCAGTCCCTGGGGATTACATCTCAGTGTGAATTCACAAGTAGGATGCTGCCATGGTTTCAGTTTAAACTTTGAAACAAACTCATTCAACCAGGAGCTGCGAACAATCATGTTCACGCAGCATTCCTCACAGATGTACTATACGTGCCTCTGCCTATCTGGTTCACTGGCTGCAGGGTTAGCTCTGTCTAAGGTGCTGAGGCTAGGAACTTTCGCTGTGCAGGAAGCTGTTTGCCGGCTGTGGTCGTCTTGTGCTGATTGCATCTCTTTCTTGAGATCTGTTTCAAATCTGAGACTGGCAAAGTCCCTTCTCTCAGGTTTCCAAAGCAGCAATTGCTAGAAAATTAGCCAAAAGACAAGTTTGGATGCAGAGGGAAGGTCAGTTTCATCTCTCTCCATTTTCAAGCTGCCCCATTTGGCTTAGCACAGCAGCTTTGAGGCGCAGGGATTAAACTTTTCCTTCCTACATGGACTGTGCTTGAAATTAAGGCTTTTTAACAAGAATCCCAATTTCTGGTTTCTCCCCAGCTGCCAAGAAGCAATAGAGGCAGCATGTGAGGCTGAGGAGCACACAAGGTTAGGAAAGCCACCCAGTTTCTTAGAGAGGTTTAGCTTCAACGATCACATTTATTCTTCCACTGAAGAGAGACCCAGAACCCCGCAGCAGCCACTGACACACTGATGTCAGGTGCCGTTAACCCATCAGGCTGAACAATTATAAAAAATAAGGGCCGTTTGCCTAAGTGGGAGTTGCAGTCATTTGAGAGTTGCCCTAATTATGGTTGGTCTCATCGATTCACGGATGGTAAGGCCAGGAGGCCTCATTATAACATCTCACCTGACCTCCTGTGAACTCCAGAAGGGAATTTCACCCACTTACCCCTATTCTGAGCCCAACTCCTCCTGTTTATCTAAAGCATCTCCTGAAGGGCAACCAGTCCGGAGTGAGAGACATCAAGAGATGGAGAATCTACCATCTCCTTGGTAATTTGTTTCAAAGGTTAAGTAGCCTGACGCTAAACAAAGTTCTGTATTATTTCTAATTGGAATTTGCCTGACTTTATTCCCAGTCACTGGTGCTTGTTCTGCCTTTCTCTGCTAGGTTCAAGGGCCCGTTGGCACCCAGTATTTTCTCTGAGAAGGTACTTAGACGTAGTCACTTCCGGCTCATCCTTCTGATAAACGAAACAGACTCTGTGGCGCTCACTTGAAAATCAACCTGTGAGTGAGCTGCTCAAGGTCCCACAGGGTGTGTCTAACCTGCAGTAAAAAGCAGGACCAAGTCTCAGAACCCTAGTCAACTGCCTGGAGGCCAAGCATGGTCACGCTGTGCGTCTTCTACTACAGTGCAAACCCAAGGTTTCAACCTAGATGGCCTTCGCCTTGGCTCAGTACTGTAATCAAAGGAGTGCTCTTCTCTACAGCAGATAGCAACTCATTGGAGTGGGGATTGCACTAGTGGTTGGGTGATCTGCTCTTCAGAGGACACAATGCTGCTTGTGTGTGTGGGAAGGTGTGTTGCACTTATACACACGTGTAGGCGTCTGGGCATGTTTCTTTGTGGCGGGGCTGAACTGTTGGGATCCAGAGAGGGCTGTGGAAAGGATCCAAAAAGCAAGATGCTACTTGTTTTGAGGAGAAATCCTGGCAGTTAATAGCTTTCCCTTTCTTTTCAGCTGCTCACTGCCCAAAATGGCTGAGGTGACCACAGTGCCTGCTGAGTCGCATGATCTCTTTAATGAGTTTAGCGAGTACCACAACTGGACACAGCTTCTCCAATATCTGAACTACACCTTCACCTTCTGTGATATCTACCTGGATGATAATGTCAAGCGGGTGATGATCTTCATCCTCTATCTGATCATCTTTGTAGTGGGGCTGGTGGAAAACCTGCTTGTCATCTGGGTCAACTGGCACACCCGGGGCAACAAGAACCTGGTCAACCTCTACATCCTTCACATGGCCATCGCTGACTTAGGGATGCTCTTTTCTCTGCCTATTTGGATGTTGGAGGCTGTGCTTGACTACACCTGGCTCTGGGGCAGCTTCTTGTGCCGCTTCACCCACTACTTCTACTTTGCTAACATGTACAGCAGCATCTTCTTCCTGACTTGCCTCAGTGTGGACCGTTATGTCTCCATGACAACCTCATCACACTTCTGGCGCCAGCACCAGCACCGGGCACGCCGCCTCCTCTGCTTTTGCATCTGGCTCTTCGCCGCCCTCCTCCCTTTCATGGAAGTGGCTCATACACAGGTGGTAGACTCTCTTGAACCCATGTGCATCTTCCTGGCTCCCTTAGAGACCTATGATGAGTGGGCCCTGGCCATTAGCTTAATTGCTACTATCATTGGGTTCCTCATCCCCTTCTCCATCATCACTGTCTTCAACATATTGACAGCCAGGTACATCAAGCACTCCAAACCAGAGAGCAGGAAACATTGCCTCCTGATCTATGCCTATATCGTCGTGTTCCTGGTGTGCTGGCTCCCATACCACATTTTGTTGACCCTCCTGACCCTAGACGGCATCCACCTGATCATCAGCTGCAATGTTGCCCACTTCCTCTACTTCTTCTATGACATTGTAGAGTGCTCCACCATGTTCCATTGTGTTGCCAACCCCATCCTCTACAATTTTCTGAGCAAGAATTTCCGCAGCAAACTCATCTCGGCTGTGGTGAAGTACATCCCCAAAGACCAAACTAAGCAGAAAGATGGGGAGAATTCGTCCTCCAGCACCCAACACTCCATAGTCATTACCAAAGACAACATCCCAACAAATTAACCATGCACCGTGCTCTCCATGCACTGCTGGTAGCTGGTCCCAGGGCTGGCTGCTTCCTAAATCAGACTTACTGATGCCAGATTTCCTCCCTGGTGATAAGGCAAAGACCCTTGCTTTTTGATGGCATTATCTTGTTGCCATCCAGGGTTCTGAAAGCTGGAGGGAGGGTAGAACTTATGCATGTGAAACAAGATGTGGGGAGCAGCTGATATTTTGTCTCTGGTGTGCTGCTGTATCAAATTTATTTAGCTAAAGAAACAGAAATTTCCTACTTTTCAAAGAAACCTTTAATAGTTTTATTACTATAGATTATTCTGGCTGCCCAGGGATCTCAGTATAAAAACCTGCCAAATAGGTTGTCCTTAGCCCACTTTTGCCCTCGAGCTTTCCAGATAAGCAGCATCTGGAACAAGGAATGTTCTATCACCAGCTTTCCTGCAACTCCTGCCTTTTGCTTGCAGAGTTGGTCAGGATAGCCCTCACTGGGAAAATTTTCAAGTGGCCTTTTTCATTTAATGACATAGCTCAGAAAAAAGGGTGTCATTCTTTTCCTTTGGACCACAAATCAAGTGATTCGCCACCCCCAGTGAGAAAGATGAAGGGCTGAGCCAGCAAGATGAGGCCAAATGGAGTTGGGAGCCTTCACTAGGGATAGACAATGTTTGTACCAGTAGGAAAGCACTTTTGGAGAGCGATTTTTCACCCACAGAGAAGAAGCAGGGGGGAGTAAGACCGCAGTCCCCTGTACAGATGTGTTGTACTTAGCGTGCATTATGGCCATAATTTTCAAGAGTAACAGTTATTTTAGGGACCTTTGTGCGGGGTTGTCTGGCTTAAGGGGCCTTATGAAGTCTGACTGGCAGAAAACATTGAGCATCCACAGTGTCCTGCTCCTTTGGGACAGAAGGGGGTTGGGGGGGGGCTCTTTTTAAGGTGTCTCAACTTGGGCCCCCCCAAAATCATAAGATTTTTCTTTAAATTCTTGTTTAAGACTCATGAAGTAGTTATTACTTTTATACATTTCATATTCACTCAGCAGAGATCATATACTCTATGCATTTGCATCAATGGAGGGAAAATGGACTTTGAGCTTTTCACCTTAGGCAGCTGGGGATAGTCCAGCCTTGAGTAAATGTTGCTAAATCACCTGGTGAGGAGAAGGGGAAGGGGAAGGAGTGAATTGGAAAGGCTGGGAATTAATAAATCACAAAGAACCATCAGATCCATGGCCTTGGACTGGCAAAAGTGAGGAAAAACACACTTGACAGGATACTTGGGTCAAGGGAATAAGAAGCTGACAGCAGGATGTTCCCAGAGACTGGAAGAATTGATGTGTGCTGGTTAACAATGAATCATAGCAGACGAGAGAAGGGGGTAGGAACAGCCCTGTTTCCCGAGTCCAAAGCAAAGAAAAGTGCGCCACATTCATTAGGAGGGTTTTCAGCTGACACACGCCTGGCTTAAGGAGATACTCCACGTCCCTTTGTCTCCTTGTTCACCTGAGAGGTAAAGGGTTTTCATAGCAGATAATGACCTTTGTCAAGAGGGGAATTTTTTTTTTTTTTTTTTTTTTTGGAATTTCAATGGAAAATCACTATTCTCTACCTAGCCCCCCCCCCCAAACCCCTTCTGTCCCAAAGAAGCAGGACTCTCAACACTGCTCTCCCAAATGGCAGCAGACCAGACACACATTCAGTTAATTTGGCACCATTCATGCTCCCAGCAGGTCTTTGGCTGGTTTCTAGCACACACCTTTTCTCCATGTATATTTATAGTTGTTTACAAAATGTCCATTCTACTACACCCAGATCTTTCATGCAACAGCACAGGAAAAAGGCCTGTCGATTCACAAAAAAGTCCCGACCCTTTAAAGAGAAGCAACTTACTTGTGTTTCCCTTTTCCTGTTGCACAGTTTAACAATTTGTACAATGTAAAACAACAATTTGCACGGGTTGTCAGCTCTTTGGAGTGGGGACTTTGTTTGTACAGCCCAAGACCAGGACTTCCATGTGCTACAATAATACAGATAACGAGCACCAGCAGTGCTCCAGATACATTTACAGGATGGCAGCCACTTACCAATGATTAGGCCCCTAGGAACATCTCACAGACTCGCTATTGTTGGTCATCTTTGCTAAAGAAATGGAAGACCAATGCACAACAGAGACAGTTGGGGTGGCATAGAACCGCTCTACCTGGGTGGAAATATAGTCAATTTCTTCATGTTACCTTAATGTTTAAAATGCTCTATATTTGACCTATTAAACTTCATTTTTAAAAACACTGTTCCTTTGCACAGATAACTTTATGTGCCATGATTCATAGATCTTCAGGCTGATCACCTAGCTGACCTCCTAAACAATGTAGGCAGTAGAAGTTCACCCAGCGATTCCAGCACTGAAGCTAATAATCTGAGGATGAACTTGAGAGTAACTTTTAGAAAGGCAGCCAGCCTTGAGTTAAAAGATTTCCAGTGATGGCGTCTCCACCATATTACTTGGTGAGTTGTTCTAAGGACTAATTACCTTCAGAATCAAAAATGCAAACCATGCTTTTAGTGTAAAGTTATCTAGCTTCCACTTCCAGCACTGGATCTTTGCCTGACACACAATTACAATAACCCAGGTAGCACGGCCTGCCTCCTAACTGACTCCTTACATACCGCCCCCCGGCCATATAGGCAAATTCAGTCCTTTGGCATAAACTGCACCATGGCCATTCTCTGCTCCCAAGATCCCATTGGAAGAGTGCATGAGAAGCAGCCTGTAATTTAGAGCAGCCCTGAGGCTGGGCAAAGTACAGCAGAGTAACCTTTGACTCCTGACCTCAGCCACAACACTAGGCACAGGAAAAGGACGGCTGAGAATAAAGTCCTGACACACACCAAGCATTTGACCAGACAGCAATAAATGTTGGCCAGTGGATTTAAAAAAAAAAAAAAAAAAAAAGACACAAAGCCCAAGCAGTCGCTGTTTTTCATTTTATTATTCTAAATAAAAACCACACTTTGTGCTGAACAATGGAGTATAAAAGAATCCGATGTACAACGATTTTAGACATCTACTGTTTTGGGAGGAGGGGAGGAAGTGTACAAAATATACAAAACTTTACAGCAAATAGATAGTAACCACTTAAATATCAGGTCAGTACCTACTATAACTTAATGAAAACGTTAGACAGCAATTACAACTCGGGGAGGGGGGGTCTGCTTCTTTTTTTTTTAAAGAGATCTGGATCCTTCGAGAGAGGGGAGGAGTGAAAGCAAACGCCATTTGTGTCTCCAAAATAAAGAACTCAGTCTCATAAAGTTACGTTTTCCACTGGATGCAGCTTAGAGATGGCCAGCTTGCTTCATGCTCCATTAGTGTGAAAGGATGTGGGGTTAAACAGACCCCTACAATGCAGTCTGGATAGCTGATAACATGCTGTCCTTCTATAACCTCCCTCCCCACGTTTCATTCCCAAGGATCTCAAAGCACTTTATAAACACGTATTAATCCTCACACCCTCCCCCACGTGAGGTAGGTACTTTTTAGTGCCCCCCACGTTTACAGATTGGGGGGAACTGAGGCAAGCCTGCACAGTGAACCAATGGAAGAGTTGACAATAAAACCCTCTCTTCCAGTCCCGTTTGGCCCACCAGACAATACTGTTTCCTCTTCCCATTATAAATAGCATTTTGCTTCTGAAGTGGATTGAGGGCATAAATAATTGTGACGAAGCAAACTAAAATTTATTGCTGGAGCCAGCTCCGCGAGCATCAGCAGGACCCAGAGGCCCAGTTTTGGGACTCTAGTCCCCAGGATCAGAGCAGCCAGGGGGAAAGCATGAGAGATATTCCTTCTGTCTCTGGACTCCACCTAACCTAGCCTTCCTGATTCACAAAGCAGCACTGAACATTGTTCTTGAGGATCACTTTATGTCCTAGCCTGGCTGGCTATGCCCAATAGCAGCCTCACTATGAAAGTGAAGCAGAAAACAGAATGTCAAGTGCCAAAGCGACAACCATCTTAGTCTACTTCAGTAAAACAAACAAGGAGTCCTGTGGCACTTAAAGACTAACACATTTATTTATTGCATGAGCTTTCGTGGGAGAAAATCCCACTTTGACAGACGCTTTGAAGATGGGAGAACTTATAGAATGGGAGGAAATAAATGCAGGGAAGTGTAAGTCGTGGGAACTGGTCACACTGTAACAGCAAATCAAAACAGCTGTAAAGATTCAAACACTGGGGAACAGCACACAGAGGGAGATGAGGTCAAATCACCTTTTGTAATGAGAGAAAAATCCAGTGTCCCTATTAATTCCTGAGGCAATGCAACTGAATTTGTATATAAATTCAATCTCAGCAGCTTCTCTTTGAAGCTTTGATCTGGTATCCATCTGTCTGAGCACCGCAATTGGCAAATCACTAATTGAGTGATCACGAAGACAGAAGTGCGGACCCACTGGTTTTAAAATGTTGTGATTTCTGATGTCAGATTTGTGCCCATTTATCCTTTTGTGCAGAGAATAAAATAAAAGTAAAAGAACAAATGGGCACAAATCTGACATCGGAAATAACATTCTAAAACCAGTAGGCAGAACTGTAACTATGGTGGGGCTGACGTGGCAAAGCCCCAGACGGCCCGGACCGGCTCAATGAAGCTGCTCTATTAAAAGGGTGGCTTTCGCGGCACCAGCTCCAAGCGCCGCTAATGGGAAGGGGCACATTCCAATCGGAATGCACCCTGGATGCCAAAAACCAGCGATATGGCTCTGCCAGTGGGTCAACACTTCTGTGCTCATAACAACTCCATTAACGATTTGCTAATTTCGGTGCTCAGATGAATCCCAGACCAAGGCTTCAAAGAGAAGCTGCTGAGATTGAATTTATAAGCAAATTTGACCGCATTGCCTCCAGAATTAATAGGGACATTGGATTTTTCTCATTACAAAAGGTGATTTGACCTCATCTCTCTCTGTATGCTGTTCCTCAGTGTTTGAATCTTTACAACTGTTTTGATTTGCTGTTACAGTGTGACCTGTTCCCATGACTTACACCTCCCTGCATTTATTTCCCCCCATTCTGTAAATTCTCCCATCTTCAAAGCATCTGACAAAGTGGGATTTTCTCCCACGAAAGCTCATGCAATAAATAAATCTGTCAGTCTTTAAGTGACACAGGACTCCTTGTTTGTTTTTAGAAAACAACGTTACAGATAGTGAAGCTGAAAGGGAGAAGACACTAGAACCGGCTACAGATTGGTCATCATCCCAGGGGTTAGGACTGGAGGTCCAAAATCTACCAAAGCCAATAGAAATGCACTGGTGGAGCTCGGAGGGTGGGCACACCAACAGATAAGGGCTGGATCCCACCATTGGATCTCCAGATTAGGAGGGAGATCTGAGATTTTGGCCCCTCCAAGAACACCCCAATTCAGAGAATTCAAGGAAGAAAAACTAATGGATTATTCTTTGTGGTAGAGTCGGGCAAAACTGAATTTTTTCACCTGCCCACGTCTGATAGCACACGTCAAACTGCGGCCTGACTACAGAGTGTTTTGAGGGAGAGTGTCAATAGGTCACAGGAAGAGTCTAAGACAAAGATATGGGTGGGGAACCAAGCTCTGCTCCCTATCTGAGCTGGGATCTTTTCCTCCTTCCTCTACACACTGCCTGCGTCTATACTATGACATAGCTGGCCACAGCGGCTATGTACTTGGTGAAGCTAAGCCCGTCAGCAGCAGCAAAGGCCTGGCTAAGCTGTGCCAAGCACAGACCTACCAGTTTCAGACTGCTCTGCATTCAGCATGGCAAAGCCATATCTTCACCACCATCGCCTTGTGATCCCCCTGCTTCCTCCATGAGTTTGTGAACGCAATCGGGGGCTTGGAGCCATACCCTGGACTTCAGATGTGGCCACAGAAAGGAATAGGTTTCTTGTTGCCTCTCCCCTGGCCTGGGCAGGACATCATTCACCCATTAGTGTTTCCTTGTTCAAGGATCTCTCACTTTTTTTGGTTTTTATCAGCCATAAAGGCTTTTGCCTTCCTCCTTTGATTCAGATCTGCAGACTGGCTACCAGCCTGCTGAGTGCTCCACCCAGCTCCTGGGACATTCCAGAAAGATGCCCAGCTTCAGATATCTCCTGGCACCCAAGCCCCCTACCTCCTTCAATGTCCTTCAGAGGAATGCCCAGATCAGAGTCAACCTTCAGCCCATACCAGATGCTACAGAGAATGGTGCACAAAGCCCCCATTACCACAATCATGGATTAACCTGTTTGGTTTGACACCAAGTCAGAAGTCAACCACTGCTAACACAGTTCAGGGCAGATTTAACTGAGAACCAGATATTTGCCACTTCAGTATCTACTTCCTCTCTTACACATCTTCCAGGAAGGGCCATTGCAAGAGGCTGGGTCATGTTTGGTGCCACCAGGAGGACAACACTCCAAAAACTGGTTAACATGACAGCCTGGGGACAGTGAATCTCAAACAATGGTCCCACTACCACGGGCTTTTCCTTTCTCCTTCCAAGAACCAATGTGGATTCTACTTAAGTGGTTGCCATACTATTTGTGTGGGTCACTCACCCTCGGGGTGGGAGGCTTTCTGAGAGGGAGCAGCAGTTGGTTTCCTGCGAGCTCCGGCACTGCCTGGAGGAACACCACGCAATAGCTTCAGGCCTCTGTCTCCACCACTTGAAGTCATGGCCTGAGGATACACTGATGGGGGCATTAAACCTTGGCATGGGAACAACAATCAGCAGCAGGCAGGAACGGATTCTTAGGTCCACCAAAAAGCCAGAGCTTCCAAATGCAGCCACAGATCCTGCCCTTCTGCAAAGCCCACCCCACCCGAGAGCACGGTGTCCGACTGGTACAGCTGATACCGTTCCCATCTCTACCAAGTGATGCAATAATCAAGAGGAGACAAGGGGCTCGCTTTGTTCCCTGGGCTCACACCGCAAGTTAGTCCAAAAGCTGCAGCCCCCTTGATCTCACACTCCTGCTTTCCCTTGCACCCTGTCATCATTCCCCTTCAATGAACCTCCTCCTGGGGCACAGCCTCCACTCATTCCCCTGCTCCTTTTCTAGTCCTCAAGTTACCCTTTATCACTAGTGTTTGATTCACAGGACCCACAGACAGAGAGCAGACCTTGGAGGAAGTGAATGCCACTGGCCTGCTATACACCTGGGGTGGTGTGGGAGAGGATTTGAAAAGGAACATGGAGGGTCATTCCCCTAGAATAAATACTCATGAGCGTGTCTCATCTTCAACACACTTTACAGACATTAACTGGTTAATTGTCACCACACTCCAGGGAGGTAGGTAGGTAGATACCACAAGTATTACCGCCCCCATTTTACAGATGGGGAAACTGAGGCCAAGAGGTGAAGCGACTTGCCCAAGGCCACAGTGAAGTTAGTGTTAGCAATGGGATTAGAACCCAGGAATTTTTAGTTTCCAGGCGACCTGGCCAGACCAATGCCGCCTCTCTAAGGGTTTCTACACAACAGCGGGGACCAAGCCACCCAGTCCGGCTAGACAGACTCCCGCTAACTTTGCTCGTGCAGGTGCTAAAAAAGGTTTGGACCCCGCTGCACCCACATCTGTTCCAGGTAGGCCCCCGAGTGCAGACACCGGGGGGCGGCAGGCTTGGCCTCAGCTGGCTTGCCTGAACCATGGCTGGTGCAGCAACACCCACACAGCTATTTTAGCACACTACCTCGAGCGAAGTGAGTGTGAGTCTGTCCCCCACAAGCTGCAAAGCAGCCGGACCCTGAGTAGCAGAGAGTGGCTCCCGGGGGGGGGGGGGGGGGGGGAGCACCTGCGTATGGAAGTGCGAGAGCCTGTCCACAGACCACCGTGGCTTCGACCCCCGAGCACTTCAGGCTGTGAGGTAGTACAAGTCACCTAGAGACGGCTTTAACTGATGCCGCCATCTACATCACATTCACCCATTTTCACTCCCCACTGCAGGGGCAAAAATGCTGGAAAAGCCAGCCCAGCCCGCCAGCGGGGACATGTGAAGTGCAGTAGCGTTATCCAGCAAGAGCAGGAGGACCAAACTTACATCAGCACCAACAAATCCTTTGACTGAAACTACGTCATTTATGTGAGAGCCATTCTTTTAAAGTCGGGGGGTGGGGTGGACGACTAATCTTTTAGCAGAGAGCACACACCTCCTGCAGACACCTGTCTAGAAGTCAAGGCAATGGTTTCTTTTCATCTAAGAGGACTTTGCAGAGACCCTAGTATCATTCACACAGGGACGTCCCATGCTCTAGACCAGCTGCTCTCCACCCACAGCCCAATGAGAACGGAGCTCTGGACCATGGACATTCTGAGGGCCATACTGGTAGTGTATAGGTTGTGTGGCTGAGGTCCACCTGACACATGGAGAACTGCACGTGTGGCCCACAGTGGGAAATAGGTTGAGAACCACTGCTCTAGACACACCGACTGTTGGGGTCTTTGCTACTGGTTCAGAGAGGCAGGCAGAGCTACCGATCCATGCCCCAGCGGCATTAACAGGCTACTGCAGGCTGCAGAATTGCAGACCCTGGAGGCGGACGATCTCCACTAAACACTTTTCTTTTTGGTAGGGACGAGGGGGCAGATCAGGGAAAACATTTGCTACATACATCCCCTGGCTGAGCAACATCCCCCTGATACTCTCTCCCAGTTAATGGAGAGAGACCTCCTCTTTTCTCCAAAGAAGCTCTGCCCCAAGGTGGGGCTGCCCTCTTCCTCCTCCTCCCTTTCCTGGGCTCCCAAATGCGACTTTTAAACTTCAGAAGGAGTGCGGGAGCCTAATAAGCAACTGCAGCCCTGGCTCAGAGGGGCTGCTAAAGTGGTCCCCACTAGAAAGGACAGCTAGCTTCTCACAAAGAACAAACTTTCCCCAGAAGTTGCCCCAACCCCTCTTCTGGCAACAAGTTGATTTACTGGAGCGTCCCTCACAGCCTCCCAGTGCCCTTTCCACAAAGTCCCAGAGACGCCTAGAAGAAAACCGACCAGTCTTCTTTGAGTCCCAGCCCAGCTCTGCCCTCTCTACCGAAGCTGGGTGCCAAAATCCATAGCAGCATAAATATATGTGTGATCTCAAATCCAAGAGAGGACAGGCAAGGGCTGACCTGCTCGATAGAGACCGCTGTCCATTGGTAAGATCCAAACCCCAGCCAGAAATGCCAACCTACAGAACTCAGTGGCCTCTAACAGGAACAGAGGCAAGTAAACAGAATAGGCTTCTTGACTTAGCTACACACTGTTAATCGATAGGACGCTGGTGGAAAAATCCCAAGGCAAAGCCAAAAAAATGAAAATTCCATCCACGCCATCTGACTGTTAAAATTAAAAAAAAGTCACCAGTTTGTAATCAGCCTTCACTCCCTTGTCCCCCTCCCCTGCACTGCCCCATCAGCTGTCTGTGTTTTTCTCTGTGTCTTTGGAATGGATAATGTACATGAACGTCTGTTCGATGGTGAAATCGGGAGGCAGGCTGCCTTTATGGACGCCTATGTGCTTGCTCATGAGGTTTAAGGTGGAGCTGTAGTGCCCGCACACAGTGCATCGATACATGAGGGCCCCCGAGTGTGTCTTCAAATGGCACTTGATGGTGGAGCGGCCGCGGAAGAATTTGTGACACACTTTGCACTGGTAAGGCTTTTCTCCTGTGTGGATCCTCCGGTGGTAGTTGAACTCGCTTGTGTGGGCAAACCTCTTCCCGCAGACCTTGCAGCTGTACTTACTGTTTCCTGGCTGATTCTGTAGAGCCAGGTCCTCACTCAGGAATTCCTCAGGCAGTTTCCTCTTCTGGAAGGCTTGCTGCTGTAGCCGGTCTCCGAAGCTGGGCCGGACAACATCCAGGCTGCCACCACATTTGTGCTGGCTGACGTGGTAGCGGTAAGCTGCTTCCAGCTTGAAGCTCTGTCCACAGAAGTGGCACCGGAAGAGGGCCTCTTCCAGGCTCTGATGGACGGCCATGTGCTTCTCCAACAGATGCCGGTCCACGAAACTGCTGGCGCAGATGGAGCAGGAGAAGACAGAGATGCCCAGGTGGGACAGTGTATGCCACATCAGGCTGCAGAGGTTGACGTGCCGCTGGTCGCACACACCACAAGTTTGGTTTTTCAAGTTCACATGGTCCAGGATGTGGTTCCGCACAGTGTGGAAATCTTTGGCCAGTGCCTTTCCACAAGCAGCGCATACCAGCTCGGAGGTGGGCCCACCACCAAATAGGTTGATCTTGCTGGGCAGTGGGTCATTGGGGTGAACGATGATGTTGTTGTCAAACACCCCGTCTCTCCGGTGGAGAGTGAGCTGCCACTGAGTGAAGAACTTAGTCTCACACATGTCGCAGGAAAAGAGGAAGATCCCGATATGGGACAGGACATGAGTGACCCGGGAATTCCGGTCCTGGAAGTGGGTCTCACAGACCTTGCAGTTACCAGTCAGCAGGTCGACATGGTCCCGTGCGTGCTGGCGTATCAGCTGGATGTTGGGTTCCAGGACTTTCTTGCACACCTGGCAGGGCACAGCCTTGTTATCCCGGCTGTCATTCTCAAAGGCCAGCTCTTCTTCGCTGTCATCGCTTAACTCAATGACTTCATCCACTGGGCCCAGCTCTTCGCCAGCATCTTCAAAAGGGAGCTCGTCTGCCCCTAGGTCCTCCAGCTGTAGCTCGTCCATCTGCCCAAAGCCCTGGTCTTTGGAATGGTCGCTGTTGCTGGGGCAGGAGTTGCTCCCGGTGGAGATGTCCAGTGAGGTGTCGGTAGTGAAAAAGCTGGTCTTGCTGTAGTCCCCATTGCTCTGGACCTTGTAGGGCTGGCAGGAGCTTGCAGTGGTTTGAACAGCCATGTTTACATTGCCCAGGCTGGGCTGAGACACATTGATGGTTGAAGTAAACTGTCCCGTCAGCTCCTGCTCTTCCATCTTTGGAGGTGGTTGATGCATCAAGGGTAGATTATGGCCGGCTTCACTCAAGGGATTCCTGTCATCCTCTTTGTAGCCACCTGGCACTTCCCCCTGCAAGAGGCAATTCCGCTCAGGGCCAAAGGGCTCCCCGCTGCTCCGGAGTTCGCCCAGAGAATGGTTTGGTTCTGTTGTTGTGCCGCTCAAAGGACCTGAATGGCCTTCACCCGATCCAGAGGGCTGCTTGGTCATAGCTGAGCTCTCCAAGTCAGGGAAGGTGGAATGACAGGCCTTAAGCAGATCCTCCATGCCTAGCCTTTCTGCCACCTCATATATGACGCCCACGTTGATGAGGTCTGTGAAGAGCTCCGAGGTATACACGAAGCTCAGGATCTTCTCAAAGTTGGCTGGCGTGATGAAGTCCACCACATAGGTCCTGGCAGCGTCCAGACCTGTGTTCAGAAAGAGGTTTTGGAAGTAGCCAGCTGCACAGGCCAGCACCGCTTTGTGTGCGGCAAAAGAGCGGCTCCCCACCACGATGGTGACGTCACACATGGTTTCTGAAAGTCTACACTTGTTGAGTTCCTTCAGCAGGTTGTTGGGGTGATTGGTGCTGTGCAGTTTGATCCTCATGCCCATCTTAGCAGTTGCTCAAGAGTCCCGCCTCTTGGTCAGCTCCTCATGCATTCGTCCGTCAGGCACTCAGCATCCAGCTGATGGCAGGGCAAGGGGCTCTAAAAAGAAGAAACGCAAGAGTTTACATTTCAGACTCAGTGGTAGTTTGGGGTGAAATATCCCTGTGTGTTTCATGCTTGCGTAAGCAGAAGCCTGGGAACGAGACAGTTATGTTGGCAGAAATGGTCTTGCTGGTAGCCTATCCAAAATATACAGGGAGGTTAGGCGCAAAATGAAAGGACAGAGAGAAGACAGCGGCCTGGCTACTCCTTTAAATGGGAGTGTGTAGTTTGGCGTAATGGTTAACACTGCTGACTGCTATAGCTAGATAGAAATTCTTTAGGTTTTTAAGACCAGGTTAGAGAGATGCGTGTCAGGGATGGTCTCAGTACCCTCAGTCCTGCCTCAGCACAGGGGGGCATCCTGTCAAGGTCCCTACATTTTTATGATTCCATTCCATCTATGTTCTGCTGACCTCTTCGCTGTCATATCTGAGACCTGGTCTGCACGTCAAGGTTAGGCTGACAGGCTAGATGATTGGGGTTCACGCCACTGAGAGACATCAAAAATCCTTCCTCTTGGAGAGGTGGGCCGCCTGCAGCGACGGAAAACCACCTTCTGTGGGCCGCCTGCAGTGACGGAAAACCACCTTCTTACTGTAGGAAGCATCTATGCTATTGGGCTGTCATTTTGCTGCTGCAGCACTTGAAGTGTAGACTGACATAACTAGCACCTGAGTTTTGCTCTGTGTAGTTTAGAAGCCGTAAAGACACTGATGGAATAAAGCAGCAAGAATAAGGATTTCTTTCTCCTCCTTTCACAAGGAGCCTATACTAGACTAGATATTCTTTTCTAACAATTTAACTGCACACAAACTGGCTCTGGTGTCAGTCAAACCAGTGGAACTTCTCTCGGAGACAACGTCCAAGGAATTTTCCACCACTCTTCCCTCGTTGAGATCTGAGACGCCACTGGGCAATTCACACCTCACCACTGGAACAAGGTGAAAATCAAAAGCAGAGGAACTGCCACCCCAGAATGGACTAGCAGTGCAGCTATAGTTAGCCTGGTATCCCATATGAGGTTCACGAGTGAACTTACTTCAAGATCTTGTTGCAACACAAGAAATAAAAACCACAAACCTGTAACTTTAAGCTGCACGCGAAAAGCTTAGAGCAGATTCTCTCTTTCACGCTATTCTTTTTCTTTGGGTACAGGGACTCTCCGTCTCCCAGCCCAAGTTCTTACCAGTTTTGGAGTAGCCTCATTAGCTACCTTTACAAAGACAACCATCATCGCCTTGTACCACCAACCAGACTGCAGACTCCTTTCTCTCCCTCGCTGCACCCTGCTGCCTAGGTCTCTTCCAGCTTGCAGTTCTATATCTTCCTTCCACCCATGAATATCTTCAGACCCTGCCCCGAATACCAACCTTCATTTGCCAGGCTGGATCTCATTTCAGGTCTTGTCCTTAGCTCTAACATTCAAAAATCTCTTTAAATTCTTACTCTCACTGGCAAATGCAACACCTTTCTACGTTGCAGAGCCTGCCAATAGCCTATCCGCCCTCTTTCCAAACTGTGTATTTGCGATCTCCTATTGCCGCAGGACCAACTAGATCACTCCAACTTGGTCGGCACCTTCTTTTTATTTATGAGCTGTTGGACAGCTTTTGAATTACTCAGGATTGAAAGGTCTCCATGACAGAAGCATGCTCTGAATCTCAACCCTATCAGCTTAATCTTCATGTTTCTGGGACACAAAAAGACGCTAGAGGACGGCTGGTGAGACTTGTCCACATGCTCAAGGTTTAACTGATCGGTATGTTTGGAGTTAGGAAGGAATTTTCCCCCAGGGATGATTGGCTAAGGCTCTAGGGTTTTTTTGCCTTCCTCTGTAGCATGTGGCATGGTTCACTTGCTGGTGAATTCTCTGTATCTTAAAGTCCTTAAATTATGATTTGAAGACTTTAACAACTCAGTCATAAGTTAGAGCAGGGGTCTCGAACACGCGGCCCCTAAAACTATTTTCTGTGGCCTGCAATGACACTCTCGTTACTGATATTTGCAATATCGTTGTATGAAAAGGTGTCAAAGGTGCAGTCCTTGGGCTAACGTACTAGTCCTCACGTGGCCTCGTGGTGGTTTGAGTTTGAGACCCCTGAGTTAGAGGCGTATTGCTGGAGCGGGTGGGTGAGGTTCTGAGGCCTGCGTTGTGCAGGTGGGTCAGACTAGACGACCACACTGGTCTCTTCTGACCTTAGAGTCTATAGCCGTGTTTATGCTAACTGGGCCAAAAACCGCCACCATCAGCCCTGCATTCGGGGAGCACGTCGCAGCGAATATGAACTTGCTGCTGCACTCCTGGAAGTTGATGCCGGAAATCTTGGCCTCCAAGAGCTGTAGGAGAAAAGTGACGGCAAAAGATTTGCAGTTGGCTTTCCCATGTGTGTCCCGGTGGCTTAGAAAGTTGCCAGCACTTACGCAAGGCATTTTACACGCCTTGCGTAAATGCTGGTTGACTGCCACCAAAAAGCGTAGGGCTCGGGCTCAGACGTGCTCCGACAGGGAGTCCCGAGGTGGCTCCGGTTTGGGAGCCGGGGAGGAGGTGTCCCAGTTCACACACTCCTAGCGCCCGGGGGCTGACGTTTTCCGGAAAGGGAAAAGCAAAGGCAGTCTGGGAAACGAGAGAACGGGCGATGGGGGACAAAGCGTTTTCCTCTGTTTGGACCCCAGGCCGCTGCGGGGTCAGGTCACCCCAGGCCTCGTTAACGTTTAACGCTTCTCCTGCCCCCTTCGCCCCTGCTAGGGAGAGAAAACCCTGGGGGCCGAAGTGGGGGGCCGCGGGCCAGGGGCGGGGCGGGGATTTGGGGGACACGGCTCTAGGCGGGGCGGGGGGGCCCAGACACGTGGGGCCCCCAGGGCGGTGAGAAGGCCGGGGGG
>ML682037.1:11383086-11405803 GCA_007922195.1 Podocnemis expansa | reverse complement strand
GAGTTGGGGGGGCACAGAGGAAGAGGCAGGAGTTGGGGGGCAGAGGAGGGAGTGGGGGTAGGAGTTGGGGGCACAGAGAACAGACTAGGGGGCAGGAGTTGGGGGGCACAGAGGAGGGAGTGGGGGTAGGAGTTGGGGGGCACAGAGGAAGGGGCAGGAGTTGGGGGGCACAGAGAGAGGAGCAGGGGGCAGGAGTTGGGGGCACAGAGAACAGAGTAGGGGGCAGGAGTTGGGGGGCACAGAGGAAGGGGCAGGAGTTGGGGGGCACAGAGACAGGAGCAGGGGGCAGGAGTTGGGGGACACAGAGACAGGAGCAGGGGGCAGGAGTTGGGGTTACAGATTCTGCCCCTCACGTGAGAGCTGCTGGAGGCCCCAGCTTCACAAGAGGGCAGCAGGGGCTGTCACAGCAAGAGAAGACGGGTATCCAAGACCACGGAAATGCCAGAGCTGCTTGTTCTCACCTCCCTGAGAGCAGCTTGGCTTTGAAATGCAGTGCCCCCTCGCTGATGTATGCACAAGGCCAGTCACAGATACCAGGGGCCTTAGGTGAGCTGGGCCCAGAGCCCTTTTCCTGCTAAATTACTCTGCTTGTGGATGTGAATTTCATGGTATTTATGCTTTTGGTACTTAACTGCACCCTTCTGAACTGTCAGTGGGGCTAGAGAAAGTGGCCTGTGGCAATAGGCATCTGGGGTAGCCCCTGTGGATACAGAGGGGTGGAAAATACATCCTTGTGGCGCTTTAGAATTTATGCTGGCTGCTTGCCAGCCACTCAGTTAAAAGACAACAGGGCAGGGCAGGGCAGGGGTACCATCGGTGCCAGGCTTATGCTGCTCAAGCCCCGAGTCCCAGTGCACAGAACCCCAGCTCTTTTCCTGGGACCATGGTGCTTATGGGATAGATTCTCCACCCTCTTTTCTGCTCTGTGGGAGCAGGAAGCACCCCCACATCTCCTGGGGGGATGTTCTTGTTACAGGGGAAGCCCCAAGGGGGCCAGGTAGGTCTGATACTCCCTGAAGGTTGGGGGCTCTCACCAGCTGCAAAGAAACAGAGCAACTCCTACACCTTCTGACCTGAAACCAGGGCAAAAAAATTCCAGATTCAAAATTGGCTCTTTCAAGCCAAGAGGAGAGGGGTTGGTTATTCTTAGAGCTGGGTCCACTAACCCTTCCTAGGACCTGCCCCCGCCCCTAAGTCCAGCCAGACTTCTTGCAACAGAGACATACCCTGCAGCTAGAATGGAGGGTCTGAGTCTTATGCTGATGCCCACATGGGAATCCAGTTCATCTTATTCTTCATGAGCTCAAGCAACTTGCATCAGTGACACAAATACATGAGTCAGAGTCACAAGTAGGGGTGATAGAAACAGGATCTCTCATTTCAGGCATTTTTCAGACCCTAATTGCAACAGTTCAGTCAATTGTGGCCCTTTTCTTAGTCATCCTGCTCACCTCTTGGGGGGCTTAGAGGAAAAGGACAGTCAGAAAGGGCAAGGGAGTTACTGACAGGTCTGGAGCAGAGGCAGTTAGGTAGCAGAGCTGGGAGAAAAAAAGGTAGTGTGAATTCCCTAGAGCTGCAACCTAAAGGCTTTCCCAACAGACTGTTTTTGCTCTGAATGTTACAGCTGGATAGAAGCTAACAAACAGGACTAGGCTACAGGGTTGGTAGAAACAGCAGCATGAGCCTAGTAGAGCACAGGCTGGTGTAGGACTGAAAATCTGATTTCTATTCCTGAACTCCTCTAGGGGCCTGTTTCCTCCCCTTTGGCACATCACTGTTCCTTAATTTCCCCATCCACAAAATGGGGTTAAAGATGGATGTGGTGGCTAGCTTGCTTTTTGAAACAGCGTGTGCCTCAGAGCCCTGGATTTGAAATTATCCAGGCCTGAAACATGGTGAGATCGCTGTAGAGAAGAGCAGGATATTACTGCTTCAGCCAAGGATTGTAAAACTGCTGCCCCGCTGGATTTAAATTGCTCCTCCTGCTTTAGGAACAATTGTTTTTTTCTGCACCTTTCTGTGAGGTGAGAAGAGGGGGTTCTTTGCATGTCACCCCCTCTGCTGAGTGGGGAATTAGGCCCATGAGACTGTTGTAGAGCTTATGACACCACGGTGATGGGCAGGACCTAAGAGGCTGAACCAAATCACAGCAGCTGTTTCAACTCCAGCTACTGGATTTTCAGTCAGCACCAGCCCTCTAGCTAAGGGATTATGTGAACCTCTGTGCTCCATGGGGTCTACCTTGCTCTTGGATTTACCCATTGTCAAGCTAAAGACAAGTCACAGAGCCTCTTGAATAGAGAGAGGGCCACACACTGGATGGACTCAGACCTGACTGCTCCTTGCTGGCATGATTTTCCTTGTTATTCTTCTCTGTAGTTTCCTGTAAGTATGATTTCCAATCCAGGGACATGGCTGCTGCTACAGAACCAGCCCCTGCCAGCACACCAGATGCAAAACTCAGATGTCTCTCCCCTGCCATGGTGATTAATGGATGTTTTCACAGTACATGGCTTCTCTGCCTGCCTATCCCATCCACTGCACTCAAGGCCCCAACAATGAATGACAGGGGGTGAAACCAGACAGTCACTTCATTCCCCAATGAATACACACAGAAAAATGGTCCAAGGCAAAAAGCACCTAGTCATGTCTAGGGGAACCCTTTTCCCAGAATGATCAGTCATCTGACTTCTCCGTCCCTGTCCTCCAAGGAAACCAGCACAAACACCAACCCAAAGATGAGCCTGGGTGCATTAGTTCCTAACTTTGCTGGACTCTAAAAAGCATAGACTCAAAGACACTGGATTTACAGTTTGTTCCAACAATCTAACTCCCCTTTTGAGAGATGGCTCACAATTCATTATCTGCTTAAGCTTAATCATCTGTGCCACCTGGTACATAGCCAGGACACTCAGTACCTTTCCCAGCTCTGGAGAAGAACTCTGGAGCACAGACATGTCTCTCTCACCAACAGAAATGGGTCCAATAAAAGATATTGCCTCCCCCCCTTGTCTCTATTATGCAAGACAACCTAGCAAGCTCCATCTCTAGGAGTTCTTGCTGATCCTAGCCTGAGTCACTTCTGGCAGGCTAGGAGCAACGCAGATGTCTGTTTACTGAAGAGTCACTGAAGTGGTGAAATACTCAAATCTTGGGCACATTGTGAGATGCACTTTATCTAGGTCTCTCTTGGATGTTTCCAGCACCTCCTACTGTCCATGAAGGCTTGAGAAACCAGAGGTAATGGACAATCTTTCAGGAAAGATAAGCTTTTATTTGATCAAAGTAGGGTGAGAACAGAAAAATTCTGCCCCACCACAACTTTCTCAAGGTTTCAAAATCTTTTGTTCCAGAGTGGATCAAAACCCAAAACAGAACAGGGTCAAAAGGTACAGATTGAGGTGGTCATGTTTTCAATGTGGTGCCCCTTCCGGATGCCACCAGTGAGTCCCCTCCACCCTTTGACATCCCTGTCAAAACAGATGCATCTTCACCCAGTGTTGTGCTGGCAGATTTTAACAAGAAATAATGCTTAATTGAAAACATTCTGGCCAGCTCTGTGTGGTGACCACAAGGGATCTTTTGACTTGTCTGAGGGTTGCTGACTGCTTGGACAGCTGATATTGCAAGAAGCTACGGCCAGGGAAGATGCAGTTATTAGTAGCATGAGAGCATGGAGGAGGCTAGTCTTGAGGTTCTAATCTTCCATTCCCCACTCTGCTACCTCCTGGGAACTGAGTAAATCCCAAATCCCTTAACCTGTGTGCGCCTGGGAGCATAGGAACTGCTGGCCCAACTCAGACCCATTGGCCATCTAGTCTAGTATCCTGTCTCTGGCAATGGCCAGCACCAAAGGTGCAGGAGGAAGGCATGGGATCATCTGTCTTCCATAGGCACACTCCTGGTCTTCTATAGTTAAAAATTAACTACATAAAGTCTTCCTTGCCCTTCCAACAGTCATCCTGACTTTCCTTTTCTCCCACATGGGGTTAGCATTCCCACTGCAGAAGAGGGTTTCAAGACATAGGGTGCGGGACTGTGACTGCACACCAAACAATCATATGAACCATCAGGCAAAGAAGCCAAGAGACAGAGCAGCTCATAAGTAAAAATCTTGGTGTTATTGACTATTCCAGGGTGTTTTTAATCTACACCACCAAGGGGTTTCTGCTTACTCCATGGAGTGTTTGCGGTCAGTGCACAGAGAGGGGAAAGCACCACGGGATCAATCAGGGCATTACTTCACTTTATTTCCAAAACAGCAAGTACAAGAGATGCAGGCCAGAACAGGGCTGCAGGGACAAGAGGGGGAGGAGGGTTCTCCACAACACGGCAAAGGGTTCTGGTTCGATTGAGCGTGTGCTGGGCTTTGGCAGAGGAGCGTGGCTTCGTCTTGATTTCCCAAGGCGCTGCAGACACTTGGCTTGTCCCCAACAGCAGATGGGCACCTGCATGAGAGAAGGAGGAAAACCAGGGCATGTTGCATCCTCCTGTTCTGGGGTGGTGCAGCTTGGAATGAATCTTGGACTGGAGAAGCCTGGCTAAATCTATGATATCAGCCTCTCCCCCTTCTAGTGGAAGATTCTCCCAATGGAAACCAGTGTTACCCCTCCTGTCCCAACAGAAATAACTCTGTCACCCCCAGCACATGTGGCCAGACAGCATGCAGCTGGAATGGAAGGCCTGGCACTGGGAGAGAGAAGGCATGCTGATAATCCCAGATTCATCTGCATGCATGCAAAGCACCTTTCACAAATTCTCGTGTTTCCTCCATTTCCCCAAATTGCACAGCAATCATCTTTGAGGCTTTAGCGCACTCAGCGCTAGGAGAAAACGCCAGCCGGCTGGAGTGCCTGGTTTCATTAGCCTGCTGTCAGCAGGATCCAAATAACCATCTAATGAGTTCCTAACAACAGAATAAGTGCTGGGCAATCACCCGGTTAGGGTGATTATGGCTTTTTATGTCCCATAACCCAGCCTTCTACATGCACAGGGTCAGGGCTCTGCTCATTGCACCAGTGGGTGATGCTGCTGTCTCTCCACGCACTACAGGCCCATCAAGGGAATTTCAACCTGTAATTAAAGCCCCTGTATAGGTCTTTAAGGACTAATGCACAAGGCAAAGTGTGACCCTTTGGGACATCTTTTTCAGGCAGCTGTGCTTTGGCAAGCCTCATGTGCTTGGCTGTGATCTCTCCCACAGCAGTAAAATGAAGCTGGAGTAGGCGGTAGCGGTGAGGACTGTTTTCAGCCTCCATGAATGAGATGGGGGGGGGCACACCAAATCAAAATTTGGCTTGGGGCATCACAACCCCTTGAGCCAGCCTTGCCTGGACCCCCTTCAGCTAATTAAAGGCTGCTATGAACCCCCCCACCCCTTTTTGTTAAATGCTTAAGTTAACATCCTGCCATTGGCTCTCGCTTTGCCTACTAGATTGGAGAGGCCTTTGCTCTCAGATACCAGTTTCCCTGCTGCCCTTACTTCATTCTGCATTTGGTGAATGTCTGGGGTCACCAAGGCCAGCAAAAGTCTCCTGGTTCCCTTCTGTGGGGTCATCTAGGGTTAAACAGAAAGGAAAGATGCTGTTAGTTCCTGAAGGAAGGGGTCTCTGTGGCCCTTGTATCCCAGAGATGGTGGTGTAGAGACACCCAGGAGTGGCCTTCACCAGGGCAGCCCACCCTCCCCAGAGAACAGCAGAGACATAGGATGTCCATGGAGGGAGTCAAGGCCTCTCCTTGGGTAGGGCAAGAGGGCACATGGATTCTTGGCAATGGGTGGAAAGGGCACCTGTCCTGGGGCCTCATCACATACCAACCCCCACCAGGCTGACATCTCATGGACCCCACCTACCAGGCTCCAGGGTCCTTTTCCCCATGAGACCCACAAAGAAGTCATGCATGTCTCCTGCAGACAGAAGAGATGATCAACAGATGGGTGCCCCTTGCCAAGTCAGGCCAGGGCAGGGGCAAGTGAAAAGATGCCACTCAGGGCCTTTCATCCCAGCCTTCTTTGCTAAAGTGTCTTTGGTTCCAGATTCCCTGGCCCCTTGAGAAGCCTTGGGTCTAGCTCCCCCAACTGCCTGTGGCACAGAGCTACTGCAGTGCCCCATTGGAACCCAGCAGTGTAGCACACAGGAGCCAAGCTGCCTGCTTTATGGGGCAGGAACCTGGCATTTGTTTGGAAAGTGCCTAGCACACTAGTCTGTACCCCCTGCTGACCCATCCCTCCTTCCCGATCCAGGTGACAGAGCCCCAGAAATCAGGAGGGGATCCCCTTACAACAGCACCTCCTGGCTTGCCCCACCTTTTTGCCTTCTGGGGCTTTGGAGATTGGCCAGCTGCCCTGGGCTCCTGGCCAGCAGACAGGAGGGCAGGGGAGTCAGTTCTCACAAGGAGAGAGAAAGGCTAGGGAATGAGGGGGGCAGAGGGGGAGCCATTCACCCTTCCTGTCCCAGGAGGAGCCAGGACAGCACTGGCCAATCCAAGATGCTGAGGCCCAAACTGGGGCTGACAAGATCTAACCACTCCAAGTCTTTGACCAGCTCTCAGAAGCAGGTCACATCTACACTACAGTCTGTGACAGCATTGCTTGCCTGGATTGCAGCCATTGCACGGTCTAGGCTGCAGAAGGGAAGCTGATCAGGGGCACAGATTGGACAGATTTGGTGGGGGGGGGGAGAAGAGGCCCTGTGGGCAGAGAACCCAGGGCCATGGAAGAGGAGGAAATGGGACTTACGTTTCTGAGCAGGGACAAGCACCTTGGGACCTGGAAGAGACAAAAACAAGTGGGTGTCAGGGGTGCTGGCTGGATAAAGCAGCCTTGACACCACTCTTGGTGTTCACTCCCTCCCAGATCCCAACCAGCCAGTTTAGTTTCCTCAGGGCTGGCACTCACTGGCATTGTCCTCGTCCAACTGCTGCAGCAGTGCCTCATAGGAGGCCTGGTGGCTGTCGTAGAGTCTCCTAAGCAGGGCTGGGGCCAGCTTGTAGAGATCTGAGCTTGTCTGGGCCACAGAAAGAAGAGAGGCAGGCATGAGAGGCTGAGCAGGTGCAGAAAGCCAATTTGCAGGACAAGGGATGGTGCCACCAGCCCCACTGACTGCAGCCCTGAGCCTCACACGGTGTCCTGTGGTCACTTTCCTGTAGCCAGAAGCCTCTGACTTTTACAGCCGGAGCTTGTCACCTGGGGGTGTCAGCAACAGCTCCCCAGCATGCGCCCAGGGGAGTGGGCAGCCCTGGACAACCAGCCCAAGGCTCCAGAAGCAGGATTTCCTGGGGAGAATGTGTCACATTTGCATCAAATCCCCAACCATGACACTGCACCTGTTGCCAGGCTCCTAACTGCATCTACAGGCCACCCTGAAACCCAGCACTCTGGGCAGAAATAGGCAAAGGGGGTGCCATGCTGGGCCTGCCTTGAACATCAGAGTTCTGAGATGAGCATTAGAACCAGGCCTTGGTTCTTGCTGCTGGTGCCCCTCCTTCCTGATCCACAGCCCCTCTGCTACTCCAGCCTTGGGTTTCCATTCACTCCTCCCCCTGAATTCTGACACCCAGATCCCCCCACTTTCTATGACAGTGGCTAGATGCAAGCCTCCTGCAAAAGGAAGAGGAAGAGATGACCCAGCCTCATCGGATGTTTCCTCCCAAGCGGCACCAGCCGCTTTTTTTCTGTCGAGTAGCAGCAACAGGAGAGTGCTTGCTTGGCAAAGTTATTTATTGCTCATCAGAAAACAAAGCCCTAATTTGTGTCTCACTCAAGTGGCCGTTGCCATCCAGGGAGAGCTGCAATTTCAGGAGAGAAAGGCAAAATGAAGAAAATGAGTTTTAAGCACCTGAGCTAGGAGAATTGCTTCCAAAGGGCCCATCACAGCTGCAATTCCCAGCTGTGTGCCAACAGTGCATGAGGCAGGTACATAATGGGGGTGATCAGGGTGGTTCCTAGACCAGGGATCTTGGCAAAGGACTTGCAGAAGTTCCAGTTGCTGGGGGCTAATGGGGAGCTATTTGAAAGTTATTTGCATTCCAAATTGCTCTGCTCCCAGCCTGGCACAAATTCATCCTTGGTGTGGCACACGCGTGTCCCTAGGATGACCAGACAGTAAATATGAAAAATCAGGACACATTTTTAAGGAGGGGAGTGGAAGAGATATAGATCCATGTACAATACAAAGCCCAGATCAGGTCACACCATGGCCAATTAACTCTTTCAGCAAAGGGTAAAAACCTCATGATTTGCCTCTGCCAGGCCCCCCCAGCAAAGCCAGGGGAGCACTGACGGCTAATGCATCAGGCTCCCTAGTTTTGCAGCAGGCCTGCCTGGGGCTGTTTCCAGCAGCCATGGCTGGCATTGGCAGCATCTTTGCCACCTGCCCTCAGAGTTTAAAGCAGGGAGCTGGGGGTGAAAGGGCAGACAAGCATGGGGGCAAGGTGGGGGCCACAGATCATGCAGATTCTTGCCTCTGCTCCTCTCCAGCGAGGAGAAAAGCCCATGGGGCCAGGCTGACTTGCTCAGCCTTCCCTGGGAACCTGGCCCTCTGGGGGACCAGGAGAGTGACAACAGGCACAACCTATACAGAGGGAGAGAGTGAAGATATTTCTGGGGGCTGACCCCCCCCCCTTTAGTCCTGTCCTGACCACCGGGACATCAGCTACTATGAGCTGCTACGGGTGACCATAGCAAAGGGCCAGGTGCATTGTGGCTTCTTCCCAAAGCTACTGAAAAACCCAGCACCAGGAAGGGGATGTTTGGGGAGCCCCATCCCAGGAAGCTGACTGGCACAGTTGCAGAAGGACCCTTGACAGGGCTGGGTGCTGGTAGGTACCTGAGAGGCCAGTGTCCAGACGATGACAGCGAGGCCTGGCGTTCTGTCCCCTCACTCCCATGGCAGCCTGTAGCCAGCTGCTGGCTCTTGTCTAAGCCTGAAAGTGTTTTGGGGCAAGGACCAGCTCCTTGTCCTGTCTGTGTACAACACCCAGCACCATGGGGCTGGCTCTGCGACCACAGCTCTCAGCTGTGACCATAATGCAGAAAAGTTAACCTAGCTCTGGCCAGGACCCAGGAGCAGATCTCCAAGTGTGTTACAAAGGAAGCTGAGTATCATTTGTTATACACATAGGTTAAATTGAGGTGCAGAACAGGGAAGGTGACTTAAGAGTAAAGCCAAGAATAAAACCCAGGTCTCCAGCCAGTCCTCTATCTGCTAGGCCACACTGTCTCCCATATTAAGAGTAATCCATAAGAGCCTGCTGCAGCACAGCTGTTGTGACCTGTGGGAAACTGAGGCAGACTTGCCCAGTGTGGACTCAGTCTAGACCAGAGATGGAAATGGGGGGCCCACAAAGCAGAACTTAAGTGTGGTGGGAGAGTGGGGAGAACTGAGCAGCCAGCAAATGGAGACATTCTACCCTCAGCTCCCCACCCCTAGTGGGACGAACTGGGGCTCTGTCTATCCCTCTGTTGCCATGCAGATGCACCAAGAAGTTACTGTCTCCTGAAGGCCTCCAACGGTCCCCGTGGGTTAGCAGGACTGCATCAGACCTCTGCCAGGCCTGAGGCGATGGGATAGGGACCCATGTTGCAATAAAACTCACCTTGGGACAACAGATTTGCTCTACTTTGGAAGAGACATTCCCACCCCCGGTCCCACAACGAGAGTGATGCAAAATTCCCAAAGGACAGAACAAAAGAAGCAGGTGACCCCAGCAGGAGTGTGGAAAGAGGTTCTTGGAGGACTGAGGCAAGAGCCAGCTGGCCTTAGATGAAGATGCACGACGACACTTCTGGGGCAGCATTGACAATGGGGTGGAAATCCCATTTTCCTTCCCTTTAGGGTTCACACTGTCATTTGTTTGCCCCTGGGGTAGCAACCTGGAGTCAGATCTCTTCACCCCCCCAGCTGGCCCCACTCCTTGCCCTTCTACCTTTGTTTGGATCCCTCTGACCGCCTGCTGCTCCTGGTTCCCTTCGCAGTAGGAGTGACACAGCTTCATCGCCACTAAGGACAGCATCAGAGTCAGCACCAGGGAGTTATTCATTTTCCTCTCTCAAGTGCAGGGTCAAGGGCTGATGGCCAAGCTAAGGAGCAAGAGAGAGAGGGGGAAAGGGCAGAGCAGTGAGGACAGTGGCAGGCAGGGGTTAGGTTCCACCTCCACATGGACAGGTCCAGCAGTGGGGGCACGTCCATCTCTTTACAGAAGTCAAACGAGAGCCCACACCACTGTGTTTGTAGCCTGGACCTGCACCCTTCTGTGGAGGGCACTGAGTGCGCCCACACCATTAAAAGGAAATTACATCTGGGATTGATATCAACTCTCCAGGCCACGATGGTCCACGGATATGAGACAAGCAGGACATGGTCCAATAAAAAGGTGTCGGACAGTAGGAAATTCCAGAGCCAAATCAAGGCTGGATTACATCTTGGTGTAAGTGGTGAGGACAATGGCCTGCTGGGGTGTCTCAGGGCAGCCTAGCCCTGCCCTTAACCCTCACCTCAGTTTCCCCATCTGTACAATAGGAATCACACTTACTCACCAGTCTGGCAAGATGGCTGGAGCTCCTTTGGGTGAGTTGGGGGCTGAACACAAGATCTAAGAAATACAAGAGCAGGCAGCTGCTTGCCACACTCATGTAAATGCTTGCAAATAGGAGTGTTTTAAAAAATAAACAGTCAAGGCCTAGAAGCAAGCCAGCTTCTTAGGGTCTGGGGCAGAAGGAGAAGGGAGTAGAGATTTTGAAGCATCAAAGCAGACCATGTAGCTATAAGCAGAACTGGTGCAAAAAGTGTTTCTGGCTGGTATGAGTTGGGGGGACTCCCACTGAGCCAGTGCCCAGATCCTTAAGGCAGCTCCCAACTCATGAGAGATCACCAGATAAACCCCCCTGCCCCAGTCCTCGCTGCTTTCTCAGCCTTTTCCCAATTCATCACTCTGCTCCAGACCCTGACCGTGGCAGAATTCAAATTGCCCAGTGCAATCTATCCTCTACCCCACTGTCCAGGGCACAGGGTAACATTTCTCCTTCCCAGAATTTTGGGTAGATCTGGGTTGGATTTTAAGACATTTTTGCCTGACAAGCCTGAAAAATAAAGTCTGAACTTTGGAAGGGAAAAAAGCCAAAGCCCACAAGAAGCGAAGGAACAGAATGTGTTGGGAATTCAGAGGAAAAAATTGAAGACTAAATTATATGAGACCCAGCTTCATTTCTTCTCCATCTCAGTTTTCTGTGACTGTAATCCAGGGGAAAATTATCTTTTCCACACAATGGTATCTCCTCATTGTCACCGTGGGGAGGGGAAGGGAAATAGTGGAAGCAGGAGAAAATTACCTCCAGCATATTGGAGTCAGAAAAATGCCTCATGTTAACATGGCCTTACAAGATCATCTTTGAGTTTTGCTGATGAAATGCCAGTCACCACTTGTTTGTTGGCATCAGTCTGGGATGGATATTGATTCTTCAGGCTTATCAGCTCACTGGAGCTAAGTGTGCCCCCCCATGACATCGCTGGTTAATCAAGCCTGTTTGAAGCACATTGAATGTTGTCCATCAAAAGCCAACACGGGAAGTGGGGAAACTTTTCCCCTCTGAAACCTCTGCCTTACATGAGGTGCATTGTCTCAAGAAACCAGGAGCGAGGTAGGCACCGGTGTCCTTGATGGGCATCCCCCCCCCCAGCCAGTCTCTTCAGGGGACTGCTGCTTTTTGCAGTTTGCTGGAGGTCAGCAGAGAGGAGAGCAGCCATGCAGAAATGTGAGAACAAGGGGGCAGTTTGCCTTTTCAGTGCAGGGGGAGAAATACATAAATTAAGCCACCCCCCTTCCCACATGCTCATTCACATGCACTTTGATCAAACTGGTGGACCTGTTGACATACATGCATGTGTACAAGCGCACACACACACACACACACGCAAACACCCACGTGCAGACTGGTATCTTACACCTGCAAAGCCATTGCCCTTTTCACAAACAGCTGAATGCTAGTTCTGAGTTCCCACAAATGAAACCAGGAGGCCCCTAAGGCAAGTGGGATTTTGAACCTTCCCCCATCACTCACCCTCCCCCATGGTTTCCCAGCAGCTTTGCCAACTTTTTTTTCCTAAGCTAGGATTTGGGTTTAGGAAAGAAAGACTCAAATCCCACCAGAACACCCATTACCCCACCTGCAGCCCACACCTGTGCCAGCCCTGTACCTGGTACCTGCAGGCCTCCTCGCTGGGGCCTGAGGCAATCCTGCTGTGCAGTGCTGAACGGTGGCTCTTATGGAGCTGCTCTCAGAGGCTGAGCCGTGCTCCCAGCCAGACTTAGCAGCTTTGAGTCACTGGAACAAACTGCCGCGTGCCGGCAGCTCGGCTGGGTTTAATAAGGGGCTGGGGCTATGGCGGGGTAAGGAGGAGGGAGAGCCACCAATGGGGGGGACCCAGTGGGGAGGGGTCTGGAGGCAGCCCCCCCATTACATCCACCCCCACATTAAACCACCATGTGAGCTGCATGTACATGTTCCATGCACACCGATCGCATGCCCAACAGATGCCACATGCGATCCCCTGGCCCCTACTTCACACGCACACCCCCCACCTCCCGTGCGCGCACACACTGACTAGATCCCAGCGCTTTCTACTTCTGAATTCACTAATCACCCAGCTCCTACTCCCTCCCAAAGGGCCACAGCGATCAGGTCTCAGCCTGCAGGAACCCCCCTCCCATCTGCCTCCATCCCACCATCCGCCAGAGAAACGAGGGAGCAGACAGGCCACCTGAGGCGGAAGAGCACAGCATGCTGCCAGCTTTGAGGCCCTGCCCAGGAGGAAGGACAGCTACTGAAAATCCCTCTTGTCCCCTTGCTGCCAGGGTGGGGATGGTTTGGTTCCTTTGAAACACCCAGAGGTGTTGAGGGCAAAGGGGGAAGCCTCCCACCTGGCCTCCCGCAAAGCTGCCACCCATTCCTCTGCACTACAAACCTCAGGCAGCTTTGGGCACCTCATGATGGGAAAGTGGCATCATTGCTGCTCTGCTGCCTATGCTAGAGGGTCCAACAGCCCCTTCTGGCCCCACAGGTGGAATCCACAGCCAGCAAGTGCTCATATGACAGCCAGCACTGACTCCCCTGCCCCACGCATCCTGGCATCAGGATCGTACCAAGAGCAGAGGCAAGGACAGGGCACACAGTGGAGGCTACAATTTAGAGCAACCTCCAAAGCTTGTTTGGGACTATTTTCAAGGGATCCTCGAGCCAACTGTCCCATCCTGTGGGCTTCTCACCCCCAGAAGCAGAGCCAGCAAGAGAGCAATCAGGGCACCCACCTAGGGCAAGAGGTGCTTTTCAGGGAGGGTGCAGGGGAACAGCAGTGCTGGGATGAGCTGGGACAGGACTTCTCCTGTCTCAGCCCCTTCCACAGCAGTCTCCCATCCCATCCCCAAGAGAGAGCAGATAAGCACAGGGGAAAGCAGCTGTTCCAAGCAGGGGATTTCTAGTTAGGAAGGTGGAAGAGTCCAGCTTCATTCACCTCCAGCCTGGGGGACAGCTGTTTGGTCCACATGCCAAGAACATGCCATAGTGTTGGCTCCCCACCACATTTTGGGAGGGGTGAATCCCACATGGCCACCACTTTGAACCCAAGATCATTCTCCTAGCAGGCAATGCCAAAAATGTGACTTGTGCACCAGCCCCTGGAAAGCACTGCACCGCAACCAACAGTGCAGCATTTCTCCAGGACCGAACAAGCCTGCACCTTCTCCTGGTGGCATCTGCTGAAATCCCAGCTGTCACACCAGCCTGTCCCACAGGAGCTCTGCGTGGGACTGGGAAGCTCCTTGCACCAACCCCAGCACAGGAACACCACCACCACCATCCCCACAGATGGTCTTCTCCCCTTCTCTTCACTGTGTCCTTTGCTATTAGTGCACACAGCCTCTGAATCCACCCATTGATTTCTAAGGATGAACAGTCCCATCCTCTGAACAAACAACTGAATGGGGTGTCTGCCAGACTGAGTGTTGCGAGCTGCTTTCTGCTCCCTCCCAGATCTCAGGACTCAAATGCAACACCTCCACTTCCATCTGAACAGTCCAAGAACTGAATCCAAATCTCCATCAAGTTGAGGGTTTTGTCTTAATTGTCTCCTCTAGGAAAACAAGAATAAAACTCCCAGCCCTTGTAACCCAGCAACCCTAATTGCCTTGTCGTTGGCACATTTCATCTCACATGCTCACAGCAGCTGGGGAAGTTCCAAAACTGAAGCAACTTTCTTAAAGTTGCCTCCACTGCTTTGTGCCCTTGTAGAGGGCCCTGGAAAAAGTAAGAGCATGCAGCAGAAGAAAGGAGAAAAGAGACATGCTCAGAAGGATCCTGGGCCCTTTTTAATCTCAGAGATCCACAAAAATCATGAAGTTCCTAGTTTCCAACTCTGGGGC
This sequence comes from Podocnemis expansa, assembly GCA_007922195.1. Lineage (NCBI taxonomy): Eukaryota > Metazoa > Chordata > Testudines > Podocnemididae > Podocnemis > Podocnemis expansa. The sequence continues at coordinate 11,391,391 of ML682037.1, read as the reverse complement.
TTTGGGACCCAGATCCTCAGCTGATATCAACTGCTATAGCCCTGGAGGTCAAGACCTTGGTAATGGGGGCCAGGCCTTAAACCAGTCTCCAGCTCCACAAACCCTCTGTCAAGATGCACCTAGTCAGAGGCTATCTACTTAAGTGTTTTGAGAGGTTGACAGGACCACTGGGGAGTGAGTAGCAAGAGTCTAAATCAACCACATTTAATGCTTCCCACCCAATTCTGCAGTTCTGTTTTCTGGCTGTCAAGCCAGGGGGAGTCAGCTGGTGAGGTTCTCCTCCATGCCAGGTGGAGATTCAAGGGCTCAGCTGAATCTGCTCATGCAGGGGAAAAAAGGACGGACCCCCCCGCAGAGGTGCAGAGCAGCACCACAGAAACACCTCAGCAGGAAACAGAGCAGCTCTTACCTCTGGCATTTAGAGTCTCCACCGTAGGGGCAGGGTGTGATCATGGCTAATTAGCTGGCACTGGAGCAAGGAAGTGATTGTTATCTACATTTCCACAGATACCGTACAGCTCTTCTGGGAACCCTGGATAAGCTCCAACACCCAAGCTGGGGTTGTGAGTCCATCTCCACAAACTTCCTCCAGTTAGATGCTAAGGGCACTGCCTTGGTTTCACCTAGCAAAATCAAGGCTGCAGCAGGATCTAATGGGTGCCTACAAATACATCTGGGGCAAACCCCAGCAAGGGACATGAGCCTTTGAAATCTGGAGAGAAGCCAACCAAGGAGCAGCTAAGCCCCACAGCCCTCTGGAAGATTCCTGGACCTCATGATAAGACCAGGCAAGGGGGCCAGTCCCAGGCACATTAGGTGCCCAGAATCACTGATAAACCTGTCCTATTTATTTATTACACTCACTCACACCCTCAGTGGGCTACTTTGCATCTCAGGCGTGCTCTGGTGGACACTTGACCTGGGGTTAGCTGTTGCCAGCAGTGGGAACAATGGGGCTCATGCACCACACATGCTCGGCACACAGCCGGGGCAGCATCTGGAGCTGCAGGGGTGTTAATTAACAAGGCCTCCTCTGGCCAAGCTGGTATTTAATTAATATCAGTGTTCTTCCCAACACCCGTAATTGCAGAGAGATGAGCACTCCAGAGAGGAATGCATCCTTTATGGCTCCCTGCTCAGCAGGAAAACATGGCTTATTTACAGCTTTCATTTGTGGTGGTGTGGCTTGTTGGGCCTGGCGATTCTGGCTGGGGTGCAGGTGGCATGGAGGCTGTGTCATACCCAAACAGCATTCAGGATGGCTATGTAGCCCTAAGCCCAACCAAGACACTTTGCAACTTATGCGCAAGAAAAGCCAGGGCCCTCAGGTCCTGCTACCCAAACAGGATAAGATGGGCCAGGGTCCAGCTTGAAGCAAGCCATTTCATGGCCCTGGTGAGGAGACAGAGGGAAAGCATGACAGTGGTTAGAGCAGGGAAGAAGGGATTTTTCTCAGGTCCACCTCGACTGAAGAATCAGAATTGCCTCCCTTCCCCCCCATGCCTCAGTTTCCTCTGCTGCTGACATTATCCACTAGCCTGGCTGAGCTGCTGACCCTGCAGCAGCATAGAGGATGCACAGGAGAACAGAACCCAGATGTCCTGACTCTAGCCTCTTCACCCTCCACCCCTAAGCCATTCCTACTGATGCTGCCAGCCTGCTCCTATTCCTTGTCCAGAGACATTAAATGCTACTGGGCTCCTTGCTATTGGGCAAGCCCTTTCCCTGCCAGTGAGAAATATGCTCCACTGGTCCCCAATGAGTTTCTAGAGCAGGCTGTGGGGTGCTGCCCACCTCTCCTGCATCCTCCCTACCCCCTCCAGGCTCAGGTAGTTTGGAAGTACAGGTTCTAGACAGGTTAGCATGGTGAATTTGCAGGCTGGAGCAGGCCCAGCCTCAAGATCTTCCAACCAGTTCCTGGTCCTGGCCCACTGTGGGGCTCCATAGCAGATTTCCAGACTCATGCCTGCCAAAAAAAAGTTAACTTAACAGGCAGAAGGGAAGAAGGCTTTGCACACATGAAGGGAACTCTTGCAAAGCAACAGACTACATAGGAGGCAGGGAATTTGAGGGGAACAGATGCACTTGGATTATGGGTATTAGATCAGAAAGGTGAGCAGGATTCCAGCCCCAGCACCACTATGGTGGACTCCCTGTGTCTAGTCACTCACCCATTGTGCCTCAGTTTTCCCACTTGCAGGCTCAGCCCACAGACATTGCCATGCCTCCCATGGCACAGAAATAGATTAAATATCAGAAAGCTGAGCTAGGACAGTAAGAGAGGGAGGGATGGCTGTAGTGCCTGGCCCCATAGTCCTTGGGAAGCTCCTGCAACACAAGTAGCAGCAAAGCCTGGATTCCCCCACCCCAGGCAGTACATTACTAGATTACCCCACCCTGTCACAGCACCTGCCAGGAAAAGGCACATTGTGTGCACATGCCACACATGCCAACCCAGCAAGCCTTGCCCATTTCACATCTGTCATGAGATCACCAGGTTGGACTGGGTGCAGTGCCTGTAGCCAACTCCCTCAGGGGCTAAAAACCCAGTGTCTATTGACCTAGAGGATGGGGAAGTTCATCTTTGCTACTTTACAGAAAGAGAAACAGGCACAGGGTGAGGCAGAAAAGTGGGTCCAGTCTTGAGAATGCCCAGGAGTTCTGCACCACCCCACCCCCTGACAAAAAATAGAGTTAACTGCCTCTCCCCTGCCTGGGGTGGGCAGTTGGAAGGGGGAGCTGAGCCAGACAATGCTCCTGGCACATCACAGGGACTCTGAAATCTTGAAATGCAGCCTGTGAGTTCTGCCTAATTACTCTGCTCTCCAGCACAGCAGAGCAGCACTATGGGGCACCTTCACCCTGCAGGAGAGCAGCCAACAGGTTTGAAGTGCTGGGGATGCTGCTGTTGGTTGAGAAAAGAGCCCCAGGTTGTCACGTGCATCTAGGGGGACCATAGTGTGTGTGGGGGGGTGCCACTGTTAGACTGTCATGGGCACAGAGAGGTGGTGCTCTGAGCCAGGGGAGGAGCTGCGGGTGCAGGGCCCAGCTGAGCTCAGTTTTAATTGTATCTACCTTTCCAAGCCCACCTGGGAGTTCTCACTCTGCCAAGCTAAGTTGTCAGCACTGTGCAGTGCAACATGTACTGATTTGAGGAATGCAGCACAAAGTGTGAGGAAGGAGGAAATGCAGAAAAGGGAAACCAGGCTGCAGCCAGGCAGCAGGCTAGCACAGCTGGAGGAAGGCAAGGCCAGCTCTCAGGGAGGCACAGAGTGTCTGCCCAGTGGGACAGAAAAGGATGCCCAGTAAAGGGGAAGCCTGCAAGCCTGGTGCAACCTTTCCACCCAGCTGCTCAGTCCCCTGACCATAGTGCATTGTGGGTAGGGTTACCAGATACCAAAGCCTAGAAAGGAGGCCAGGGACATAAGAGGACATTGAAGGACACATGGAGAAAGTGTAGCATTAATGTAATATTCTGTTTTTGGGGGCCCTGGAATGCTTTCCCTTAAAAATAAGGTATTCCAGCATACTTTAACCTCTATAAGTAAAAAGCCAGACAAAATCATGTCTTAAAATGCCTGCCAGATGGAGGATGAAGGTAAAAATGGAGATGTCCTCCTTTTGCCTGACATCTGATAATCCTAGTTGTGGGTCTTGATGTTAAAAGTGCTCACAGATAGGAGCCAGCAGTAGCTTCAAACATCTTGGATGCCCCTAGCCCCACCCTTTGATGCATCCCTGTTGCTAAAAAGCTAGAGATTTTATGTTCATGTGGTGAGTCCCAGACCTCTGGTGCCATCAGCCCATGGACAGACAGTAGGACACATGTCCCTCTGGCACAAGGCACCAGTGCACTGCAGGAGAGCATTCTGGCTAACATGCAAATGAGCATCTGCACCCTCCCCTTCTTCAAACTCTAAAGGGGGAGATGTGTTAGTCTAGTTCAGCAACACAAGTCCTGGGGCATTTTTAAAGAGTGCATGCAATAAAATTTAGTCTTTAAAAGTGCCCCAGAACTCCTTGTTCATTTTCCCCTCCTTTCAGGATGTTTTACACATGCTCCTTGAAAAAGCATGTGTGTTAAAATACAGCCAAAGAGTGACCAGTCAGTCTTTCATTCACAGATCCTCCACCTGCCTCACAATTCCACTAGTGCTAGAAGGGCTGCCATAGACAATTACTCCTAATAAAGCAGGATGTCAGAAAAATAGGTCAATTAGTTTGTTGAGCCAATGGTGTGCTCCTTCTGCCATGGGAATCCTTCCACAGCTGCTTCTTCACACTCCCATCCTCCTGCATGCTCAGTGCCAGCCCCTGTGGCAGAGGCCTGGAAGGTCTGCAAATGCCCCAGCCTAGGACTAAAGCAGAAAAGACTTACCTCAAACAGCAACAGCTGGTGCCTCCTTTTCCAAAGGCACTTTCCTGGTAGGGTAGCATCTAGAAGGCTAGAATCAAGATCCAGGAATTATTGAGCCTGGTGCTGAGCAAACCCTAGAAGCATGCCCCTGCTTCTGAGTGTTTATGGTCCAACTACATCCTGGCTTCTCTGCAGCCGTCAGTCTCACTCCACACCTCTGTTCATGCCCCATTCTCCTCACCTGCATGCAATAGTGTTGCTCCTGATTGATTCTGGGGGTACCAATCACAAATCTGGGTCCTGTAGTGGTCACCCCTCACTCCCTTGTGTAGCTGAAATATGCAGCATCACCCAAGTTACAAGGAGCTGGGGATGGGTGCACAGGAGAGTCACTATCACTGGCCAGGGGAAGAGGAGAGAGTTAGCAGGCCTGAGAAAAATCAATTTTTGGCTTGTGAACAAGACTGGGGCACAACCTAGAGCTAGTGCTACTCAGTCTACTATTTCCCCACCATGAAATGTTTCAACCAAAAATGTGTTAAGGGAAAATTCCAGAACCAAACTTTAGAAATGAAAACATCCCAACCTGACATTTTGTAAAAAATGAAATGATGGGAAAATTCCCTGCTGTAAAATGAGGACTTTCCTCCCAACCCAACCTTACAAATGTAAAAAGTTGGCAACTTTATATGGCTGTCTGTGCTCCTAATTACTGGACTCTGACATGCTGCTTAGTATGGGACACAGCTGAGTGCGCCAATCTCAGATCAGACTGCCAAAATTCAGGGCATACTTTCTACTGGGAGTGCCTGGTACCTTAAGATTTCAAAACCAGTAATGTGTGCTTCTAAAAAATACTATACTAATTATGGAACCAGACAATCCCCTTCCAGACATCTAGCCCCTCATCTACCATGTGCATAGCTTTCAAAAAGCCATACTGATAGCCAATCCTTTAGTAAACAATGTAAAGGTTTAGTAATAAAAGTGAACAGTTAGCCTTTTAACATTGATATCAAATGTAAAGTGTCTATGTATAGATCAGGGTAATAGAGAAGTAAAAATCTCCGTTTGTAGTCTCTCTGATCAGACAGTTCATTGTTCAAAACTTCCCCTATCTAGAAATCATAGGTTGAGAGATGTACAGGACATGGGATGAGAGTCCTGAATTCATACCCTCAGTCTATATGCCTGGAAAGGTACAGTCTAAAACATGCAGCCAAGGATCAAAATGTTCTATATGCGGGGCTGACTGGGCCACCATTATCCATGTGCATGCAGACATCTTCCAGGGGACCTGCTGGAATAGTTGGTTCTCCTTAACAGCCCATCATCTAAGACTGCTCAGAAAGGCCGAGTCTTGATGTAAATCTGTCTTGTGGCTGTTAGCCAAGAACATCTCAGATAGCATTTCATAACTTCATACAATACATGCATATAAACAGGATAACATTGTTCAGCTAGTCATAGCTTTTCTAAATGCTACTTTAGCAAGCAGGCTTGGTTGCACTGTCAGTCTTAGTGCTGATATGAGTGGCAATACCATAATATTAACAGTCACCTCTTTATATAGCATTTTGGTGTGTGATAAATCAGCATGTGAACACAATCTGCTCAGTCACCAGCTTTTGTTTAATTACCATGGTTGGTTCCCACCAAAAACACTGTCCCTCTTGATCTAGCATTTGAGACCAGAATCACACAGTTCCAAGTGTAACACTATACTGTTCAATTTGTCTATTTTGATATTGTGGTTCTAGCAAAAAAGGCATAGCTGTTCTATTGACAGAGTAAGACTTTGCAATGGAAATTGAGTCCTACTTCCATTTCTGCAACAAGTTTCCTTGTATAGCATAGGGCCCTTTGTGCTAAAGTTTTACAGTGAAATGTTATCCTTTTGAGTTCAGTCCTGCTTTGGAAGAATGAACTGACAGGAGTTCATGTATCTCCTGATTTCTCCCAATACATATGCAAGTCCAGTAGTGATCACTAGATATCCAGCCTTACTGCAGAGCTCTGGAGGCATCCAGGCACCCTAGAATATTTGCTAGATTCTGTTATCCCCTCAAATCCATCTGTGTCTCACCACTAATACGGCACATCCACAGAACATTTTGATGAGAACAAATAGAAAATTCACAGTAACTTATTAGCTGAAAGCAGATACATAATACAAGCAAACAGTTTTAAAATATAGGCTGGAAATAATGGAACAAGCAGAAATTTGGACAGGAAAATGATTGCAAGCAACACATAATGAGAAACTCTGAAAAGCTCATCATGAGACTGAAAACTGAAGCAATAATGCCAGAGAATCTAGGGATGGCAGTGACCAGCCAACTGTCTCACAGCATGGGACCAATGGAAGCGTTTTGGAAAATGAGCCCCAGAAAGAAGAGAAGCCATCAACTTGTCTCCAAATGAGGTGACAACCAGAATGCCCAATGACCCAGGGCTCTTACATGCTAGTTGCACCCCCCAACAGCCCTTCCTCCTCAGTGGTGAATCCCATATGGAAACAAGAGCTTGTCTCCTTGGCAATAATTTTGTCCTGCATGAAGCGATCATCCTTCTACAGAGCAATCCCCAGACCAGATCTCACAGCTAACCACCTTTTTGCAGAATGTGTGGCAGCAACCAAAGAAATCCCATTCCCACTGCCCCCAGTCTAGCAGTTAGGTCCCTTCCAGCAACAGCCAGGCCCAACATCCAGACAACACTCCTTCCCCAGCTGCCAAACCAAACTCCACAGGAGGCAATCAGAACTCCTCCAGGCCACAGCCATGCCCCAAAACCCTGGTGTCCTGCTACCAACACTTCCCCCATCTACTGGAAATCTCCCGATTCATCATAGGACCTGACAGTGACAGCTCAATCATCCTCTTGTCAATCAGTAAATTACCAGGTCTGAAGCTCAAACCCCACAATGACTTAACACTTGAATGGTCAATTTTTCTGGTTTCAGTTGGCAACAGGAAGCATCCCACACTTCCAGGGTTTACCAGTCTCCATTTTAACCACAAAGAAACTCTCCAGGATAGGCCATTAACTCTTGGGTGAAGGGGCATGGACACAGCCTTCCACTCAAAGGAAAGACACTTGGGAAGTAATATTTAAAAACATTAGTGAATATTTCAAAGTCAACAATAAATTTAAGTTACAAGTTTCTCTTTCAGAGAGCACACCCTGAAAGTAACAAAGTCCCTTGACACACACACATTGAAGTAACCAGCTTTGTTCCTGTTATATGGTTTGAGAAGAGCCTTAAGTGGCTAGTCTCCAAGGTTAAACTCACATCAGATGCTGAAAGCCAGCAACTTGACTTATGCATTACATGGAACTTTTATTCACCTAGAAATGCACATTCATATATTCTAATTTATCCACTAGAACTGCCCCTCCCATACCACACACGCCACCAGAGAAGGCCCCATACCAATAAGGGCAGACACCCATGGTACAGCAATGAGACCCAAACACCCAGAAGTAACACCCTAGCCCTTTAAGAAAACCTGGAAATGCCACCCCAGGAGCAATCCCCAGACCAAGCCCCACCACAGGGGAGTCAGCCACCTCCCTCAAATATTTCCACAGATGACCAGCAGAGGGATCCATACCCACACCCCAAAACCCAGACCAGACTCCAGGAAGTGGAAACCAAGTCCTTCCACAACCAGCTACACACCCACCCCCAAGGCACAGCAAAAGGCCCTCCTATGCCTCAGCAAACCCCAGTCCAGACCCCACACTCCCCATGGCAAATCCATTCTTGCACTGGCACAACTAGACCCCTCTATCACAACTTGACAGCATAACCAGCAGTCACCCCTTGCTCCTAGTGGGGATGCCCAATCCAGATCCCATAGCACAGCCACCCACACCCGACCCCATGTCACAACAGACTGTTCCATCCCAGAAGTAACACCCACACCCAACTCACTACAGATC
>ML682037.1:11355274-11382686 GCA_007922195.1 Podocnemis expansa | reverse complement strand
GGCAGCCACACCAGCCCCCCCAGTCCAGCTACAGCCCCCCCTCGGATGGCAGCCACACCAGCCCCACAGCCTACAAGCACTCCAACCCACCAGCCCAGCCACAGCCAACCCAACGGATGGTAGAGGAACTCCCCTACCTCACCATGCCTAACAGATGGTTCAGGGCAGCAGAACATCCTGCCCCCCAAACCTACTCCCATGCATAGGAACCACATAGAACCCCTCACCACAGGCTGTCTCCAAACCAAGCCTAGTTACTGCTGTGCAGGGTAGAACATAAGCCACCTTCAAACAACCCAGCCCAGACACCCTAGGGCTGCAAAGAGGTCCCTGCCCTCACACATTAAAACAAAAAAGATCCTTGCCTCCCAAATCCAGCCGCCAACTGCAATCCATACAGACATTAAGCAGAGAATCCCTCCACTCTTTTGCTTAGATACAAGACCAGACTAGGGCTGTTGGGGACAGGACATGGGATGGACAGCAAACTTCATTCTCCTGTGGACTTCCTCTATCAGCCTGCTACTGCCCAGCCAGGCTTCAGCATCAGTTAAACCCTGGTTCTTCACAAACATGTAGAAAAGATTTGTAATTTTATAGACAGTACATGCATAACAGGATAATTGTTCCATCACAACTTTAAAAAAGGCCATTTTTCAAGATTTCACAATCAGCTTAATCAATAAATTAGCCTCAAGTCTAGGGCTTGGAAACCCCACAATAACTTGTGTATTAGTCAGTTTATCCAATTGCAGTAGTTAACATGGCTTACCACAATCTCCCTTTTAACCCATGGGGGACACACCAGAACAGACAAATTTTGCAAGGGGAGGTGGGAAACATACAGCCTTCCACTCAGTTGACAGGCAGTAATATTCAAAAATGAGTAAATATTTCAAAATAAACTTGAATAATCCTGTTCCAAATACAGCAAGAGTGACAAATTCCCTTGACATACACATGCTGAAGAAACTAGTACTGTCAAACCATACAACAGGAACAGCCTTAACTGATTACCATCCACTTCTCATTGGGATGCTAACAAGCAAGTTCTTATCTATGCATCACCACACTATACACCACATATCTATATTAAGCTAGACATGCATGCTTAAATATTTAAGTTGTTAAATTGGCATTGTCAGGCTTACCTTAGTAGGAGCTTCCATCCCTCTGTATCGTCTATGGTCCTTCTGCTCTGTCACAGCTTAGCAGCAGTTGCTCCTTCTCTGCTACTGCTGCTTGCAATGATTGCTTGACCCACGGCAACAACTTAGCCATCTTGTTTCCCCACTTCAGTGATTAACTTCTGTCTTCTTGATCATTGTGATATCCACTCTCGATCTTCCTCTCCTGTGAGGAAAAGCCTACCTGCTCCCTGCCTTTATGTATGGATTTTGGACCTTTTGTTTGGCTGCTCTTTCTACCCTGGCCATTAGCATATTCATTTGACCAATACCTAGTAAGCTTTTCTGATTGGTTGCTGCTACATGCCAAGTCAACTCATTTTAAAAAGTATCAAGATAAAATCAATGTTATCTGCTCATCTAATGGTCTGACCTAAAGAAGTTGACAGCCTTCCAAATCCAGAACTAACACCTAGACCAGAAAACTCACTCAACACCACTGCCAGCAATCAGTCCCCAGTAACAACTATTACCTTTGGGGGTCTACAAAGTTGACATTAAAAGGGGTCTTCATATGCAAAGTCTGGGAACCACTGATCTCGTCACTTAGTGCAGTTAGAGTATGTAGTACAAAACAACTGTTAGAAAGCAACTGTCATGTGTATACACATACAGAATACCACTCAACAAGGTAAGTGGTTTAAACAGCTAAACACTAATATATTTCAGTATCCTAATCTATAAGATTAGCAAGTTTTGGTGAGGCAGTCATTGACTGGGCACTTGAAGACCAGATGGTTTCACTCTTACCATAGGCATTCAGCTTTATTGACAGGCCTATTTTTGCAAATGAATTTAGAACTTACCTACTTCTTCTGCTATCCCTCTGTTCGTCTGTAGGGGTCCTTCTGTTCTGTCACTGTAGACAAAAGGATTACCTTTGGCTTAGACACCAAGCAGCAACTCAGTTAGCTTGGCTGTCTGAAGCCAGGTTCGGACACAGAGCCAGGACTCAGTTAGCTGGGTTGTCCAGAACCAAGGGTCCTTTAGCCTTTCTTCCGATCTCCTTCCAGATGCTCTCTTCCAGCCAGTCAGTACTGACTCAGCCTGTCCATTTTAGCCAGGGTAGCATGTGGGGTCTTCTGAAGTTCACTGAGGGGGTGAAGAGAAACTATGTAAAGAATGACAAGGGGAAGGGTAGGGGAACAATGAGGGAAAACATTCCTAGGGCTGCTAAGGGACATAGCACACACCCTTAGGGGCTGTATGAGGCATTACATTTTCAAGGCCATGTAAGGGACACCTTAGAGTGAGAAGGGAAGGGTGACATTGTTGACTAATTACCAAAGCTGGACTTACTTATCCATGCTTTATCCCTAATTAAGCTACTGTCTTAATACTGTTATCCTGTAGTTGATTAGTGCAGTGGCTCCCAATGTTCTCTGCCATGGCACACCTTGCTACCTTTAAATGATTTGAGGCACACCATAGTTTCCAAATGAACTCATGAATATTCACAAGCCAATCCAGAGCTCTGAGTAGTTTTTCAAAAAAATTATGGCATACTTGCTCAGGCCTGACAGCACACTGGTTGGGAAACACTGGGTTAGTGGTTTCACTGCTGCCTTCCTAGCAATTTACACATCAGACTTCTGCCAATTTTACCCTAATGAAATTGGGACACTTTTAGAGATAATATAGAAAGGGGAAGATGCTAAAAGAATTTAAGAGGAGATATTCAGCCTCCATGCATCAAGGATAAATCCAAGTTGTACCTGTTGGAGGTTGTTTGTGTTGCTGATCTCTTTTGCATGTAGTTCTGGGCCAAGGCAGAGACAGGACACTAGAGTTATTGCCAAAGGCTTTGAGTTGTGTACCCAGAGACCTCTTTACAGCTAATAAATATTTTAGCTACTTTGTTTGAGAAGCCCTGAAGTTTTTGAAAACTAGTGTATAACACTGAATATTAAATGATGAATTACATTAAAGCTAAAATGAAATGAGTACTTTGTGTGTAGGACCATGACATTGTTCTTTAGTACTGAAGGCAGTTCCTCTCCTCTCCCCTGCTCCATCCCAAGAATTAGAGCTCACTTTTATTGCTGAAAACTAAAAGTAGCTTCAGATTTACTTCAAAGCCTTCATTCTGCAATGTCAGCCAGTTTTTAGTGAGGATCTAAAAGCTGTATGGTTTTAAAAGCAAAGTCATTGAAAACACATCATACATAGTTAAAATATGTAAATTGTTTGGCATCAGTAAACATTGTTAAAAATAAATGTGCATCTCTGATCTGTTATTTGGTTTCTTAACTATTGGGCAAAACCCCTTGCCACTCTCAAACCACTTGGTTATTGAAGGAATTTTAAGACTTGTTATCCTTTGGGTTGCTGACACCTAATATAGGCTGTTACAAATACTGTCAATGGGGTTGGGTTTTGTAAACAAAATCCAGGATTGCACTTTTCTAGGACCTGCTTTTTCCTTTGAGTAGCAGCTGGTCCTTTGATAAAGCCACCCATCACCACACAGTTGTATCTGTGTGTAATGTCTAGTGTACATCCAACTAGTCATAGTAGGTCATCTCATCTTTTAGCTTCTCTTGCTTTTTAATATTTTGAAGGCCAGTCTCAAACTCCATGAATTTCATCAGTTTTTACATTCTTACATCTCCACACTAGATTTGAGCCATCTTTAATTTCACCCACCTCTTATTCGTTCATTATAATGCACATCCATTCTTTCTAGTGCTTTCCTCCGACAACTTTTCAATTTCTTACTCCTGTAGTTCAGATCATTTATTATAATGGTGAAAAATGATTGAATTACAGCACAGTCTGGAAAATTCTCATGATAGGAAGATCTCCAAAAATATCATGGCCAAGAGTAATCTAGATTAGGTCATACAGCCATTGTATTGGCCCATTAAATAATGGAAACCACTTCCAGTCACAGCATGTTGCAATCCCAGCACCCTTAGTTCCAGCACCTATGCTTTGTGGCCCCCCCCTTAAGTTGTAAGACCATAGACTACCAAAAACAAATTTTAAAAGATTATATATCTGACTGAAAAACAGATCTAGACTTGCTGCACAGGATTTCTGGTCTATTTGTATTTTGAGCATTGGGGCACTCATTACACAGTGAAATGAACTAGCAGAAGAACTGATTCCCCCCCCCCCATCTATACTTAGGGAAATGCACAATGTAAAGCATGTAAGTAGTTTCCAACTGCAGTAAACTTATTTCCATTTATAATGGCCTAAGTCAGTATTATGTTCTAGTCAAATTCAGGATTGGAAATCTTTTGCTGTATTCTAGTTCTAAATTCACAAAATTTAAAACCTGGCTTAATGGGGGGGTTTCCTTCACATAGGGATTAGGTATAGTACTCATGCCAGCTAAATCTCAGTCTAATACTTGGGGGTGTCATGCTAGGCCTGAGAAGGCCAAGCCATCTTTGTAAAATACATGACCTAAATCTCACCTTTAAAGACTTATTATAGGAAAATACAATAGTGGTGTTCCAATTAGGCTAGGGCTTTGATATGCATGTGTATCAATGAAGGTTTAATGAAATTTACCTATATCCTTTTAGAAGATGCAAGGTAAACAAACTGCTTCCCTCTGTCATTGTTCTGTTCGGAGAGGTTGAAAGGAAACATTAACATCTAGATCAGTGGCTCCCAACCTTTCATGCTGGGAACCCCTTTTTAAGAAAAATCTGTGGCCATGCCAACTGATTATGTAACCTGGCCTACATGGGCAGACTCTGGTCCACACCATTCTGGTGGCACCACTGGGACAGCCAGTGAGCAGTGTTGATGCCACCATAGCCCACACTGCTGGGGAGCCAAGCTGCAGCAGCTATGGTCCTTGCTCTTCCCTTGCCTGGGAGCTGCCACAGCCCCATCCCCCTGCCAGGATCCAGCCATAGGAGCAGAAAGGCACCCCGGTGGGGAGCATCAGGGCTGTTGCTGGGATTCTGGCCCTGGGTAGGGAAAGGCTCCATGGACCCCCTGCAACATGAGACCACAGGTTGGGAATCACTGATCTAGACAATCTTTTGATGTACCACTGTAAACTGTTGATGGTGCTAATGCAGCTAATTACCTGTGGTGCCCAGGAGATGAAGGTTTTACTTCAGAGGACAATATACATGACAATTCTCTACTTAAGCACCCAAGAGCTGTCAAAGCCCATATGAAGTGACCTGTGAATGCCCACCTTGCTACATCTCACATCTGTCCAATCTTCAGGGAAAGTTTGGGCTGCAGGATTGAGACCCCAGCCAGCACTGGCCTGGAAACTGCCTTGCTAATTCTCACAGGGAGAAATAGAATTAACTCTACACTTGGATTATTTGGTCTCTATTCCTTAGAACTGAATTTCTAACAACTGAAGCTGTAAGACAAGGATTTATCTTCTATGGACTAAATCATTTTTATGTATGTGATTCACTTTAACAGCTTGTATTTTGTTTCCTTATATTAAACCTTTAATTGTAGTTAAAGAATTGGCTGGCAGCATGGTAATTTGGGTAAAATCCAAGCTTATATTGTTCTGGGTGACATGGCTGGCCATTTGGGGTCAGGAGAACCTATTTCTTTAAGAGATCCAGTGGCTAAAGGGGACCATAGGAGCTGATGTGCAGTAAAGTGGCTGTTTCATCACCAAGCATAACAAAATAGAATCAGAAGTATGTTGTTACTGACTGGAAGACTGGTTTAATTACCACCTGTCAGTGCTTTGGCCCCTGGTTTTGGCACATTCAGAAGATTATCCCAGTAGGCATGAGGTTTCAGGTACCCCAGTTGCCCCACACTCTAGGGTTTTGTAGGTTCCCCTCTGGAAGTGGAACAACTATTTTCCTCATTGCAGCTGGGGTTGGACTCTCCAGGCCAGAGCTGATTGAGCTGGCAGGCTGGCTGGCTAGTTACAGTCCAGCCCAGGGGAAGACGGTCAGCACTGGGGACTAGGTCAGACCAGCCAGCCAGGGGTGGGATAGGTTGGGGCTGTACAGCACTGGGGCATTGGCTCCACTGGTGCTTGGGCCACCCGAACACTGAAGCCACCTGGCACATCTGGCTGGTGCTCAGAGTCAGGCCACTCATCAGGGAAGAGCGGTGACAGGAGTGGGGCAGAAGAGGCAAGGCTGTGGTTTACAATCCAGCATGATTGTTTACCCCCCCTTAAGAGTTTGAACTCTTATTCCTCCCCACTCAAGCTTTGTGGATCCACCCCTAAGGGGTGTGGGTCTGGGACCTGTCCCAGAAATTTTTCCCTATATAGCACACCCCTGGCACCAGGGCAGAAGGGATTGTATGCGCTCATTCAGCTCAAGTTCAGGACAGAAAGGTTGTCCAGCTGCCCACCAAATCTCTGCTGGGATATGGTGCTTCTTCCCCAGCTCACCTCCTCATGTGACTGTCTGCACCCCTCCTTCCTCCTGTCCCAACTTGCTGTGACACTTCAAGCTTCCTAAGGGGGGATCTGTTTACTTTAACCCCCCATGTTTGGGTCTGTAGATCTGGTGACTTCCCCAGTCAGCCAAGGAGGGAGAAACAGGCTGAGTCATCCTAGATTAGCTTCTACCCTGCAGACCCAGTTCTCTTGAGATGTATGTAGGCTGCAGCTCATCCAGGGAGGAGAGAGGTGGGTAGGTACTGGGGATGGAGAGGAAGAGGTCAGCAAGAGACCCATGTAGCGGCTGTGATGGGGGCCTGGTGTAGACCAGAACAGGCAGATCAGGGACATTGCCCTCCCTACAGGAAGCTTCACCAACTGCCTATGCACAAACCCTGCAGTGACTATTTGTATTAACATTGTCAATTTTTCTGGTTTTGGTAGATAACAGGAAGGGGCCCACACTGCCAAGGTTTACTAGAGTCTCCATTTTAACTATTGGGAAACTCTCCAGGGTGGACCATTAATCCTTGAGTGGACAGGCATGGATACAGCTTTCCATTTAAAGGATTTAACCCTCAGGCAGTAATACTCAAAAACCAAAATAGTAAATATTGTTTCAAAAATCAACACAAAGTAAATTCTCTTCCAGACCACCCACACCAGGAGTTAAATTCCCTTGACACATACACATGTTGAAGTAGCCAGTAGTGTCAAGCCATACAGTACAAACAGCCTTAAGTTGTTACCTTCCACCTGAGGTCTTCAAACTCAGGTGGGATGCTGTCAGCAAGTTAATTCTTAACTGCATATTAAACAATATGCAAGACAGCTTTATTAAACTAGGTATGCAAGTTGATTACTTCTGATTTTTAAATTGGGACCATGACAGGCTTACCTCAGTAGAGCTTTCTTCCCTCTATCATCTGTGGCGCCTCTGCTTGGTCACTGCTATTTCTTAGCAACTTCTCTGCTATGGCTGCAGTGATTGCTTGGTCCATTGCAATGACCTAGCCCTCCCTCCTAGTGATTTCAGCTTTTCATTCTCCTACTTCCCACTCACTCTAGACTTTACATGCACCTTGCCACCTCCCTGCCTTACATAGATTGACCTTTTCTGATGGGCTGCTCTTTGTCCTACCCTAAACATATGCATTTTACCAATCAGCTTTAAGCTTTTCTCTGGTTGCTGCTACAGACCAGTCACAACTGCTAGACTTGTCAAATCAAGCCCCACCTATCTGAGAATCTGTGATTATACCTAACTGACCCATCCCTTCAGGGTTTGGAGTTACCTGTATGTTGCCCCAACCAGCCAGCTTCCTGTCAGACAAAGTATTTCAAGGCCACTGTTTTGATATTCTCAGCTTAACTGTGGCCTCCACCTTGATTTCTAGACAATCCTTAAGCATGTAACTGTTTTAAAAAGGAGTTTACTAATTCATAAGATATTTCCTGGGTACCTCAGCATTATAGCTCACTCTCCCTCTTGTCTTGTCAATTAGAATGAATGAAGTTCTTACCCTTTTCCCCTGCTTCAGCTATGTGACAGGGCCCAATTCACACCCCCAGACCCCATATGGCAATAGCCAGAGTAACCCCACCCCAACCCCAGCAACAAACCCTAGCCCTGGCTCCCACAGATGGTGCAGCCACAGTCCAGCCCATTTCCAGACAGCACAGCCATTGATAAAGCCACAGCTCCCACCTCCAACAGAGCAGCCCCAGTCACAATCCAGCCCTTGCCCCACAAATGGCACAGCCACAACCCCCACCTGCCACAGATGAGAGCCACAGCCCAGACCAAACCCCTGTTCCTACAGATGCACAGGGACAGTCTCAGCCCCTGGCCCAAACCAAAGAGAAAGCCACAGCACAACCACAGCCCCCAGCCCCCACCAATAGTACAGTCCTGGACAGGCCCCCTACAGATGAACAATGCAGCCCCCCCCAGACGGACAATGCAGCCCCCCGACAGACAATGCAGCCCCAGCCCCAGCAAGCCCCCCCAGACGGACGATGCAGCCCCAGCCCCAGACGGACGATGCGGCCCCAGCCCCAGACGGACGATGCGGCCCCCCACTCACCCCTGCCACAGATGGCAGGGCCCCAGCCTCTCTCTGCCCAAGCACCATTGAAGTGTCATGATCAAGGATGCTGAACAGGTGTGCAGCTCCCATTGCTCCTAAGGGCTGGGTTTTTAAGATCTTTCTACTGGTCAGACAGCCCCCTCCCCAGAGAGCCCTAGGAAGGGGTGCTCTCACCACAGGTGCCCCAGCCAAGGCTGGGCATGGCCTAGAAACTGTCCTTCAACCTGTTACACTCCTACTATTGGTCACTGTCATTGGGGAGAAAGGGAGAATCTCATCCCACCAGAGAGCTCACTGGCCCAGTCACAGTCCAGTGCACCCCTCCTGGGATAAGAGAATCCCATCTACAGCAGCACAGCAACCCCACAAGAAGGTCTCCAGCCCCAGTGCCTGGCTTCTGCTCCTCACTGCCTTGCAACATCCTCCTGCCCTTCTCCAGGCTCACACCTAGCAGGACACCCAGTCCTCCCACTCCCTGGGAACCCAGCACACTAATCTCAGGCTCCCCACACCCCTGACTAGGTAGCCTATCTTATTAGCCCCCCAAGATTACACCTCCCATGAAGGACCTCTTCATTGCTCCTTTGGACCCAGCTACTGCCTGCAAACTCCCTCTTATACCACAGCCTTTCTCTCCTCCCACCAATCAGCCTCCTACTGCCCAGCTGGGCTTCACTTAGACCCCACCCTGCTCCAGGTGCAGCCAGGTAACAGAAATGGCCTCTCAGCGCCTCCCTTAACCCCTTCAGGGCCTCAACATCCTCAGCTCTGACACAGCTCTTCTCCTGCTTTCCTGCTGGGATGTTGTGTTTTTCCCCCATCTCCATGCTCTACCTGCCAATATCTGTACACACTCGTGCTCCCAAACCATCCACTTCCACACCCTCGTGTCCCACCCCGACATCAAATGGCAGGACCTAATCCCGTCCACGGAGGACAAGGACCCCCAGTGGGCCAGCCTATACTCCACCCTAACCCAGCAGCCCACAGGGGACATCAGCTGGTGGCTCTTGCATGGCGCCTTGAGCATGGGCATGTACTTGGTGCAGTTCACACCCCCCCCGTCCTGACACCTGCCCCTTCTGTGGCATGAAGGAGACCCTGGCGCACACCTAGCTAGAGTGCACCAGGTTGCAGCCCCTTTTCCGGCTCCTCCAGAACCTCTTATTGAGGTTCTGGCTTCACTTCTCCCCACACCTGTTCCTCTATGCACTCCCTATCCATGGCCCCACAAAGTCGCAGGACCTCCTCGTCAACCTCCTCCTGGCTTATGCCAAGACTGCCAGCTATAAGACCAGAGAGAGGAGGTTGGCTGGGGAAGGGGCCTGCGACTGTGGGGCCTATTCCCAGTTCCTCAGGCATGCACGCCTCTGGGCAGAGTTCCTCTGGGCCGGGTCCGCTGGCTCCCTTGACAGCTTCCAGGAGCAATGGGTGCTGTCTGCGGTTCTCTGCTTGGTGTCCCTTTCTGAATCCCTTATTATGAACTTGTGACCCTCACACCTGGCCCTGTTATTTCCTTAGTTGTCCTCTGGAATTGTTTGAAAAACGGCCCAGTGCCACCTCCCCTAAGGCTGCAGGAGGGGTTTTAGAAGTGGGTGGGTTTGTGCCCATCCACCACCATTCTAGCATCTTTAACAAGTGCAGCACCTTTGCCATCTCCCTTCCTCCCCGACCTCTGTGATTATTGCCCCCCTCTGTAGCCTGAATGCTTTTTTGCTTGGGTCTAACAAACCATCACCCTTCCCTGTAGCAGGGACAAGCAGTTGCTGATTCCCAAGGGTCTGGGACAGCGATGTGGCCTAAAAGCCTTTATGAACATATGCTAAGGGAGCCCTGGAGATCAATTGCTGATTATACCCTGGTGCTGTCAGTGAAGGAGGCTTGTTTGGTCCTAGCGCTTGTGTCCTTCTTGTCTTCATCACTGCAGCAGTTTGTTCTGCGTCCACTGCCAGTGAGCTCTTGGGTTCTGCTCAGAATGTGAGCCTGGGCCTCCCCTTATGGAGACTGAGATAGAGAGAGAGCCAGCCTGTGGCAAAGGAGACAAATTCATGCGCCAAGAACATCAAACCATGTCCTTGCACTTTGCAAGCATGTGAGGTCAGACAGCAAGTCTAGCCTTGGTCTGCTTTGTTTTTTCCTTGAAAGAAAAATGCTGACAGACTCCATGCCCAAAATATGGGAGTGCTCAGTGTAGATTAATTTTGATTTGGTTTATTTCTACATCTTGTGTGGTTATGACATTTACCCCTGAGGTCATTTGCCCTCTTTAACTCTTCCTTTTGTTTTTACATCTTTACATCCAGCCCTGCAGTGTGTCTGTGCACACGTATACTTTAGAAACATTGCACTGGGGGTAAGCATCCCACAGTGCAACAAAGTGCTGGGGCTCATGTGCAGTCAGCTGTCCTCCCATGATACAATGCCCCCCTTCCCTTCCCTTCTCACAGAGAAGCAAACAGAAAATGCTTTTCCTGCCATCAGAGCCAGCTCAAGGGGCTTTGGTGCTCCGAGTCGGCTTTTGATCCCCCCCAGCACTGCGTGAGTAGGGGCAGGCCAGCCCAAAACCCAAACCACTCACTCCCACCCCTCCCTGAACCAGTCACTCTGCCCCGAGGGACAGAGCGAGCAGTCCCATGGGTCAGGGCTCTGCTCTCTCACCCTGTCTCTGGGCCAGTCCTCCCCGCCCCACGAGAGGAACAGCTAGCCCAGGGGAGGAGCAGGCCAGCCCAGAGGCCAGGCTCTGCTTTCCCACCCCTCCCCTGGGCCAGCTAAGGATGGGGAGACTGGCCCAGAGGCAGTGCAAGGGGCAGAGTGACCGGTTTGGAGAGGGGTAGGGCCCAACTTTTGGGCTGGCCCACCCCTGGCATGGTGCCAAAGCTGCCCATAAGCAAATAAGGCTGAGTCGGGGCCTCATTTGCTTATGGGTTGAGCCAGCCCTCCTGCTATGCATCTCTGCTACAGGGAAGGAGCCTGCTCAGCTTCTCTGCAGCATTACTGACTGTTTCAAACACATCTAGACTTATTCTACAGCAGGGGTGTCAAACTTCTGGCCCAAGGGCCAGATCTGGCCCAGCAAGGGCTCTTATCCAGCCCTGGAGCTGCTGCCTCTTTCAGTGAGTCTGCTCCACAGCCTGTCTCTGCTGCCTGCCAGTAGCAGTTAGCAAAGAAGTGCATAGCTGCATCACCTAACCCAGGCGGAGAGAAAGTTTTAACCCCTCCCCTCCCTCTCCAGCCCAGGCAGCATGGTTCACGCTGCAGAAGATAGTGGCCCCAACAGGGAGGGAAGAGCTGGGGTAGCAGCAGATTTGGGGCCCTGGTGGGCGAGGCCCACAGCCGGTGGCAAGGGGGGGCTCACAGTTAGGGGGAAGGGAGCCCAGAGCCTGGTGCAGGCCACAGAGCCCCCCAGGGAGGACCTGCGGCCAGGTGGGGGTTGCAGGGTCACCCAGGCAGGAGCTGGATTACACAGGGTCCCCCAGCCGCAGGCCAGGGATCAGCCCAGGGCCAGTGGTTTTGTGTGGGAGGCAGACTAGGTAGGCTCTGGCAGCAGGTAAGTACGATGGGGGGGGGGGTGGGGGGGCCCCTCTTCGGGCGGGGGGTCGCGGGGGGGTGCTGCATGGGGGGGGGGGGGGAGGCAAGCATTGGCCAGGTAGCAGCAATGATGCCTTAGCCATCTTGCCCTATGCTCTCACTCTCTCCCTCCCAATCTGTCACCCATAAGGCATTGTGTCTTGGCACCAAAAATAAACACTCATTTGAAACAGGTATTGCTTTATTGTGTTCACATTTCTAGGCTGGTGCTGGAAGTGGGCTGGGGCTTTGAGATGACCCCTTTAAGGGGTGCAATGTCCAAGCTCTGCATGTAATGGTGGGGAGGCAACCCCATATTGCACCCTGCCCCCTTTCCTCCTTGGATACCACAATTTGGGGTGTAGGCTCCAGGGCCTGTAAGGGGATGCTCTCTGAATGCTGTTCTTCCTGGAGCTCAAGCAGGAACCGCAGCATGTCGGGCAGATCCCACATTTCACATTCTGCAAATTTTGAGTGAGCCCATGCCACTCTTCTGTCCTCCATGCCAAACTGCAGCTTTTCAGAGAGGGAGAGCTGCTATGCTCTGAGGTCGGTCTCCATCACCGCAGAGGAGTGCATGAGATCAGAGAACATGTCATCCCACAATTTACACTTCTTTACAAGCAGGCTAAGGTGGTGAGCGGGAGTGTTGTGACCCAAGGTTGATGAATCCCCTGTAAAGAGCAAAGAAAATTTTCACAGTCTTTGGTGAGCCAATGCAAAGCAAAGCATCACATACTGCTCCTTGCCTGCGCCCCCCCAATTTCCTTTCCCCCTACCAGGGGAGCCCATGACAGGTCCCCTGGGCCAGCTCCTCCATTCCCCCTGGAGGCCATACCCACTATGACTCTCAAAACACTTGGTTATTGAAATCATTTTTTAAAATGGCTCTTATCTTTTGGGTTGCTGGCGCCTGAGCTAGATCCATTTCCCCATAACATGGGCACTGCAGGCACTGCCCCCCCATCCAACAGTCTGACCAACCCTGGGAGGAGTAACAGGCATCCCTCAGCCAGAGAGCTGAGCATGACCCCCTTCACCCTCACGCATGGATTTACCCTCAAGGCCCCTAAAAAGAAGGCAAGGCATAGCCCTATTTTACAGATGGGGAAACCAAGGCACAGACTGAGACAGGCCAGATGATTAAAGGGCTTTTAGGTACCTACTCCCCCAGTGAGGCCCTTGGGAGTTAGGTGCCTAAATGTCATTCACAATCAGGCCCCAAGCGATGGGCACAAGGTCACACAGGGAGTTGGGAACTCTAATGCCCTAGTCACTCTCCCCTCCTTCCTGGCCCAGGTGCATGCGGCCAGGCTGGGATGGTCTGTTTGGCCATGATCTGGCCGTGGGAGGATTTATAAGAGAGAAGCAGCAGTGTGGACTAGTGGAAAGAGCCTGGGCAGGACCTGTCTTTAGTCCCAGCTTCTGCACTGTTCCCAGGCAGGCAAGTCACTTCCACTCCCCCCTGTCTCTTTGGTCTGTGGCTCTTTGAGGCCTGAGGCAGGCCAGGGTCCAGATTGCAACAGCATCGGCAATGTTAGAACTCGGGTCCTTCATAGAGAGATGTTCGCCACGCTTCCTCCGCGCTGGGCATTTGCTCCTCTCCCTTCCCTGGGGCCAGTCACTAAAGTTGGCCAGTGCAATCATGTTCCAGCCTGGTGCAGCATGTCCATTTTGTCCCTCATTGAAACGACCAGCATGGGACAGACTCATCTTGGCAGCTAACCCTGGAGCCAGCCATGGACTCCCTCACCCCGGGAGGCTCATTTCCCAGAGCAAGGCTGTGCCTTCAGACTCCATCCACCCCAGGAGCCAGCGGGTGTGGACGTGACACCATGAGGTGCTCGGTGGATGAGGGCCTGGCTCCTCGCTTGCTCAGTCTCAGAAACTGCGTTGTCTTTGAGGTTCACCATCAGAGGCAGTGACCCACATTCCTGTCCTCCAGGAGCCAACACTGGCAGAGAAAAGAGTGAGGCGGTGGCTGCTGGAAAGAGAAGGTTAATGAAACCAGCTGGGGGTTTGTCCACGCCCAAGTTTGCAGCCAGGTTTGCTGCAGAACTCCCACAACCTGCAAAGTTGTCTACAACAGGCAAGATTCCACCCCAGGTGCAGTTTTGGAGGGTTTTGTCCAGCAAGGTGACATGGGACGGGGCTCCCACGCCACCCCTTGGGGAACATGCTCCATGACGGCCAGGCTCTACCTTTAGCCCCTTACTGCCTGAAATTCAGCACAAAGATGCACACACCCCCGATGTGCTTTCTCACCTGTTCACACACACGCTTACAGTTTGGAGCTCCTGATTTTGCCAGAAGCCTTCCTGGTGACATTTCAGTGCAATGACTTGGCTCATCTCTCCAGGGGCTACCAGTGAGCAATACGAAGGAGTCATCTGGCCACCCCCAGCTGCCCACTCCTCCACATGAACCCCGTATGGGGGAGCGGGATTACATCAGCGAGCTCAAGGCTGACAGCAGCATGCACCTAGGCGTCCCGTTGCACAAGAATATTGGGAGCCCACGCATGGAGCCCCGAGATGCCCCACTGAGGCACTGGGCACTGCATGGGGATGGGAGGGCACCAGACTGCTGCTGGGAGCCGTGTTGGTGGGGCATCGCGTTCCTGAACCCCTGAGTGCCGCGTGGTGGGAGCTGCCCTCTTTCAGGTGCAACATCCAGCCATGGTGGCATTGTGTGGGGGGCTCTCGGCTCAGGCTTTTGGTTCCATCCCGGGGGGTAGGTTAGCCTGGAGGGCAGCCATCTCACCCATCCATTCATAGCCCACTCATGTGGGAGAGGGCCCTAAAGGTCAGTAGGCTGTGTGGCCTAGTAGCTAGTGTGCCAGGCTAAGGCTTAGAAGACCCAGGTTCTAGGCACAACTGGTGATCTCCCAGCTGAATCTTCAGCCCATCCTGGCCCTTCTGTGCCTCAGTTTCCCTCTCCATAAAGCAGCAGCAATGCTACCTCCTTTATCAAGCCCTCACAGGCCTCCTGATGGAAAAAGTAGGGGAACTTTTCCACGAGGCAGCTGGTGCCACTGCTTTGAACAGCAGGTATGACTCACCCCGGCTGGGGTGGACATGAGCCCTTCAGCCACCAGCTGGACACCCTGCCATCTTGAAGAAGGCACCACGAACATCCCAAGCTCCACTTTGGAGCGGCACCACCCTAAGCTGAGGGGGTCAGTGACAGAGGCCGGGGCATATCCATTCGGAAAGCACGAGGAGCCTGTTCCATCAGCACCTCTCAGATCCATCTGGTCCCTTTGTCAGCAACCACGAGGCCAGGATCACGGCTCTGCAGGGCAGTCAGAAAGGAGGGGCCTGGAAACACAGCTCGGGGAGCATAATTTTCCTCCCAACCTTCCTGGGTGGCTGGGAGCAGATTTCATCCCCCAGCACGAAGGGCAGAGCAGGCCCCAGGCATCACTTGGCTTTCTGCAGAGTCTGGCCTTGTCACAGCACAAGGCTGGGGAAGATCTCGTCTTGAGCCCCATCCTGGTTAGTGCTTCCCTGGGGCGACCTTCAGCAAATCCCTTCCTGCACTCAGTTCTTCCTCCTGTAAAATGGGGAGCTGTTGCTCACCTACTCAGACCAAGAGTGGCTCTGGCTAAGAATGTGCAATGCTCAGTCCAATGAGGCTCAATGCTGGATAATATAGAAACAATAGCAAGAAATGGCAGTCCACATTTTCTCCCCACCCCAAATCTGGCTGCCTCTGGGCTCCCATCAGGAACAGCCCATCTCTGCCTCCTAGTTTAATCATAGCCCCCCTTGTTGTATCCCAGCTGCACCTGCAGGGCTTAGTAGCCGTCCCACTCCAGCCCATGTGGCCCAGGTGGCGTAAACAGGGTGCCAACCCCAGGTCACAGGTGCTGTGCGAGGCAAGCTGCGGGGTCCCGCACCCAGCCAGGCTACCACCGGGAAAGTGATCCAGAAGAGGAAGAAACAAGGCAGGAAAACCCCGCTCAGTTAGCTTAGCACGGCACGCTTACGCTGCAGGGCCCGCTGCGTGCCTGGCTGGCTGGGGCTGGATAGCGGCCACTTGGCATCAAGGTCTGGGCAGCTCAAAAGCTGCTTTGCTTCCAATTGCCACTGGGGAGCTGGCGCAGCTGGACAAGCAGGGAGCTGATTAGAGGGTGAGCCACTCAGCCTGTCGCCCCGCTGGCTCCCCAGCCCAGGAGGGGGATCAACAGGCCCTTTTGGTGGGAGAAATGTGTTTGCTTGCCTGCATCCAGCTGCAAAAAAAAAAAAGAGAGAACGATGTCAGATGCGGCAGCGGGGGATGAATGAATATTCCATGAGCATCCGAATTAAACTGCTGAAGAGAAATGAACTCGGGATAGAACGGGATGTGCCTGGCAGGAGACAGCCAGCCTCAGGAGCCACTGAACGTCTTGCATTCTCTGCTGTGGGCCTCGTCTGCAAAAAAATCCAGGGAAGAACCCAGTGAATGACTGAATGCTTGGCCGCTCCAGCCCCCAGGACTATTAAAAGTGTAACCTGGGGCTCACACGTTTATCTGCATTCAGGCTCTCAGAGGACTACCATAGTCCTTCCTTTCAACAGAAAGCTTCAACTTTGTGCCCAGGCATGTAAATCAGAAAAGAAAGGAGTCTGGTAGCACTTTTTAAAACTAACAAATTTATTTCTCACATGAGCTTTTGGGAGAGAACAATCCCACTTTGTCAGACACTTGAAGATGGGATATTCTCCCATGAAAGCTCATACAATAAATACATGGCTCAGTCTTTAAAAGTGTCACTGGACTCCTTGTTTGTTTCGCTGAACTAGACTAACAGGGCGACCCCTTTGGAATTTGTGAGTTAGAAAGTGGCTGGAGCCCCAAGACAGGAGTCAAAGGAGCGCTCAGTAAAGTCCATCCAGGGCGGTTAGCCAAGACGCTCAGGCACACAATCCCATGTGCTGATGAACCTTTGCCAGAAGCTGGGACAGGGTGATGGGATGACTCATGCATGGATTGTCCTGTTGTGTTCCTTCCCTCTGAAACATAGTCAGATGGGGTAACGGGCTGGACGGACCATTGGCCTGACCGAGTCTAGCCATTCTTAGCTTCCCGCTGAGTGACTGGAAACAGGTCTTACAATTAGGAGGATGAAACAGTTTGGTTACAACAGCAAGCCCCAAATTTAACACTTGATCTTTGTGCAAGTAGTCCCTTGCATGCTGCAGAGGTGGGTGAAGGGACCCAGCAGCTTCCCCAGGACTTGAAATTAGAGGGGTGTAGCGGAGGTGTGGGGTGCTCACTAAATTGGTTATGACACTAGCTGACAACTGGGGGGGGTGTTAGGGAAATCCCTGCCAGAAAGCCACCTTTAGACCCCAGCCCAAGAACAAAAACTGGACACTCCTGCTCAAATCCAAAAATTATATTCCCCAGAGCACGGTGCAGCCAAGAGGATCTGCCCCGATTACAACCTGCAAACGCTGAATTACTGGGCCTCAAATTAATTTGTCCCACTCGTCAGCTTCCCGAGCTCCAAACCCATCACGCAGCAGCAATTGCATCTGACAGTCTGAGCAGGTTTCAATTAGTTTGCTAGCCGCTCAGGGTGTCTGGCTGGCTGGGGAGGAGCCGTAATCAAAAACTGAGAGACGGGGGAGTGCGTTAAAAGCGCCTGTTGTGAGCTGAGCTGGGGAGATGGAAGAGCTATTTCCCCAGAGCAGCATTTATGGCTTTCTAACCACTTTGCTCCTTTGTGAAACAGTGAGGCAGGGCGGGAGACTGCGCGCTCAGAGCCTCATCTGTCTGCACTTCACAAAGCTCTCGCTGGCAGGCAGCTAGAAATTGAGAGCTGACTGTCGCAGCTGGCAGGGGAGGGAGGTGGGGGGTCTACGTGAGTTACCAGAACAGGCACTAAAATCTGGGCGGGAGAGATGGCCAGGGGCATAACAAGCATGTGGCCTCCTCACCCCATGGCAAACATCAGTGGTCTAGACTGCCGGAGATGGACTGTGAGTCCAAAGCTGCTGGGAAACTGGGGTGTGGGTGGTCAGGCCTAGTGGTCAGAACAGGAGTCAGCTGCTTGAGCCACGGGGCGGGAGTAGAGCAAGGTGGGAAAACGCTCCAAGCAGCCAGTTAACAGCTGGTGGGAGTCAGGCAGGGCCGTCCCTTAGCTGTTGTGCCCCACTAGGCTGTTAGTGGTGAGCAGGCAGAGCTGTGTAGGGTTTTATTTGGGGAGAGGCTGGTTCCTGGGGTTCACTCCAGTCCTGCTGAATGTCTGAAGGAAGGAAGGAAAGCGACTCCTGCAGAGAGAAGGCAAAAAGCCCACTAGGCCAGGAGACAGTCAATTAGCATGTTAGCATCAGCCAGAAGGAGCCAGAATTAAATATGGAGAACTTGGTTCACCTCCCCCTTTTTCTTCTTAATTAGTCCCGTTACAGCCCCCGCTGGCAGCAAAGCCACCAGGGAATTCAAAGCGTTAAAGAGCACGAGCTGGAGGGGAGGGAGGAGAGGGGAAGAGAGTTTTGTCTATGCGTGAGACACAGTTGTAGCCCTCTTTCCCCTAGAGCATTCACAGCCTGGTACGAGCACTGAATTATCCCCATTACTGGTACCCTGGGGAGGGGATGGCCTCATTTACGCACAGGGAAACTGAGGCACGTGTGGGGGTTTTTTTTTTCAAATGATGCAGCTGAAAGGGGTGTGGATTTTAGAGACTAGATATAGTTAGCCTAACTGAATCCCACACAGACAACATCCCTGCCCTTGGGCAAAGCAGTAATTGCGTTCAAAGGACGAGGAGACAACACAGGATAAGAAGATGTGCAGGACGCTGCTGGAGGCCAACAGCTCCACTGACCTTCAGGGAATCCAGGCTCCTGGTCCATTTTCACTGAGTGGAACCGAGTTTGTGGCCCGTAACGAACCCCAGGCTAACAGAGAGCGGGGATTGCATGGTGCAGGCTGCATGTTGACCACAGGGACGCTGCCACTGGGCTCAGGAAGGGTTGGGACCATGTGCCAGTCGAATCCTCTGCTCACCCAGCCTGTCCACTCAGGGCAGCTTCCCTCCTGGAGGCCCAAGGGTCAATGGTGTCTCTGATGCCAGTATCTTCTTCCACAACTGACCAGCTTGCCTCCTCGTGCCAGACGCTGTGCGGACACCTGCCTCCAAAGGCCATCCAGCCATCTGAACCGAGAAGACAGAGACAGGACAATTATTCCCACAGTGCAGATAGGGAAACTGAGCCACAGAGCAATCCAATCACCTACCCAATACATCCAGGATCTGAACCCAGATCTGCCCAGTCTAGTGCTGTCACCATAAGGTCATCTTTGCCCCTGCAGCAGACCAGGATGTTACAGCGCTAGGTGCTGTACAAATGCAGAACGAGGTGGTTCATAGAGAACCAGGGAACTCCAGAGGCAGCACGGACTCAGGCTGGCATTCCCAGAGGCATCCTGGCACTGTCAGGGTTAACAGGAGTTCATCATCTGCTAATGAAGACCAAGATCAGAGTCTCCCTGCCACAGCCTCCCGGTGTGACCACCCCACCCGACCGTTCTGGGCACTGCACAGGCAGACAGTCCTTACCTCAAAAGAATGCTTATCTTTAATGGGATACACAGGAAGGCAGATTATCCCCATTTTCAGGTGGGGAAAATGGAGGCACACAGACAAATTTACTCGACCAAGGGCCTGTAGTGAATCAGAACCAGAAATAGGACCCCACCCGCGCTCCCCGAGGTCCCAGCTCTGTCCCTTACCCAGGCCCCAGAACCCTGTTAGCACCGGCCTGAGACCCAGCAAACAATTTCCATCGGGATCCAATTTAACCCGGGGTGCAAAGGCTCCATTTCCCAGACCACCGCCCAACACCTGATTCTCCACGTCCCGCTGCTCTCAGACACATGAAGGCTGCACCTTGGCCCTATTTTCAGCCCTGTGCTGTGCACTCCCACAGAGCCACACCTCTGGCATCGGGGGAAGGCGAATTTAATGCATTACAAAAATAAGCACCAGGTTTGCAAAAATAGCTCCCTTCCCAGCGTGTTTACAGACTGTCTGCTGCGGCTGCAGCCATGTACATCCCCACGCCCCCAGCAGACTGTCTTGGAGCTTAACCTGCTGGGATGTGGGGGTGGGAGGGAGAAACCTCCTGTGTTGGCAGAAGACAGACAGTTGCTCCAATTGAACTCATGGCCAAACTTTTCTCTGGTGAAAGTTCATCATTCCAGGATGTACCATGGACTCCATGCCCACCACCATAGCACCTGGGCACCCCCCACGCATCAGCAATTTGTACAGAGGTGGTGCCCAGGAACCCCACCCATGAATGTGGAGAGCTTCCAGGGAATCCATCAAACCCCCAGCCCCACATCTGAGGTAGGGCAGGTTTGCAGTCACCACTGTAGACAGGGAAACTGAGGCAAATGCGCTGTTCCCATTCAGGTGACAAGCTGAAACAAACAATTAAGAAGGGACACAGCACAATGGGAGCTGAGCTCTTTGAGAAAATTGGGTGCCGAGCCCTTGAAAAACCTGCCCCACTTCAGCGCTTTATCCACCAGGCCTCAAGTGCTGTTGCAAGGTGGGGATTATTAATGTGGTTTATGTGCATCATACGGCCTATGTTGGGGGTGGGGAATCAGCGCTGGAAGGGGAGACAGGGGCCAGCCAGCCAGCCTTATGGTTAAGGTAGGGGACGCAGGACTCCTGGGTTCTATTTCTGACCCTGCCCCAGACTCTCTGCATGACACTTTCTAGGATCTCCTGGGGTTTTGCACTCAGGGTATCCTGAGGCAGTGAGTTCCACAGGCTAAACAAAGAAGCAGTCCCAAAGCCAGGATCCCTCAGCTATGGGACAGCTGGGTGTTAAGGATTTTTCAGACTCTTAGGCTGGGAGGATGCATCTGGGTGGGGAGTGACAAAGTGGAGATACTCAGTGCAACTTCTTCAAGGTCTAAGAGTTTTCAGCCAAGCTAGGAATTGAAACAGATTTCCAGAGAGCCAGCCCTTAAGTAGAAGCCACCCCTCCGCAGCTCCTGCTGTCCACAATAGCCCATCTTGTTCCTCTCACCATTTCCCCCACCTTACCCCTGATTCCCCACCCCCAACATAGGCTGTATGATGCACATAAACCACATTAATAATCCCCACCTTGCAACAGCACTCGAGAGCTGCTGGATAAAGCGCTGGACAAGGGAACTGCCAATTCCTGCTTGTGCCTCAGCTTACCCATCCACAGACTGGGGAAAACGTTCCTGATCCTTGTCAAGACCTTTGAGATCTGCTGACCTCATGCACTAGACAGGAGCTAGGGTGATTGGAGTCACCCACCCACCCCCACAACATTGGAGGCTTTGGGATTAAAACCCCCAGAAGTTTGAAGTTCTTTTCACAAGCAATGCAGCCAGAAATCATGCCTGAGTTTTCCCTAGTCACTATGAGGCAGAAAGTTTATGATGAAAGTGGAAAGTCTCTGGTAAAAACAGGAGTCCAAGATCTGGGTCTTTAAGACAGGCCTCCCAGTTATCACACGCCAGGCAGGAGGCAACACAACATGCAGCAGCCCGATTAGGATCATCGACACCCTGCCCTTGATGCCTTTCCTTGGGGGGTTCTCAATCACAGGGAGGAACCCTTGGAAAGAGGCAGAGCTTGAGAGACAAGCATACACCCGATTAGAAAGGTGGCGGTGGGCAGGGGTGTTCATGCCAGGGACATGCAGATGGGGTTGTTATAGGTCGGGCATCAGGGAGGAGGGCAATCCTGTTAGGATACCCTGAAGTGACAGGAGCCATTGCGAAAGTAGCCCCCTCCTGCTGAGAGGCCAGGTATTTTTGGGGCGGGTGGAATCAGTGGCAGATCTCAGCTTGTCAGGCCCACAAGGGTTCAACGAGGAAAGAGGACACGTTTCCCAGGGATAGATCTTCTGTCTCCAGAGCAGAGGGGCAAGGTGGGGGCTAAAAGGGGGAAAGAGGACGCAAGGGCATGAGGCCAGCATTGCTCCTGGCCCCTTTCTTTGGGTCACCCAGAAGACCCAAGTCTCTGCAGTTGCCACTTGACCCCCCACCCCCATACAACAAAGCTCTGTGCCAAGGCCAGAAGCTAGGAGGCAGATCAGGGACAGACGGGGATGTGAGCAGGGCCAAGATGCACCCCCCCCCCGAACAATTCTTTGCCCTTGTAAAGCCCCATAGGAGCCTCTGGTGACCCCAGCCAACACAGCCCTGGATTGGATCTAAAAATTGCTCTTTGGGCCATGCCAGGAACCAGGAACTGGGGACACCTGGTCTTGCCCCACTGTGCGGGGCCGCAAGGGTGCAAGAGTTTAAAATGCAGGAGCTGTGGTGGAAGCACCCAGGGACAGAGCCACACCACAGTGGAGGGCATTGGAGACAGCCAGACGGTCGCACGCTCCCAGAAATTGCTTCTGCAAAATAGCCACCAGCTCACTGATGAAGCACCAGCAATTTGGGGCCTTCGCAGCAGAGCTCGGAGATTTCTGCCAGCAATCAGGCGTCGGTCGGGAAGTGACAAAGGGGCACAGGGAGGGGTCACAGCCTCAATGCAGGCTAAGGGGATGGCAGCCACTCAGGCAGTCACTCGTGGGCAGGGGGCAAGGAGAGCAGTGGGTCCAGTCACAAACTAGCTGTTCATCTTCCACCAGCTACAGTTTGCAGGGTTCAGGACCCAGACTGGCACTGAGCGCAATGGAGGGGTGAAGGAGAGACAGGGGCCAGCCAGCCTTATGGTTAAGGTAGGGGACGCAGGACTCCTGGATTCTATTTCCGACCCTGCCCCAGACTCCCTACATGACCCTAGCCATCTCACTTTCTAGGATCTCCTGGGGTTTTGCACTCAGGGTATCTTGAGGCAGTGAGTTCCACAGGCTAAACAAAGAAACAGTCCCAAAGCCAGGATCCCTCAGCTATGGGGCAGCTGGGTGTTAAGGATTTTTAAGACTCTTGGGCTGGGAGGATGCACCTGGGTGGGGCGTGACAAAGTGGAGATACTCTTGGGATTTTCTGTGGTTGTTATGCGCTGTGCCTTAGTTTCCCCTGCTTTTCTGCACCTATATTTCCGTGAAGAGAGGTGGGGGTGTGGTTATTACAGGGACCACTGGAGGGAAGATGGACCTTCCTCAGCCACAAGTTGGCAGACCTGGCCAGGAAACACCTCCCCCTCACACAGCCCACTCAATTCGCACAGGTTGTGGCAGGTCAAGACCAAGGTGTAATGTTCACCTAGCCTAGGAAGGAGACAAAGGATGGAGGAAGAGTGACAGGAAGGGTCTGGAGGGGGTTAGGGGGAAGGGGGCAGTAAGGGTCTAGGGAAGTAAACCATTGGAGCATGGCTCTGTGCTCCCTTTGCTAGGCTGGGGTTGTAACCTCTAGATCAGTAGTTTCCAAACTCTTCCTCAGGTCCCAGTTGAAAAAGAATCATTTGTGCCCGGGACCCAACAAATGCATCTTTCAGCAATGCATTTCAGTCTTCTGGCCACAGCAGCAGGGGGTGCCATGACCCAGTGCTGGGTCCCACTGTGCTAGATAACCTGCTAGCCACATTTTTCTACACTGGGACCTGAGAGCTAATAAACCCGTCTGAGCCCCGCACTGGCTGAGAATCCCTCTGAGTGGTGTTGAACCCTGGGTTCGCGATGTAACTGCGATGGACCAGCGACACCCACCAATGAGACGGACACCTGTTCAAGTAAACAAAAAAAACCCTACTTTTATAGTGATACCATAAACACCTATGACCAATTAACAACGTGGAGCAGGAAAGTATGTAAAACACTTATACCCAACTAACAGTGCGGAGCAGGAAAGTCTGGATAAACGCTTATAACCAACTACCAGTGTGGAGCAGGAAAGTCTATGCAAAACACTTACAACCAACTAAACTACTTATAGCCAAATAACAGTATGGAGCAATAGCCTACAAGAGGGTGGCCATAATAAGTCAAGGACTTTTCTGGCCTTTTACTGCCTCAACATCGGTATAGGCACTGATCAGCCCACCCGACGTGTATTTACCAATGGCTGAAGGCCATTCCTCCTTGCTACCCATGAAGGGTGGGCGGCAGAATGAAGGAGTCAGATGAGAGCCACTAAACGCCCACACTCCCCCCATGTATGCTGGGGGAATTAGGGGACATCAGTTTAGAGCAGAAGTGGAGCAAGAAACAACTTTACCATCAAAATGCAAAATAGAAATGGCTAATGAACATATGACGAAATAACAATCTATGCTAGGCAATGAACATCTATATCATGAAAAGATTATGCAGGATACAGGGGAATAATAAACTGCTACACAAACTATACAAAACTCAAATAAGGAAGCTACAATAACAGACTACACATAAATGGTACCAAAAAGAAGAATTAAGAGAGGTAGGAGGCTTGTATTGATTTATAATACCTGTCCTAGCACCGTAGTGGAACCCAAAGTGAGGAGGCAGACCAGCTGCAACATCCCAGTACTTAATCGTTCAGCCGGCAATTCGTGTACACCCAAAAAAAACCGTCTCGGGGGTGGGTGCTCCCCGTCTCAGTCAGGGGATCAGTCCGACCAGGTCGCAACGTGCCCTTTAGCATTCGAGGGTGGGAGAACACAAGCTGGCTGAGACAGGGGGTTTAAATAGCATTTTGCACAGCCAGAGTAAAACTAGCCAATTGGGAGTGGGATTCTGGTCAGGACCTATGATGGAACGGAGACCCCAGACAATGACCCCTCCTTCGTGGTGACGGGGGTGCCGAGAAACTGTTCAGGGGGGATAGGAACTCATCCCCCTTCTTGCTGACACAAAGCTAGGGAGGAAGAAACTCACACAGGAGACTGAGGCCCATCAGGGGAAATGGATCCTTAACACTCTTCCCTTTGAGCTGGATAGCCCGGAGATGAGACCCATCAGAGCAGATAGATACTTAACACTCCTCCCTGTGAGCTCCATAGTCTAGAGGGCTACGTTGGGGGGGCGGCAGGGGGGCCATTATGTCTGCCAGCTCCGTTGACATCCCCCCGTGGCCAACCTGTCCCTCCGTCCCGAATCGGATCTCGTCCATGGGTCAAAAATGGTTTTCTTCCTTCTCCTTGTCAAGAGGACCACGCGGGTGCTGAGACAGTGGGGTATATGCAACCATGATAGTGGACAAAGTTCGAGAAATAATAACCTAAACAATTACAATACCTAAAATGAATAGACCTAAAGAAATAGCCACAGTGACTAGCCAGTGGCAAATAGAGGATTCCCACAAATCAAATCCCCATGACTTCCAGAAAGTTGCCCACTGGGACCAGTTGTCGCGGTCGTGGTGAATGTCTAAGGAGCCACAAACAAGCAGATGGTGATAGGCTGGTCAGGGTCCCATCGGCATAGGCATAGGCTAGATTCGAGCCAGGTGGTCAGCTGGGCGTGGTCGTCCCGATGGTCTTGCGCCCATGGGGGCCACTTTGATTTAACGTGCTCCTGTAATAGACTTAAACTGGAAAGCATCGTTAGGGGCAAAAATGGCCAGTGCCAGGTTACACTTAGGGGTGACACGCTTAGAAATGATATGGTGGACCCCCAGACCTTTAGACCAGGCGGGGGTACGCGCCAGCTCCTTTGCCTCGGTGGTATCTAACCACGCGGTTCCATGCTCTAAAACAAGGTGACCCAGCCACGCTATTGGCGCTTCGCTTTTCCCCCCTTCCTGTTTCCTTTGCCAAATCTTTCATCTCTTTTCTGGTTCAGGGCCGATACTCAGTGACCTGGGAAGTGACGCCTTGCCCATCTCCTTTGGTGCGCGGCACTGAGATGGGGAGGGCCTCCACTGCAATGATGGGGACCGGTGGGTTTGTAATGTTAGGGTTTATTGGGGGGGGGGGTTCCTCAGGTGGAGCACTCGAAGGGGCAGAGGCTGGCGGTGGCTCTAGAGAGACACAGCTGTTTTCGGGGGGGGCTTTGTTCTCCCCTTTCCATTTCCTGAGCTGCCTGTAGAGCGGGCTGGTGTAACAGTCCTTCGAGGGTAGCCACTCGGTTCAGGCACCTGGCTCCCCATTCAAGGAAACACTACAGAGGGCTTCAGGCTTAACTTCGTTGGGCCCCACTTTCCGGGGGACTACTATTTCCTCAATATTTTTTACCAAAGTGGGCAGTAAGTGGTGTGTATCGGAGTGGGGGGGTACCATGGGGTCTGGCACTGAGGGAGTGGGGGGTTTACCCCCAGCCAATTTTACAGCCTTCTTTACCTTTGGCCACAGCTTTTCTGACTGTTAACTTTGCCTCACCCCCTCATTGCACTGAGGCCTTGCCATGGGATCAGCGGGAGTTAACCGCATTTGGGGGGTGCCCTTTTATGAGACAGCCCACCGACACTAGGGTGAGAGGGACTGTGTAAGACTGTGCCTCATAACCTTTCCA
The DNA here is from genome assembly GCA_007922195.1 of Podocnemis expansa. Taxonomy (NCBI): domain Eukaryota; kingdom Metazoa; phylum Chordata; order Testudines; family Podocnemididae; genus Podocnemis; species Podocnemis expansa. Next base: position 11,356,123 of record ML682037.1, on the reverse strand, counting down.
ATAACGCATATCCAATCATTAGAACTTGGTTGGCCAAGGCTCATCGTTAGATGAAGCTGAAGGTGGTTAAACTGTTTGGTAATCAAACTACAATTGGGGGTGGGTTGGTCCAGGGGCAGTTACATCCCACTTCTGACACCATGTTGAACCCCGGGTTTATGATGTAACTACGATGGGCCGGTGACACACACCAAGGAGATGGACACCAGTTCAGGTAAACAAAAAAAACCTACTTTTATAGTGATACCATAAACACCTATGACCAACTAAAAGTGCAGAGCAGGAAAGTCTGGATAAACACCGACATGACCAAGAAACAGTGCGGAGCAGGAAAGTCTGGATAAACACCGACATGACCAAGAAACAGCGCAAAGCAGGAAAGTCTGGAGAAACACCAACATGACCAACAAACAGCACGGAGCAGGAAAGTCTGGAGAAACACCTACATGACCAACAAACAGCGCGGACCAGGAAAGACTGGCTAAACACCAAGATGACCAAGAAACAGTGCAGAGCAGGAAAGTCTGGATAAACAGCTACATGACCAACAAACAGCGCAGAGCAGGAAAGTCTGGATAAACACAGACATGACCAAGAAACAGCGCAGAGGAGGAAAGTCAAGATAAACACATAGATGCCCAACAAACAGTGCAGAGCAGGAAAGTCTGGATAAACACCGACATAACCAAGAAAAAAGCGCGGAGCATTAAAGTCTGGATAAACACAGACATGACCAACAAACAGCGTGGAGCAGGAAAGACTGGATAAATACCTACATGACTAACAAACACCGCGGAGCAGGAAAGTCTGGATAAACACCGACATGCCCAACAAACAGCGTAGAGCAGA
>ML682037.1:11307688-11354836 GCA_007922195.1 Podocnemis expansa | reverse complement strand
GACGAACAAACAGCGCGGAGCAGGAAATTCTGGATAAACCCCGACATGCCGAACAAACAGCGCAGAGCAGGAAAGTCCGGAGAAACACCCAAATGCCCAACAAACAGCACGGAGTAGAAAAGTCTGGATAAACACCTAAATAACCAAGAAACAGCGCGGAACAGGAAAGTCTCGAGAAACACCTACCTGACCAACAAACAGCGCGAAGCAGGAAAGTCAGGATAAAGACCTACATGACCAAGAAACAGCGCTGAGTAGAAAAGTCTGGATAAACACCTATATGTCCAACAAACACTGCGTAGGAGGAAAGTCTGGATAAATGCTTATACCCAACTAACAGTGCGGAGCAGGAAAGTCTGGATAAACGCTTATAACCAACTAACAGTGCGGAGCAGGAAAGTCTAGATAAACATGTATAACCAACTAACAGTGCGGAGCAGGAAAGTCTATGCAAAACACTTACAACCAACTAAAATACTTATAGCCAGATAACAGTATGGAGCAATAACCTACAAGAGGGTGGCCATAATAAGTCAAGGACTTTTCTGGCCTTTTACTGCCTCAACATCGGTATAGGCACTGATCAGCCCACCCGATGCGTATTTACCAATGGCTGAAGGCCATTCCTCCTTGCTAGCCATGAAGGGTGGGCGGCAGAATGAAGGAGTCAGATGAGAGCCACTAAACTCCCACACTCCCCCCATGTGTGCTGGGGGAATTAGGGGACATCAGTTTAGAGCACAAGTGGAGCAATAAACAACTTTACAATCAAAATGCATATGGCTAATGAACACGTTGGAGGGCAAGGACAGGATTCAGGGACACCTAGAGAAATTGGAACAGTGGGCCAATAGAAATCTTATGAGGTTCAGTAAGGACAAGTGTAAAATCCTGCATGTGGGACGGAAAAACCCCATGCACCACTACAGGCTGGGAAACATTCAGCTAAGTAGCAGCAGTGTAGAAAAGGACCTGGGGGTCATGGTGGATGGGAAGCTGGACATGAGTCAGCAGTGTGCTCTTGCTGCCAGAAAGGCCAATGGCATACTGGGCTGCATCAAAAGAAGTATTACCAGCGGATTTTAGGCATGAAGTAACTTGTTGTCTTATGCATGAGCTTGTTGCATTATGTATATCGTATTTTGCATGTTAGAAAGTATGTATGACCTGTAACCCCTATACTGGGGGTTCTTGCTCAGAGAGGCGAGCCTCTCTTTGCTTCCCTCTGCTGCAGTTCCTGTTATTATTCAGCTGAATAATAAACTCTGAACAACACCTTGTTCTCCTCCTGTTGGAGTCTCGGCTGGGAACGGGCCTAAAATCCATACGTGGTATTACTACTCTTAATATGCAGGTTACACAATTAGATTATACTTAATAGGCAGCATATACTTAGCCCGCCTCTGTTGTTGTTTACAGCTTATTTGGGTAACACTTACTGTCCTTGACCAATGAGAGTGGCCAGAGTCCTGTGACCCCTCAGCTACCTGGCCCCCGTCAACCTGTTTACCAGACTAGGTAGATGGCTTCCCATCAGGGTCCAGACAGGAGGGATTGTCTTATAATCAACCTTTGTGGATTACCTCTTTTATCTACAGAAACAGTCTACTTTGTTATCAGTCTAAACCCCTAGCTTCCCTAACTAACTGTGCCTTAATAAACTTGTCTAAGCAAACACAGAGCCTCTGACACAGAACTGCCAGACCAAACTTACTCCATCTTTCAACTTCCTTCACAAGGGGAATAATAAACAGCTACACAAACTACACAAAACTCAAATAAGGAAGCTACAATAACAGACTATACATAAATGGTACCAAAAAGAAGAATTAAGAGAGGTAGGAGGCTTGTACTGATTTATAATACCTGTCCTCGCACCGTAGTGGAACCCAAAGCGAGGAGGCAGACCAGCTGCAGCATCCCAGTACGTAATCCGTCAGCCGGCAATTCGAGTACACCCAAAAGTCTCGCGGGTGGGCACTCCCTGTCTCAGTCAGAGGATCAGTCCGACCAGGTCGCGATGTGCCCTTTAGCATTCGAGGGTGGGGGAACACAAGCTGGCTGAGACAGGGGGTTTAAATAGCATTTTGCACAGCCAGAGTAAAACTAGCCAATTGGGAGTGGGATTCTGGTCAGGACCTATGATGGAAGGGAGACCCCAGACAATGACCCCTCCTTTGTGGTGATGGGGGTGCCAAGAATTTGTTCAGGGGGGATAGGAACTCATCCCCCTTTTGCTGGGGGAAATCGATCCTTAACACTCTTCCCCTTCAGCTGGATAGCCCAGAGATGAGACCCACCAGGGGGGATCGATACTTAACACTCCTCCCTGTGAGCTTCATAGTCTAGAGGGCTAGGTTAGGGGGCCGGGGGGGCCATTATGTCTGCCAGCTCCGTTGACAAGTGGGAAGCAGGTGCTGGGCCCATTGGAGTCCCTCCATCCTCCGTTGGACCCTTCCAGGGGCGGGGGCTCCTGCAGCAGGAGTTCCAGGGGATGCAGACGTTGGACTCGCCAAGGCTGGATTTGGGGCTGGCCACACTCGTGTGTGGAGACCCAGGGTGGACTGGGGCAGACTCCACCATGGCAGATGCCTGATCAGCAGTGAACAGAGGGGACCAGAGCACAATTCCCGAGAGGATCGGTCCCATAAGGCCCAAAACTAAGAATCCCTTCCCCCAAGATACTAGGGCTGCCCATCCATAACCTTTTGGGGCTGCAGATGACAGAAGCTACACCCCCTATCCTGCCAAGGGCGGCATGGGGTGGGGAAGCGAGCTTTCAGGCTTGACGCATCCCTTGGCCTCAGTCACACAAATCTGTTGCGTACACGGAGCTACCAGCAACCAGCAAAGACTTAATTAGCTCTCCTCAGCCCCTCAGGTTTGTGGAGCCCGTTAGCACCTCCTCATTAGCATCTCCAGCCTTCATGACATCAGAACCAGTCACATTGACAAAACTGCCACACTTTTCTTTCACGGCTTCCCCTGGCACCAGCTGGAGGGGGCAGAAAACACACCCTGATCTTTTTGCACCAGCGTGAGCAGCCACTATTGAAAATGTCAGATGAGTTAGCATGCTTGCACCTTCCCAGCCTGTTGACATTTCCCCACACGAAGAGCTGTGTAAGGCTCAAGCTCTTCCTGGGAAGCAGAGTCAAATTATTTCCTTTTATTTAGTTCTTCGCTGTTGCTCACCCACTAATTTGCTCCCCAGAGTAATGAGATTTTTCCCTCCCACTAGGTCACGGCAAGGGAAAGACTCACCGGCCCCACCCTCAGAAGGGATATTTACGGCTACTCCTGTGTAGGGTTACCAGCTGTCAAGCAAAAGGAGGATGTCCTCCTTTTTACCTTCACATCCTCTGTCTGGCAGGCATTTTAACATACATGATTTTGTCTGGCTTTTTACTTAGAAGGGTTAAAGTATGCTGGAATGCCACAGAATACCTTATTTTTAGGAGAAAGCGTTCCAGGTCCCCCCTAAAAAACAGAAGAATATTACATTAATACTGCTTTTTTTCCATGTGTTCTCCAATGTCCTCCTTTTCATACTTCCCTGTCCTCTTTTCCAGGCTTTGGTATCTGGTAACCCTATGCTTGTGTCACCATTAGGCCTAGTGCAAAGGAGGATTTGGTCGCTGCTTGAGAGGCATTTATTTGAGCCCCACAGCATCCCAGGGGCTAGTTTAGCTCCGAGTATCTGAGCACTTTCCACTCAGCAACAGGACCTTCCCAAGCAGCTGGTTCTTAGGAGTCTCCAACCAGATCAAGTGGGATTTGAACCTAGGCTTGCTCACAGACAAAGCACTCCACTTTCTACCGCCCTGGAGGCAATTTGCCAGGGCCAAGCCCATCAGCTTCCCCATTTCAGCACAAACTGGCACTGGAGAACCGGGGATTTCATCAGTACAGTTTATGATGCTTCCTAGAGCGGGGACGGCCACAGATTTGAGGCAGACCCTCCAGGCCAAGGCCTCAGGTCACACAGCCCGTCCCTGGAAGCTGCCACCAGGCCTCAGTCTCCCTCCAGAGCTTGGCACTGCCAAAGTGATGGCACCATGTGGAGGGACCAGGCCAATGCAATGAAGAAATCCCTTCCTCCTAAACTCCCCAGCGGAGCCAAAGGTCTGTTCTGCGCAGCTGCTTGGCCAGGCAAATGCACCAGGCAGAGAGAGTGCCCATTATTTCCAGTCCACGGCAGTAATGCTGGGTGGACCCAGGCACAGACCAGGACACTCCCCACCACACACACACACATAGTGTGTGCACACAAACAAGGAGTCCTGGGGCACTTAAAGACTAACAAATTTATTTATTGCATGAGCTTTCGTGGGAGAAAATCCCACTTAATCAGACACGTTGAAGATGGGGGAACTTGCAGAGTGGGATGAAATAAATGCCGGGAAGCATTAGGTCATGGGAACTGGTCACACCGTAACAACAAATCAAAACACTTGTAAAGATTCAAACACTGGGGAACAGCATATAGAGGAAAATGAGGTATATGCTGTACCCCAACGTTTGAATCTTTACAACTGCTTTGATTTGCAGTGTGAGCGGTTCCCATGACTTACACTTCCCTGCATTTAAGTTCCCCCATCTTCAAAGCATCTGATGAAGTGGGCTTTTCTCCCGGGAAAGCTCATGCAATAAATATATGTGTTAGTCTTCAAATGCCACATGATTCCTTATTTGTTTTACTGAACTGAACTAACACGGCTGCCCTTTGGATCTTGTGCACACACACAACATGGTCCGGGCTCCAAGGAGCTGTCAAGCCACCTAACCCACTCTGGATGCAGGAGTCACTAGGTAGCTTGAATTCTAGCACCCTTGGGTGCTCACCCACCAGTGACTCCTCATTGCAAGTTATTAGTTCCTCTGGGTGGAACAGGATTCACCACCACATCCATTATACGGTGGGGGTTTGGTGTGAGATCCTCCCCCTCTCTGGTGCCCTGCTGAAGCCAAGGGGAGCAGCACAGACAGAGAACTTAGCCCTGTTACAGGGGACTTGCCCAAGGTCAGCCACGGAGCCAGGCTAGAATTCAGCCCCCACCCGCTGGTCTCTGCGGGAGGAATTTTTAACTTCTGCCTTGGCCACCCAGCCCCTTGTGCCGTCTTGTCCAGACAGCCCCAGCAGTGCCCTGCTGGCAGGGAACAGCCTGGCACCCACGCAGGACTCGCTACCTAGCCCAAAGGGGCAGCCATCAGCGGGTCTGGAAGAAAGAAAAGCCAAGGGGCCATGAGCACCATGGGAGGGGGTGAACGTGACTGGACACGAAGGTCTTTGGGGCAGGCCCCCCCAGTGCAGGTACGACAGGAGAGGCTGCGGCTGCCTCCCACGGGCACCGCTGTCATTCCTGTGATCATGCGGCTGGCGCACCCCAGCTGAGAGGTTATAACACACTGTTAGCAGATCCATGGTGCTCGCCTCCGCACACCAAGAACAATAGACACCCGCTCCCCCCGCCCCCACGCTGTTGGGAAGCAGGGCCTGTCATTCAAGGCAAGGCTGCTCCGGGGTGGAAGTCTCCCCCCCACCACCGTGTGCCAGGCGTAGGGGCTGGAGGAAGCAGACATCGGCTCACTAAAAAGGAAGCGCAGAGGTGGGAAGGGGATAAAGGGGGCTTCAAACTGGGATAATGGAAGAAGCACCCCACAGAGCTTTTCCTGGCTGCCCCAGGGAGATTCCTGACACACCATTGCACAGCTGACCAACCCAGAGCACCCTCTGGCAGTGCAACACAGCACTGCAATGCCCTGCCTCAGTTTCCCCACCCCATTCTTCAGCCTTCTCCCCTCCACTGTGGTGACCAGAAGCCTGGACACCCCTGAGACATGGGGGCCTTTTGCCCCCACCCAGAAACACCCAAACACACCATGGGCTCCCCAGGGTGCAGATTTCAGCCCCTTCCTTGGAGCTGGGCTTCCAACAGCTGAAGCACAAGTCCAGGCCACTCATCGGCTTCTTCTCCCCACAGCAGGGGCTCCCACACAGGCCAGGCTGTCCAGCTTCAGCAGCCTGGCTGTGAACTAACTCTAGGCCAACTTCTCAACCCCCCATCCAAACAGTCAATCCACTCTCTCTTCCCTCAACCATCTCCCAGCCACTGACCGCCCCCCATCCACACACCTTTTTAAGTCCTGCACCTTGCCCAGGTGTAGCCAGGCAGGGCTAACTTGCCCAAGCCCACCTGGCCCTTAAAGGGTCAGGCTGTGGGGAAAATGCTGGCTTGGGCACAGAGGGAACGGATACTGCTCACCTACAGCACAATGTGCTGTTTTCTTCACTGGGAGAACAAAACAGCTTCATTTGAATACTCCATCCTGCAACTGGGAGTCTTCAGAGGGCCAGTCTCAGTGGTACATTAGTGCAAGAAAATCTGACAGCACCCCAGGGCGTTTCCCAGCATTTCCAGTCTCGGGGGTGGTGGGGAGAATTTTGACGTCTTGTTTCCACGCAGAACAAAACCACCGGGAGACCCGCTGGGGTTTCCGGGAGAAGGGATGTTCCCCAGAACCCCACAAGGAGGGCGGCTCTTAGGTTTGACTCTTGAGTTGGGGAGGGACAGATCCGCCCTGTTAGCTCCCTGCTCCTCTCCGAAATGGGTCAGGGGCCAAGGATGCAAAGGCACCGTGCAAGGGGCACAACAGCTTGGAGTACCACTTTGGGTGCCTGAGATGGGAGGGGGCTGCGATGAGCCACCCCATCATCAGTTCTGCGGGTGACACCACACAGCCCCTGGCTCGTACCTGCTGCCCCCCCAGCCTCAGCTGCCCAGACAGACGCCCTCCAACCCTTGCAGGTAGCTGCATGCCAGTGCCTGGCTCCCCCCTTGGCTGGGTGCTGCAGCTGGCCGGTGCCTGTGCCAGGACTCCAGCTGCTGGGCTGTAATTACAGAGCCTAATTATCCTGGCATTTGTCTTCGCACAGGGCTTTGGCTCAGGGCCCCTTCAAGAGGGGATGATGAGAGGTAATGAGGGGGCGCAGCTGAGCCAGAGTCATGGGCTGGACTCTAAGCCATGGCTTGGAAACTGGTACCAGCAGACAGAGGAAAGGAAGGCATTGGGCTGCAGTGACCCTTGCTGGTCTGCAAGAGGCAGCACAGCGCTCTGGCAACAACCTTGCATTGCTGCCAGGACAATCCTGGCATTTTCATCCAGCTGTGCAGCAGTCTCCCAAACAGTGGATGTCTCCATCCCATGAGTCTTTAGGGAACTGCCCCTTCCTGGACTGGAACCCGCCAGCCCCCCAATGCCTGGTTGTGGCAGCAGCCCCGAGACAGGCCGAGGTTTGCTGTCAGTGCCCAAGTGCCATGGTGATGGGCATCATCTAAGCAGGGAAGGGACCATGGCCTAGTGCTGCAGCCACACATTAATTGCATGGGGTTGGGGTTAGATCTGGGCAGGCATCACTGAGTGGAGACAGATGAGGGCACAGGTGTGTCAGAGAAGGAGCTGGGCCATTTCCTGGACCGGCAAGCAGAGAATAAAGAAAAGAGGAAGAACAACTGAGTGAAGAAAAGTTACTTCTTTCCTCCCTCTCCCGCCCCAGTGCCCATGGCACTCAGACAACCGGCCCTGTGAAAGCCCATCTGTTGGTACTTGATGGCTCGTGACTCAGCCCTGCCACGCTGGAGGCAGGACCCTCACAGAGAAACCCATCAAATTATCTCCACGGGTGGCTGCAACACCCCCCCCCCGTCCTCCACAGCTCATCCTCACACCCTCACCTAACCCAGCCTGACAGCCTGGATTTCACATACACACGATGTGCCAGGCTGGGCCAGAACTGCCCGTCTCCCCCGGCACCTTCCATCCCTGGCTTGTGACTCTCCATGACAGCTGGGGTCCAGAGCTGCTCAGCCACCATTGGATGGGGGGGGTTGTCTGAGGCCTTTGCCCACCAACAGATTTTTTAAGCAGGGCCTGCTTTGCCAAGCCTCCGGCCTTGAGTGTGGGGCAGAGACATTGGCAGGGAGAAGCTTACACAGGATGTGGGACTCCAGGTGCCTGGGTTAAATTCCCAACTCTGCCCTTGCCCAAGGGCGAGACCTCAAGTCACTTCTTCCTGGCTCTGTGCCTCAGTTTCCCCTCCCTGTGTGGCTGGCACTTGCTCTGGGACTAGGAGCAGAGCCAAGCAGGGGCTAAGGGCAGTGCCAGACGCTGATGGCTGTGGAATGTCACGTCGCCATGCTGTACCACGGGATGAATGACAGTTGTCCATGAAATTATCTCATCTCTGCATAGAAACTGCCCCTACCCCACTCTGCCACATCCCAGCACCTTCAGATGCAGCCTCCCCCACAGGAGCCAGAGAGGACTCCTGCTGGCACTTGACCTCCTGGCTGGAGCTGGGGAAATCAAGCCCAGAGGCAGTTTTGATGGGCACGCACTGGCCACTACCAGCCTGTCACTAGCTCCTTGGGGTCTTCTCCACTGGTTTTAACACCTATTATGCCTTTGCCCAGCTCTGTGGGGCTCACTTGAAAAATCCCATAGTGCTGGGCAAAGTTTCACATGGTAAGATTATCATCTCTGTTGTGCAGAGGGGAAAACTAAGGCATGGGGAGCTGTGATTAAATCAAAGCAAGGAGAATGTGGAGTCGCTGTTCCCCAGTCTCCCCACTCAGAAGCACTAGGCTCCACTCCCCAACCTGGCTGGACTCTCCCCTGATCCCAACCTGCTCAGCCCCACTCCTCTCACAGAGCTGAAAACAGACCCCAGGAGTCCTGGCTGCCAGCCCCCAGTGCTAACCCATTTGATCTCCCTACAGAGAAGCAGGGATAGAAGCCCAGAGTCCTGGTTCAGACCCGGGTTCATGGCTAGCGTTCCCAGCTGTGACTAAAGAGATCATGGCTGTACTGGGAGGGGATTTACAGATCAGCGCTCGCCTGGCCATAGTCTTTTATCCCCTGAGATCCTGATGCTTGCTCATGCTTCTTGCCCCAGGAGTCCCCAGCCCCTAACTGGGGACCTAAGCATCACGGTAATCCCTTGGCACTTCTTGTCCTGGCCTGTGCCGACTGCTCCATCTGCTGGCTTGGAAAAACACAGATGGGGTGGCAAAGATGAGGCAACAAGGAGTTGTGTGGCACTTTAAAGTGCCACACAACTCCTTGTTGTTTTTTCACCGGACTAGACTAACACGGCTATCCCTTTTAAAATTGAAAAGATGAGGCAGCAGCCTGGAGAGCGCTGACACCTGAAGCTTGCCCTGGATACACAAAGCATGGGCAAAACCAGATTCCCGGAGCCAAGGCCGGCTCTACTGCGAGGCAAGAGACAGACATGGCTTCAGGTGACAGTTCTTAGGGGCCCCTAGCCCCCCTAAAGATCTGGCTGGCTCCCACCTCTTCGACTCTTTTCTACTAGCTCAGGCACTGTTAGTCAACCTGCAGCTTAAATCACATAGGCAGAGTGCACTTTAAATCCCTCTGCAGGCAGATGCTGGAGATTTATGCACTTTGGAAGATGGCCTTCAAGCTCCATGAATGAGATGAGGGGGGGTGCCAAATCAAAATTTGCCTTGGGGCACCACAACCCCTTAAGTCAGCCCTGCTCAACCAGCAGCATCTCTGCCCCCAAGCTGAGCCTGGCGACGTTTGTGCCCAGTCACTCTGCACTCCCAAATTGCCTGGCACTCTGGCATCTGAGTTAAGGTAATGTATTCAGCTTCCCGGGGGACCCTTGGCAAGTCCCCTTGGCTGGAAAATGGGGATCATGTTTCCATGAGCCAGGCTGGCTCTCCCCAGAGCCTGTGCAGCACCTGGCACTACCAAACTATATGGAATACTGACAGGTAGCAGAAACCGTCCCACATTCTCCAATATTTAATGTGATGCGCCCCAATCCCCACCGCACCCCAGAACAGGGAGCCAATGAAGACAATGACAAGGGAAGGGCTTGCGCCAGCCAGGCATATCCCTGGCCCCAGGACACTTAGTTTTGCAGAAAGAAAGGCAGCAAAAGAAGAAATGTCCATGCCCCTGAACTGACAGGATTGCACCCCGTCCTGGTCCTCAAATGCCATGTTCCGCTGGCTCATGGCAGGGCAGCTTCCCAGCCATCCTCCACCCGACAGCGTGGGGTACATTGGGGACAGGCCTTGTCTTCCCGCCTCAGTGCACGAGGACCTCCATAGTGCGGCTGCCTTTCTTTTTGCAGACAGGCACTGTCCCCTCCTTCTCAGCCGTCTCCACGATCCGGATGGCGATGCTGCCCTTGCTGAACTGCGTTGAGAACCTAAATAGACCACGGATACTCTGACTCCAGCAGTGGAAAATCCTCCCCCGTCCCCCCTTTCCCTTCCTGGGGCTGGGGGAATGCCCAAGATGCCGCCCCCTTGCAGGGGAAAAGCCAGAGCTGCAAGCTGGGCCAGGCCTTTTCTCCTCTGCTCCCCAGGGCTCGCTCACATATTCTTGGGAGAGGAGGAATCCCCCCTGCTCCCCACAGTCCTGGCTCCTTACAGGGAGCAGGCAGGTCCCATAAGGGGGTGCTGAACCATAGGAAGAAAGGGGATAGAAGGGAGGGGTCTGGATTACTGGTCCCTCCCTGCCCCACCACTCAGACCCCTCCTTAGCCAGGCCAGCGCAGGTCTGGGCTGAAATGCTAAACACTGGCAGGGTGGAAATAACCCCACCTGGCCTGAGAGCAGGGTTTGAAGCTAGACCCCATAGTGCTAGATGCTCAAGCCACCAACCACTGGAGCTAGGGACTGGATCCCTCAATCAGCAGCAGTGATAGGCTCTTATCCCCTGACAGACCAGACACTAGAGGGCAACAGAGACCATTGGGCTTAGAGGCTGGGTGAGAAGTGTGCCCACTGGCCAATCAGGAGACTGCTTTCCCCCTCCCCGACCCTGCTCAGGCTCCTCCCGCCCACCCTTCCGGCCAATCCCTGCCCTTACTCATCAGCCACTCGGAGGTTGAGCGTCTTGTCAGCAGTCTCCAGCAACGTCTGGTGGAGCCGGGTGATGACTTCTATCAGGTGGTCACTGATGAGGAGGAAGTCCCCCTTGGTTCCCACCACAGACGTCTATGAGGGAAGCAAACAAAGGGATGGCCCCCCCCACCTTCAGCTCACTCAGGGAGGCAGGGGTCTCTCCACCCACCTCCCAACTCCATCGGCAGCTCTGCGCTGGAGCGTACAGCTCCTGGCACGGCATGGGGCTGTACACGCTTCCCCTCTGGCTCCGCCGCACTCCTGAGCTCAGTGCACAGCTGCCAACAGTACGCTGCAGGTTTGAGTGAAACCCCCCCGTCCACCCGTGTCACATTCTTGGAGCCCCCATTGTCCCCTACATGCTAGCTCCTTTCCCAAGATCCCTGAGGGACGAAGCCCTCATTCCTGGGAGTCAGTTACATTTCTCCAGTGTGCCTCTGCTGGTTTCTCATATGGGACAAAAGGGTCCCAGACTAGCTCACAACACCCCTCGTGCCTCCCACATCCCCCAGCCACACCTCATTGAGGTGCAAGACGAAGAAGCCGTCGGAGAAGCGGGTGACCGAGACGCTGGTGATGTCGCTCAGGCTGATAACAGTCTTGGGCTGGGCAGCCTTGGGGTCGGCCAGGATGATGTGGTCCTTGGTGAGCACGAAAAGCCGGGGAACAGCCTGCAAAGCAGTCCATGGGCGGGTGAGAGCGGACAGGGGCTGCCAGATGCACAGGGATCTCAGCGGTGCATCCTCTGGTCTGCCCCTCAACAAACACTCGCAGAGCCAAGGTGGCAAGTCAGGGCAGTTGCCCAGTCCTGGGAGGGCCACCCACAGAGGGATAGCTCCAGGCACTCGCCTTGGGTCCACGCCCAGCCCATTGGGGCCAGGGCTGGTTCATCCCAACCTCTCCGGCCCTGCCATTAGCAGAAAGGGGCAATGCACAGGCTGTCTGCATGGTGGGCAGGGGTCTCCCTGCACCTGGCACAGGCTTGCATGGCTGCATCCTGCCCCCTTGTGAGTGACTCTGGCAAGGTGGGGCGACTTCAGGCACGTCACTGCGCCACTCAGTGCCTCAGTTTCCCCCTACAAAAGAGGGATGTCAACACTGAGCGCTTGGAGATCTCTTGGGGGGGAGCTAGGATCTAGTATCACTGCACCCAGAGATAGGGATGGGAGAGAACAAGCATGGGCTGGGGACACCAGGGAGATACAGGGTGGGTTGTGGGCAGCAGAGAAAGGGACAGGGGAACCTCGCTTCAGCTGGCTGGCAGAGGAGAAGGCAGCAAGTCAGCAGTTTGTCACGCATTTGTCCAGCAGCCCCCACTCTCTGGGGCAACCAGCTGAGACTGGGTGAGGGGTACTGGTTTCCACTGAGGCTCTGTGCATGGGGCCCATCAGCCCAGGGAAGGGAGAAGTTGCCCCACCTTGCCATTAGCCCGGTTAACTTTCCTCACGGTGTCAGCCAGCACCAGTTTGCCCTGAGCTGCGGCGTAGATTGTCTTGTACTTGGGGTTCTTCTGGAGGTCCAGGTACTCGCCCTGAAATGGCTGCGGGACGCTGGAAGAGACCAAGGGGGCACCATGAACAGCCCTGCAGCCCCACACTGCCTCATGTGGGCCCTTTAAATGGAGCATGAGCCAGAGATGGGCTGAGAGACCTGCCCCGCACACCCCACCCCTGGGCTGAGCCCCACATGCTAACCTCTTGGTGTACAGGGTCTTCTTGTCTTTGAAGAGTTCACTGGCACACAGCTTAACTTGCAGCAGAGCTTTTCTCTGTGGCGTTAGCCGGTCCCGGTACTTCTTACACTGCCGAGGAAAGAGACAGCGCTGGGTCAGGAGCAGAGCCTGGAGCCTGCCAGCAGAGGGCAAATGGGGGACGCCCACCCGCATGCATGGGGCTTTCCCAAGGAAGATAACTAACAAGCCTGCTGCGCAGGGGGAGATGTCACAGCTGCTGAGAGGGGCTGTTATTTACTACATGCTGCCCATGGGGCTTGGGGAAGGCAGATGCACCAGGAACACCCAGAGGGAAGGAGGGGACTGGAACACGTCAGATATTGAACCACTTCCTCTGCCACTAAAATGCGGCCATCTCTGGAAAGGGAGGCAGCAGCGGACGCCCAGCCACACAACAAGGTTAAACAGCCAGCTCTGACACACACAGCTGTCTCTGGGATGGGCCGTGGAGGCAACTGAACAGGACACAGCGATGTTGCACGGGTATTGCTCACTCAGCACTGAAATGCAGCTGTCTAACTTAGAGTGCAACCAGCTGAGACTGGGTGAGGGGTACTGGCACTCTAACTTAGACAGCTCCAGGTTTCATTTCCCCAGCACTGAAATGCAGCCACCTCTGGGGTGGATGTGGCAGCTGAGGAAGAGTTGCATGGCAAGGCTGCATAATTGTTTAAGCTGGGAAGCTCAGGAAATGGGAGGCTACTGAAGGGCAAGAAGGCAACAGAGGCAAAACGTAGCTCTGCTTGGGAATTCGGGGCTCAGCCCATCTCTGTGTGGTGATGGGCACACATGGGATGTTTTGGTGCCCACAAGCAGCAACCGCTGGGATCTTCTCTCCCCTGCAGCCTCTGACCTTCCAGGGGTAGAATATTTTCCTCAGCTCCTCATTGGTGTTTGCCAGGAATTTGTACGGCGCAGCGGGCCAGGTGCGGTCTGTCACCAACATCGGGGGAAGGTTGTTCTTCAAACCTAGGAGAAACTTCTGCACCTTTGGGTGGCAGCAAGTGGAAAACACATGGGGGTGAAAATGTAGAAAGTTTTGGATTAATAACAAACAGATTGTGGAGGGGGAACGTGTCCAAATGTTTTAACTTGTAAGCTTGAGGTGTCCAAATAGCCGTTTCTAGTTAAAACATATTCCAAGCTAACCTTCTCTAGACCAGATCATCCCTGGAGTTTAAGCTCCTGCTCTAGATGTTTACAAATGGTTCTAGAGTCTTACAAAAACCAGCCTGGAACTTAGAGAATTCCAAATATTATGAAATTTAGGAAACCCATATTATGAAATTTTAGGAGAAAGGCCGCATTGCCCCATTCCTTGCTCACCTGAGCCAGCCCGTCCCCCCAGTGCTGGGCCGGATCAGAGACAGAGCCCCTGAAGGGGAAAGGCCTCCCAGCCCAGCCTCAATCTCTTAAGCCATTTGGTGCCCCCATTCAGAGATTTCCAGCCCATTCTTCCCCTTGGCATTGTACTTTCTGACTCACCAGTCTCCTGTAGATGAAATTGGCCAGTGTGACGGATGCCACAGAGCGGAAACATTTCCTGTATTTCTTCCGTGTCTGGGAACAGAGATGGCCCCATTAGCCTCTGGGCTGAATGGCACGTGAGAAGGGTGGCCTACCTGCTTCTCTCCTTCGCAATCCCACATGCTCTTCCCCAGAACTCCCCTGCTAGGCGGCTCTCAGGTGGTGTTTCCCATCCAGAGTTCAGGCTGGGGGCTCAACCACCCCAGAGATCCTCCTTCCCAGGCATGGTCAGAGTCCAGAGCAGGGCAGGGAGTGGAGAAGATAGCTGTCCTCAAGCCAGCAGAGAAGGCAGGGGGCCAGGGCAGAAAGACAGAACAGTCCCACAGCAGCACAAGAGACAAGTGTATGAGGACTGGTGGACAGGGGTAGGGATGTGGGGCAGAGGTCCAGCTGGTATCAATTCAAGAGCCAAGCAGGCTTTAAATTGGTCACTGGGTGGGAAACAGCTGCCTGCAGTGGCTTGCTTGGATGCTGGCAGCACCCATGAGCAGGGAGGTGGGATAGAAGTGGGCAAAGGCTGACTAGGAGCCACAGCACGGAGCCTCTATGACGTCGCAGGCACGTGGCTGACATGCAGGCTGCCGTTACCTTGTACCCTTTCCAGTATGCGGCAATGAGGGCTGAGGCCTGACTGCATTGTTTCTCATGCTTCAATTCCCGCAGGAGCTTGCGAGCCTGCGGGGAGGAAAGGGGGAGAGATCAGAGCCCCGCAGGAGCCCTGAGGAGGAGAAGGAGGAAGAGGAAGGACAGATGGATACAGAGACAGACGCAGCAATGCACCAGAACCCTACCCCAGAAGGCACAATTTAGACAGGGCAAAGACCATGATCCTGTAGGGGGGAGTCCGCAGCAGCCTTGTAAAGCCCAGGCCTTTTGGGCTCTGGAATCAGTCAGCCACCCACATCCCTCTCTCCTGCTCTTGCTCTGCATGCCCCAACTCACGTTCCCACTATGTGGGGCCAAGTAGCAGCGCCTCAAACACCCAACCAGCTGCCCACCAGGCACCTTCCTGGAGACTCAGCCATGCCAGCTCTTCAAGAGGTGCCAGAGGGGACCTTCTCTAAGAGACAGCTGTGCTTGTGGCCCCCCCTCACCTTCCATCCTCGGCAGCAGGCCTGGATCAGCAGCGTTGATGTCTTCATCTGCTGGTACCGTTTCTTTTGCTGCGGAGGGCAAAGTCCGGGTTTGCAAAGGGTAAAGGCAGGTGGGGAAGGGTAAACCGCAAAGGGTTGAGTGGCTGAGATGCCAGCTAGGGCTGAGGACAGCTTCCTGCGGCTGGGCACCAGCAGCTTTGTAGACATTTTCCCTGTGGCATCTGGGTTTGCACATCCCCGGCCCAGAGCACCCTGCGTCTGAACGAATGCACTGTTTAATGGGCAGGGCAGGATGAGCTCATGGCTATGGCAGAGATGCCAGATTCCTGGGTCCTATTCTCGGCTCAGCCACAGACCATGGGCAAAGGGACAGTCCTTCATCCCTTGCCTGCATACGTGGAGTGCTGTGGGGAAGGGCCTGGCTTGTGTCCCTCCTTCTGTGTCCTTGCAGCACTGGGGGACAGTGGGGCCCCAATCCTGGCTAGAGAACACACCTAAGAAATTCTTCAGGGTTTCAGCTGGCAGCCCCCAAGAAGTTGTGTCAGCCTAAGCAAAGTGGCTCAGGTCAGGCAGAGGCCCGGATCTAGCCCAGGTGGGACATGGGAGAGGAGGAGAGTCCCCTGGCGCTGAGGAGAAGTTGGGGGGAAAGGGGGTTACCGCGTGGCCCCGGAACCAGGCTGAGATGATGATTTGGCTCTTGCGCATTAGCTGGTAGTGAGTGCGGCACTTCCAGCCGCGGTAGATCTTCTGGATCAGCGTGGCCAGCTCTAAGATGCGCACCCGGCGCCTCGCCTCCAAGTCAAAGACCTGAGGGGGGAAACGGAAAAGACACCAGGTGGGTCGGAGCCAGGCAGGGGAGCCAGGACCATCCCTGTTCCTGGCACAGACTGCCACAGCATCAGAAGGGGGCCAGTGGGGGCCTTTTTGCTGCCCACTTCCCTGATGGTTAATCTCGGGACAGCTGCAACTCAGGGACCGCCCCCCTCTCCCGGGCATCTCCAGCCTGGGATGCCCCACGACCCAGCCCCCAGCCACCTGTGGCAGCCCATTCTTCTGTCCCTCCCACCCCATCAGCCCCAGCCTGGCTGGGACTCACAGTGCTTGGCGTGCGGATGAAGATCTTGGTGCGCCCATATGCCAGCTCTTCTGGAAGGATTGGCAGGCTGGTCAGCAGGACCTGGACACCATCCCTGCACCAGACACCAGAGTCAGGCTCCTGCTGCATGTCTGCTCCCCCACAGCCTCACCCCCAGGCCCCACCAACCCCTCTGGTACCTCCACCTCCCCCCGGGATCCTCTTCTCAGCATTCCCCAAAACAGGGGACACACCTGACACATCTTATCAAGAGATCCCCTGCTAGCATGCCCCCCTTTCGCAGGCTCCCCCCTACCTGGCACCCCCTGTCCACTTGGGCCAGGTTTCCTTGCAGAGCATCTTGTAACGCTCAAGGCATGATTTGTAGCCCTGCCGGTAGGCATATCCGGCCCGCCGGACCCGCACGTTCTCCAACAGCCCCAGATACCGGACCTGCATCCGGACAAGCTCATCCGTGAACTTAAAGGGCTTTTTGTTGTCATTGGGTTTGATGCACCTGGGATGGAGAGGGGATGAGGTTAAGGACTGTCTGCCGTGTGTCAGAGCCCCTGCATTGCTCACAGACCAGGGAGATTCTCCTTTCACTCCACATGTCAGAGGCCCTATGCTGCCCTCTACCTTGGAAGATTCTCCCCTCACTCTGCCGTGTGTCAGAACCCGAACGCTGCTTACAGAACAAGGAGATTCTCCCTCTGCTGTGTGTCACAGCCCCTGCTCTTCTCCCAAACAAGGGAGATATTTCCCTTGCCCTCTGTGCGTCAGAACCCCTACACTGCACAAAGCAAGGGGGAAATTTACTCCTTCCTCCACTGTGTGTCAGAGCACCTTCCCTGCAAAGGACCTGGGGAGACTCTCCCTCCACTCTGGTGTGTGTTGATGCCCCACTCTGCTCACAGGCAGGGAGATTCTCCCATAGTGCCTGGCTCTGAGAGGAGCAATGATGAATTCCATCCCTGATGCCACCCTTGCCCATGGGACCCCTGTCCCTGCTACCTGATGTAGTTGGGATTCTTAGAGTACAGGCTCTTCATGAGTGTCGTAACAGAGGCCTTGAATTGGGAGCCTGCGGTGGGGGGGGCGCCGGAGGGAGGCCTTCTGGGGGTCCCCCTCAGGGAAGAAGGAGCGCAGCAGTTTGTGACCAGCTTTCCACATGGCTTGTGATAGGTCGCGGAACAGCAGGTCATTGTTCTTCTCAATAAACCCCGACACGTTGTAGGTCACCTGGCAAGAGGAGATCCATAGCATCATTAAAAGGGGTTTCCATGACTCCCAGAGCTGAGGCAGAGTCTTGGCTCCCAGCCCCCGCAGCCCCCTTGCTCTGACCACTAGACCCCACCCCCATCTCAGAGCTGGGAGCTCCCTCCTCTAACCACTACAGCCTACTACCCCACACCTAAGCAATGCATGCTGGGCACCCAGAGGCATTATCTTCTTGTGCTCCCTGTGTCACCCTCAAAATGTAGCCTAGCCGCCCTGTGCTCCCCTGCCCGCTTACCTTGCCGGCGTAGTGGTGAATACGGAAGCAGGAGCTGCCCAGACTGGCATCCATGATGTACTGGGCATTCTGGGTGGCTTTGCTCTCATAGTGTTTGTGGCTGGCAAACTTCTGGTCCAGCTTGGCCAGGAAGGTCTCCTCATTCACCACCCCAGGGCGCAGGCATTCTTCATCCAGCATGGCCAGAATGCCTCCTTTGCTCTACACAGACCGGATGTGGTCATATATCCTTCTGTCCCACCCAGCAGCCAGCCCTGGGCTCCTCACCCACGACTCTGTGGTGCCACCACTCCCAACCCACAGGGCCAACTGCATCAAGCCAGCCACAGGTCCAGACCACCTTCATGTGCAAGGGAAGGTGCCAGCATTGCAAGAAAGGGCTGCAATGATGAAACTCTGCCCTGGAGCCCTGTTTTGGGCCAGTGAGTCATGCCCATGTTTCATTCCAGCTTCTCTGCCCAGGGGAGCTCTCATCCGCAGCCCCCTCCACCCCCCAGCTATCCACCAGTGCTCAGAAAGCAGCTCACCTCTTCAATCAGGCAACAGATGATGCTGTTGTCAAAAAATTCTACTGGCGTCCACTTGATGCCCTGGGGATGAAACCAGACCTCAGACCTTGACCCAGCTGGGCCACCCCAGCTGGGGAGACTAGCAAAGGTCTGCGTAGCTGATGGAAATGCTTGGGTTGCCTGTGGAATTTCAGTGGCCATGGGCGGGGAGGGGACTGAACCCTCAGGCCCAGCCCAGCCCAGCCCTTCCCATCCTGGCTGCAAATTCCAACTTGTTCCCTAGACTTTGTGGAAGGGAAGGGACCGGAGTGCTTGGGTGTGAGCCTGGGATGCACGCACACACACACACATGGCAGGGGGGTCTGGGAGCTGCATGGCACCAAGGAAGGCACTCCACAAACCCACTGCGAGCCACAGAGTTGGTGAGGGGCAGAGAGGAGAGACACCCATGCAGGATTTTTAAGAACACTCAGCAGGGCAATTTGAAGGAGGATCTGATGTTGGGGAGAGGGTCCCCTTGGCCATGATTTGAACCCTGCAGGCACCATGTCAGTCTGACCAATTGTTACCACTGGGCCACCGTGCACCCCCTCCAGCGGAATCACCCCCACCCCCTCAGCTCCAGTTATTTATAGGCCACTTCCAACTCCACCCCTTGGCTTTGTGATCAGCCGGGATCTCAGGAACAGGACGTCCGGCTGCGGCAGCATCCCCAGGAGGGAGGGAAGCATATTTATCCCCACCTTCCTGTTATGACTCCATCAAGTCCACCTGCTCGTGGCAGTGGTGTGCAGAGGTGGAGTTGCGGGTGTAGTCGCAGGAGTAGTTTGTGAGGTTGGAGGATTTCTGGGTGTGGGGGCCTATATCATTTCCACACACACCCCCTCCCAACAGCTGATGCTTTTTAGCATCCTGCCTAACTGTCTGTGTCTTCAGTGTCAGTTTGCCACCCTCCCTGTGCCGCACACCGGCAGTTTGCCAGGTTGCTTGCTCTCCCCAGGGCTAAACTGTGCTATCCTGTGGTGACAATCATGGGCAACAGAGCATGCACAGGCTGCTTCCCTGCAGCCCCCAGACGGAGGGCTCCCTGCTGGGCCTGGCTCGGGACAAAGGTTACCTCCCGGACATATTCCTCCTGCTCCTCCTTCAGGGTCATCAGAATGAACACCTGCTGCAGCTTCTCGTTGCAGTAGTTGATGACAAACTGTTCGAAACTATTGTCCTGGCCGGGAAGGAGAAGGCATTGGTTTTGCAGAAAGGGACACACGACCCAGATCCCAGCTTGGGTTCCACATTCCCTGCCTCCCTTGCCCAGGAATGCAGCCTCCGTCACACAGCATTGCTCTTGGCAGGAGGGCACTGCACCCAGGATGCAACCCGGGGAGAGGCTGGCAGAAGGGAGGGGGCTGATCTTTACAGTATCAGGTGAATTTTAACACTCTTAAGAATGAAGAATTGACCAGGGTGAGTGACAGCCAGGAGCATGGCAAACTCCTTGAAGTTATTCTTATGAAAGACCAGCAGGATCCTATGCAGAGGGACAAGGTGACAAGTCACCTTTGTTATGATAATAAGAAAAGCCATCACAGCCACACACACATGTTCACACCCAAAAAATTCTGCAAGCTGATGCCATATAATTACCAGGCCTTTGCCGCTTTGCTCAAGCCAGCCCGGTTGGCCAACTCAGCTGGGCATGAGGAGGGAACCAGACCTTTGTCGGCCACAAAGCTGATAGTTCAAGCTGATGATTGCAAAAGGAGACTCAAAGGTTCCATGTATTCACACATTCAAAAGCTGTTGAAACTGCTCTTCCTCCAACTTCAGGTCCTGTCTTCCTTTTCTCATTTCAACTATTTCCAAACATACATAAACTAATGTCCAGGCAGCAGCCACCTCCTTTATGTTACCACGTGGCTTAATAGTTTTGCAATATTGTTCAGCTCTTCACTTGGGGATTCTCACCTTTGAAGAACCCCCTTTCCCACAGGCATTTCTCTTTCTTCATGTCCCACCTCTCCAACCTGCAGGGCTGTCCTTGCGGGAAGGCATGAGAGGGGCATTCGCCCGTGCCCTGCAATTCCTTGGGCCCTGTGCTGGCCTGCCGTGAGCAAGGCAGCAGAGGGCCTGCACCACTGTCCCCCTCAACAGCTGCGCTGCCCCCTGCCCCTTCCCCACTGCTTTTGGCATGGAGCTGAAGGCAGCAGAGAAGGGGGGAGCAGGATAGGAGCATTCAGAGCCAGTCCAGGGGTGGAGCCGGACAATCCAGAGGCTGGGCTTCGATCTCTCACCCATCCCCTGGGCTGTCTGTTCCGCCCTGGAAGCAGGGCAGGCTGGCCTAGAGGTGGGGTGGAAGAGTGGAGACTGGCCCACCCCGTCCTCCCAGCACAGGAAGGGGATGCAAGGGCCCCACCACAGGCTAGTTGCCCCAGGCCTCGCACCCCTGTAGGGACAGCCCTGCCAACCTGCTGGGTTTCTACTGTCTAAAACCAGCAGCCAAGGGGGGGTTTTCCAGCTACCTCAACTCCCCTTCGCATAGTAACAATCAATAAAGCAATTAATCCTTTTTGCGTACCCAAAATACTGAATCTGCCTCATTGCATCGTGAGTCCTCTTGGAGTAACATTGACACCTCTCCCAATGATCAGTTCCCATTGTCGAGTCTAAACAAAACCACTCTGCTATATTCCCTGGAGTTTTCATCATTCACAAAGCGTGTTCTCCCTTGAACCGTTGCAGCTTCCCTACATGTTGAGTCTAAACAAAACCCCTCTGCTATACTCCCTGGAGTTGTCATCATTCACAAACCATGTTCTCCCTTGAACCATTGCAACTTCCCTACAAAAACTCCCTAACCACGTTCAAAATTTTTGTTCTGGTGCTTGCATCCAAACTCTGCACCAATTCCACCAGGACTTCACTGGCTAGAATCCCCTGATGGAAGCACTGAACAATACTGCACAATGATTAAGGCACATGGTCGTGCAAAAAAGGCAACTGCTGCCTGGATGTTATTTTATGCATATTTGGCATGGGTAGAGGCAGGACCTGAAGAAAGAGCAGTTACAACAGCATTTAACAGAATGTGAGAACACACAGAAACTTTGGGTCTTGTTCTGCAATTGCTGTATTTGAGCATTGGGCTCGCAACCAACAGAGGCCAAGTTCCCTCCTTGTGCCCAGCCTAGCTGGCCATGGGGCTGGCTCAAGTGAAGTACAGAAGGAAACCAGCTTGCAGAACTTCTTGGGTACGAACGTGTGTGTGGGTTTGATGGACTTTTTCTATGCTTACTTTTACAATAAAGGCTGCATGTTGCCTTGTCCCCCTGAATAAGATCCTACTTGTTTTTCCCTTTATAACTCCATGCCCCCTCCCCCAATCTGCAATGCCTAACCTGCAGCCCTCCCCCATGTTAGCACTGCCCTGGCCCCGCATAGCTCTGCTGGTGCCCCTTAATCCTGACCTGCAGCCCCCTGCTAGCCCAGCCATGGGCTCTCCGCCACCTCAGAGTAGGGACTGCATCAGTTCCCAGCCAAGGGAATACTCTGCACTAACCTGGAAAATCTCAAAACCGTAGATGTCCAGAACTCCCATCACCTTTTTCCGCTCCCTTGTGTCCACCTGGGCAAACAGGGTGTTTGTTACTCACAGTCCCAGCCTGAGTTCCAGGGAGGGGGCAGGTATTCAAGAAGGGATTGGGTCTGCTGCCAGATAGGACAAAAGCTGGTTCAGCACAGATCCCCAGAGAACTAGCAAAACCTCCAGGAAGCAAGACAAGAAGGGGAGGGGAGGGAGAAGCTGGGAGACACAGAAAAGGGATTGTAATCTAGTGGCACTGAGATATGGCCGGGACAAGAACCGAGAATCCGATAACTGTTGGCCAACCCAGCCTCCTCCTCATTGTTGGTTGGGTCCCAGAGCGGGGCCTGCTAGCCTGGGCAGTAAGGGTCCTGGGCCAGAATCCAGCCATCCCAGGGTCCTGGCCCCATGGGCACCCCAACCTTTATGCTTTCATTGATGCGGTTCACCAGCCAGTTGAAGAGTCGGTTGTAGATGTTCTTTGCCAGGGCATCCCGCCCATAGTAGCCCTAGGAGCAGAAGCAAAGGGGCTGTAGGATCATGACAGCATGCACAGGGAAAAGTGTAGCTCTTCCTTTGGACTGAGGGCAGGGAAGAGAATGATCCTGGGGCTGGTTCCACATGGCCCAGCCCCACTCAGGGAAAGAAGCTGCTCCTGAGTGAAGGAGTTCAGCACCCAGATGGGGAAATGAGTGCAGGTGACTCAGCCAAAAGCTCTCCCTGTCCTTCCACCTCAGCAGTGGCCCTGCCGCTCATTCCCCAGGCCCTGCAAGAGACAGAGCTGGTTCCTAGGCCATGGGGTTTGCTCAAAAAGTCCCAAGTCTGGGACTGGCTTGGCAAGATGGCAAGTCATGGGGTGGGGGTAGACATGGCTCAACACCCACCCATCCCTAAGCTAGGATCTAGCTGGCTGCAGTCAGTAGCAGTAGGAGGTTGGGCACCCTGCACGCACAGAGTGGCCTGTGAACCCCTGTGCAGGGCACAGATCCTTGGGCCCTCCGTGGGTCTGGGATTACAGCTGCACCTCCTGGCCCTCTCGCCCTACACACCTGGGAGATGCTCAGAGACATCACCACTTTTTCCTTCTTGGCTTCCACAGTGCGGGAACACAGGGCTTGCTCCAGGACGCTCTCCTCTAGGCTGATCTGCTGGCAGATCTCCCGCAGGACTGCAGGGGGGAGGCTGGGTTAGCTACACAGGGGAGAGGTGGCCAGGATCGGGGAGGCTGATGAAATGACACTGTGGGGGCAGTTATGCAAGGCATGGGGTTGAGATGCACTCACTAGGGCCAGGAGGTTAAACCCGTCGTAGGAAGAAGGAGAGGCACCCCACAGCTCATGAGTCCCCTATGGGAGGGGCTGGGGGCAAATCTAGGAAAGGGGGCCCAGCTGGACTGAGGGCAGGGGTCCTGTCCCACCAAGGATCCTCAGATGTCAGACCTTGTGTCTCCTGGATGCTGCAGGACTCCATCCCGCTGGCCTTGAACTGGCTGGCTAGCTGCACATTGCCCAGTTTGAGCACGACGGCTGTCACCTCCATCAGTGCCTGCATCTCCTCTGGTGAGAAGCCAATGACCTTCATGGCATCCTGCCAAGGAGATGGGGGTATGTCAGGCACTCATGCTGAGCTGGGGCAAGGGGTAGGTTCCAGGCTCTGAGTTTCGGGGGGCAGAACTGGGGGTACAGATTTGGGAGCCAGAACTGGGGGTGCAGGTTTGGGGATCTGAGTTTGACGGGCAAAACTGGGGGAGCACATTTTGGGGGCAGAAGATTTGGGGGATCTGAGTTGAGAGGGCAGGTTCAGGGGCTCCCATTTCACCCAGGCAGATCAACTGCCCCCTTGCATCGAGGCCACACCTGAACAACTCGGAAGTTGGCTGCGTCGTCCATCCCCGGCAGGCTGGCGCCATCCCTGTTGAGGTAGCTGTAGTGCCTGCAATCCCGGTCCAGCTTCAGCTCCTCTGCAAAAAGAGACAGGCCGCGGCTCAGGAGCAGCTCCCGCCCAGGTCCCCGACACTCGCTCCATTTCCAATCTGCCCTGTGTCAGCTGAAGCAGTCTGAACCTCATCCCTGTCCCCCAGCCAGGTGGATGTGGCCTGAACCCCATCTCCATCCCCCAGCCCAGCAGGGCCACATCCATACCCAGGAGCTGGTCAGATGCCCCAGCCAGGAGCTGGTAGAAGATGTGGAAATTCCTCTCCCCCTTGACGTGTCTCACGACGCGGGACTTCTCCAGCAGGTCTACAGTGTGGGAAGGACATGGGGGAGCCCCAAGTTAGTTGAACAGTCACCTGATGAGGGGTTTGCTACACATCTGAGCTGAGGCGGAAACCATTGGGGTGAGGGGAAAATTGATATAGGGCAGGGGGAATAGAATCACGACCCAGATGTTCGCTGCAGAGGAGAGAATCGGTTCCGTGGCAGAATTGGGGAGCTGTTGCTGGGCGCGGAACGTACCCAGCAGTGTTTACTGGGCATGGGAAATCAATGCCCCAGGTCCCAGCACTCTGTGCTGCCCTGGAGTGTGTTAGAGGGCACAGTGCCTGCATGCCCCCAGGGTGGCAAGTCCTCCTTTGCTCCCCACAGGCCCACACAAAAAAGGGGGTTCTGGGGACTTACAATTGCTGATGACACCACCCATGGGTTCACCTTTGAAGTTAAATTCCACATCCATGTACTTGCCCTGAGAGAGGCAGAGATGGGTGAGTCACAGGGCTGCCCTGGGCTGAGGCTGCCAAGGCAGGTGGCAGAAAGGTTGGGGGAGCATGAGTTCTGGGAGTGGGGATCAGGGACATTGTGGGATGAAAATCATGTGGGAAGGGGACAGAGAGGTTGGGGGTGGGAGTTGTGAGGGTGGGGGCTGGGGAAGTTGGGGGGATGAGAGTTGCCAAGGTGGGGTGGGGAAAGCCAAGGGGTGTCAGCAGAACCACTCACGAATCTGGAGGAGTTGTCATTGCGGATGGTTTTGGCGTTCCCAAAGGCTACAGAGAGAAGGAGGGATGTGATCGTTATTTATATGTTTCTTGGGAGCAGGCCCCCTCCACTCCCTCTGCGATGGAGCTCCTTTGGGGGATGAGGCCGCAGGCAGATTGTGTGGGGAGGACCCCCAGCCGCTGGGTGCTGTCTGATGGGGGCAGGCAGAACGCCAGCCCGAGAAGTAGCCAGACTCTGGTGGAGGAGGAACCGGGGTCTCCTCGTTTCGGGGGGCGGGGGGGGATCACCCACCTTCCAGCACTGGATTGGACTTCAGCAGCTGTTCCTTCACCTGGTTCACCTCCTCGCCTTTGCCGCACACAGCCGCCATGTAGGACATCACCTGTTTGCTGGCCTCTGGGGGGACAAATGATGGGCAGGCCATGGAGGGGCATCAAACTCCAGTGCACAGGGTGTGACTCTGCCACGGATCCCTCCCCAGGCCGCACAACTGCCCTTATAGCCACTCATCCCTGGCTGCCCCAAGCCTGGGTCCTGTTCCCCCTGGAAACGACTCATGGTTCACCGCCCCACACTGCAGCCTCTCAGGCTCCTCCTCACCTGTCTTGCCTGCGCCACTCTCGCCTGTGATCAGGATGCACTGGTCCTCGTCACGGTCTCGCAGAGAGCAATAGGCATCATCGGCAATTGCGTAGCTACAGGGGGAGGGTGGACAGCAGCAGGGGGTTAAGGACTAAAATCTTTGCTGCATGTACACAATGCTGGGACCCCTCTGCCCTGGGTCTACCAGCTGTGACAGCAGAAGCAAGAACAGGTGGGCACCTTGGCTGGGAAAGAGGCAAAGGACTGGGGACGGGCAAAGGGGCTAGTTAGGGGCAGCTGGCTGGAAGGACCAGCCTGTAGGGGGGATTCCCAGGAGCAGAGCCCAAGAATGGGCTGTGAACTCTGCAGTGGGTCTTTGCTGTGTCTTCCTGATTCCTCTGCTGACAGTTTCTATGCTGGCATCCTGAGCACTAATAAACCCATCTGACTCCCACATGGGCTGGCAATTGCTTGTGTCTATGAGGTGCACAGCCTCCGAAGGGACATGTAAGAGCTCCTCAGACATCCCACCAACCTGGGGGCCTCAGGCTGGGGAGCTCATAGCAGAGCATGTGGGCTTAGTGCTCCAGGCCCCGATTTGCAAGGCGACTGCACTGGTGTGAGGGGAAATCCACCGTCATAGCTCTTGCCGGGCTTCACCCAAGTGGGTCCAGAGCCCTGTCCCTGTGGGACTCTGTAACAGTCCAGCCTTGGTATCTTAAAGGGATGGGGGCTATGGGGGTGGAAGCGGGGAGCCCAGGCTAGTGGGTGAGGATTGAAGGATACCACATCACCCCATATTTTCAGTCACTGCCAACCTGCGGCTAGATCAGAGTTGCCTGTCCTCCCCCAAGAGGAAAGGCCGCATGCCTCATTCCCTGACCCCCTAGTTGGTTCCCCTGGTGTGTCATCTCAGCGCCGGACCCCACCAGCCAGCCTCTGCCTGGCACGCTCACATGTGTGGCTTCAGGGCAAAGAAGTTGCAGTTGCGATACTCTTCCACCATCTCCAAGGAGTAGATGGGCAGGGGCTGATAGGGGTTCACGGAGATCACCACATTCCCGATGTACGTCTGGGGAAGGAGCGCATAGGCTGTGAGCATGGGAGGAAAGCGCAAAGCAGCGCACGGGGAGAGGAAAGAAGATCCAAGGTGTGGGAGCGCGTTGGGGAATGAGCAGGGTCACCCCTCCTCCTGTGATACATGGGACCACCTCTGGGCCAGCTGTGCACTGATCCCTCTCATGGGGCGCAAAAGAGCTCCAGGCCCCCTGTGCAGCCCCCGACACCTACGTAGATCTCCTGGTGTTTGAATCGCAGTTTGAGGTTCTGCACCATCGACTCCTCCGACAGGGGGTCCAGCAACACCAGGTCCCCAACCCCGACAGTCTCAAGCAGGGATGGGTTGGCCTCCATGGCCCTGGGGGCAAGTGGGGAGGCAGCAGCTGGAGGGGAGGAAGAGCAGAAAGGAGGCCAGTGAGCAGGGGGGAGGCACTGATCCCCCATGCCTGCCCCAGAGGCTGCTCCCCACGCTCCACGGTGCAGCCAGATCCAGAATAAGGAACCCGACCTGGGGGCCACTGGGACGGCTGGAAGCTGGGACTCCTGGATTCTACCCCAGCTCTGGGAAGAGAGTGGTGTCTGGTGGTTAGAGCAAGGTGGTAATAAAGAGGCATTAGGGCTCCTGGGTTCTGTGCCTGGTCTGGGAATGCCTGGTGTCTCAGCGCACAAGGAAGCTAATAGCCAGGACTCCTGGGCTCCATGGGAGGTTCCAGGAAGGGATTGGGACCTGGCATGGGGGTTATGTTGTGGGGGCTGGGAGCCAGGCAACCCCACTTGGACACTGCAGCTGACAGAATTGCATCGTGTATTTTTGCAGCTGGCACGTCCGGTCAGCAGCCAGCACAAAGAGAGGTTCCGGCAGCAGGAAGGGACTCCTGGGAACTCCCGACCTCGCTGACTGAGCAGCTGCCAGAAGCTCCTAGTTTAAAGGTCTAGGATCCCTCCCCCAGGCCAGCCCAGCCCAGCCAGGTGGTAACCGGGGGCGGGGAGGAGCGGTTTAAACCCAGTGGTTAGAGCAAGAGCAGTGGGACCCAGTGGTGTTCCCAGAAGCGGAACAGGATGGAGCATTTCATGCAAGGGAACTTGGACGCTTGGCTCTGGGAGGGGTGGGGTGCAATTCAAGCAGGGGATAAGGCCACAGGACAGCTGGTTTCTTGGTAACCTGCCCCACTTTCTCCAAATGTGCAACACCTAGCCAAGGCTTGTTTCACAGCACGAATCCCCCTCGGCGATTTCGGTGCTGAGCTGGGTGGGTTATGCAAGTGGGGCCTTGCTGCCAGGGCCTGAGAGTAAAGCTGTGGCGAGGGAGGAGTGATGGGTGCAGGGACAAATCCTGACGGTTTGGAAACTAGCAAGATCCGAATGGAGTGAGATGCTGCCAGAGCAGGAGGGCCTGGCCCCGAAGGGGTTAACGCAGAGGCTGCTAGAACGGGAGTGATTTGGGGCAGGAAGCCAGAGCAGGATGCAGGCTGGAGAGAAGGAACCAGCCGGGCCCTCTCCTATTGAGGCCCGTTGGAGCTGGCAGTTCCTGGCTTCCCCTGGGGCCCGCTGGCCCTTCCACGGCTGGGCCTGCGTCCCCAGCTTGGCTGTTTGCCCCCCACCCTGTCCAAGCACTCCAAAGCAGCCAGGGACCCTCCCCAGAGCTGCCCCACTCAGGAGACCTTTGACCCCCAAAGCTGGCCTCCCGGCTATAAGGGACAGCCCTGACTGTAGGGTGAGGAGCAGGTTTGGTTGCTCCATGGACACCAACTCCCCTGTAAGATGAGTCTGGCCCAGCCCTAATAGCCTGGGGTGAGAGCTGCTCCGCTCCGAGGCAAACCAAGCCTCCTGATTTGCAGCGCCACCCTAGAAGCCAGACTAGAGATAGGACCTTGTTGTCCAGCGAGGGGAGGGCAGAGGAGACGCCTCGCCTCTTGTTAGAAAGGAAACCCCAGACCAGGACTGCAGAGTTTTGCAGAGAGCCCAGTGCCAGCCCCATCAGGGCCCAGCACGGAGGAAGTCATATGGCGCCTGGCTCCTAGCCGGGCACCTGTCAGGGCCAGGTGTGCAAAGGTCCTGGAGGCTCCCACTGCAACGCCACCAGCCAGCTGGGGTCGGCACCACACCCCTCCTGGCCCAGCTGGGGGCTCAGATAGCCAACCATGGTGCCACAGAGCAGGGCCACGGTGCCACAGAGGCAACCAAGTGGCCCCCAGCTTCAGCCCTGGCCACACCTAGGGAGAGAGGCCCAACAAACCCTAAATGGCACTGAGGACCAGGGGCTGTGGCTGCTCCCAGTAGCAGGGCTCTACCTTAGCAGGGGCGCAAGCCAGTTTCCAGGAGTCATGTTTTAGCCAAGGGGCAAACACAGCCCTGGAGCACATTGCAGAGATCAGAAGCAACAGCATTATGGTGGGAGACATCATTAGCAGCAGGATTCGGTGGCAGCTCATGGGCTGAGGGAGCTGAGCAAAGAAAGGGCCAAGGCCCAGGCCAGTGCCAGCTGCCACTAGGTGCCCATCAGCTTCCTCCCCACCCGCTCATATTTTACACCCCTCCTGTCATTTATAGAGGACTTTTTATTTCTTGTACAAGCCAACCTTCACCTCCCCCACCCCTCCGGACTCTGCTCCTGAGCCATAAAATACAGCGGCTCTTATCAAGCCTGCTGGAGAAAGTTCATCTCAGCCCCCAGTGGGTGGGGGAGGAAAATGGAGGAACTTCCCACTCAGTGCAGATAAGTAAGGGAGACAGCCTAGGTCTGGCCCCCCCCCCCCCACCAAGAGCAGGACTCCTCTCTCCCATCACTCTGGGGTGTCAGCGGCACCCCCCAACACCCCTACAATGCCAGCCTGGCCCAGCTGTTCTGCCCCAGCTCTCAGGACAGCCATCTGGATCTGACTCCACAGCCCCTTCTCTCCCGCCCGGGGCCCTGGAACAATAAAGGACCTTTGCTTTAGCACCACCACTTGTTTCCCTGCCCCGGACTGGTGTGAGGTTTCTCCCAGGGGCCTGGCTGCCAGCCCCCCCCCCCCACACACTCCCCCAGGAAGGCAGGGGAGGAAAAGACACTTCAGCAAGGCCTTTGGAAGCAGTGGGTGGTGAGAGCAGGGGGGCTTCCTCCAGGACAGTGGAGAACGTCCTCCTGGAAGACCCCGCGGCTGGGAGGCTGGTGCTTTGCCACCCACCAAGGCCCCAGGTAGAGGGGCAGAGAGGAGGGAAAGTCACTCAGCTGTTGAGCAAAGCAAGCTGGAGCTGCACTCACCTCCCTGCTGACACCCCACCGCTGGCACCAAGTCAGGTCAGGCCAGTTCCTCCCCAGGCCCCATCTGCAGCCTGCCCGGTTCAGCTCTGGCTCAGAGGGAGCTGTCCATGGTGTGCGAGGCAGAGACACCTTCCCCAGCAACCTTCACCACACCCACTTCCTGCCCCTGGCTGCAGGGCGGGGCGGCTTGCAGTCCAGCATGAAGACACTCGTCTCTTTTATTAAATGCATGATGGTAACAGCCCTCCCCCAGCACTTGAGGTATGCTGCCCCAGGGCACTAGGCACTGTACAAACACAGCAAACAACGGGCCCTACTCTCAGAAGCTCACAGTCTAACTGAAGGGGGAGCCTCCCCATTAGACAGCTGAGGAAACTGAGGCACAGTTTCAGCAACTTAGCTGATGGCACCCAGGGAGGCAGGAGCCGAGCTGGGAACTGAAGCCACATTCCCAGCCTCTCCCCTCACTGTCTTCACAGAGCACCCAGGAACAAAGCAGGGGTATGGGTGGCTCACTCCCCCAGCCCCAAGGCCACACACAGAATAGGCACAAGGGGAGCACCTCCCAGATGCCCTGCACCTCCCAGAAATGGGGGACTGAGCAATACTCTCAAGGCCCCCTAGTCACCAGTTCCTATGCCAAGGCAGGATTCAGTCCCCTGAGGCCCACAGAAGAAACTAAGGTGGAGGCTCACACAGCCAGAGGATGTCAGGGACCCCTCCACCACCCAAGCCTCTGCGAGGGCAGCACTGTAGGTAGAGAGCTGGAGACATGCCCAGGCCCTCCGGAAGCCCAGCACTAAATCCTGTGGAAGGCAGCAAAAGGGAGCAGCTCCTCCGTCGTCTACTTGGGAGACGTGCAAGTTTCATAGGCCCCATTTTCAGCTAGGGAAACATGGCCACGAAAAATTTCAGGAACTCAGCCAAGATCACAGGGGGAAATTAGCCCCTACACAGCCAGTAAATCCTTGGCCATTGTTTCACCCTCTCATCCCTGCTCTGTGATGCCAGCCACGGAGGTGGTGGGAGAGAGGCCCAGGGGCGAGGCCCTACAACCGCATTGCCCAGAATGTTTAATTCTCACAATGAAGCATTTCTCTGCTGCTCCCAAGAGCAGGGTACAGAGCAGAGGCCGGGCTGGTACAAGGTACACGGGGTTACTGATCACACAGGAATGCCAAATGTTGGCCCCAGGTAGATTCCCCCAGCCCATAAGCTACCTGTGAGCCTGCAGCTGTTTATTACCCCAGCTGCTTCACTTCAAATGGTCCCTTGAACCCTGTTAACTACTTACATAAACAGCCTGATCAGCTCCTGTAAAGAGCAGGGACCCTCTGCCTTAGTTTCCCAGCCCAGGAGGAGAGTTTGGTAGAGCTTACAGCTTGGTCCTCTAAAAGCCAGGCCTTCCTGCACCTTGGCTCTCTAACCACCACTCAGAGCTGAGGCCTGCAAGGGTGGCAATGGGGACGGGAACAGAAGAGGCAGGACAGACGGGAAATTGCTTCCTAGATAGCAAGCACCCCTGGGCACCTGCCTACCAACACACACAGCTCATCTTTGTTCTGCAGACTGTCTTACACTCCACGCTGCCTCCTCCCAGCCTACAGCTGCCTCCTCACAGCTCAGCCAATGCCCCTCAGCCCTCCCACTATTCCACTCCCTCCTGCACCAGAGATTGCTGCATGCAAACAAGGCTGTGAGGGAAGCCAAATCTATTGCCTCAGCTGTGAGCAACCCTTGTTGCAGAAGAGATCCAGGACAGTAATCCACTGGGCCAAGCTAGAAGAGCAATGGCCTAGTAAGGGCTTAAAAAAAAGTTTATCTACAAAAATCACTTTATTAAAATTTGGAACCTGCTTGACAACAGTGAGAAAAATAAGCATGTAGCTTAACTCTGGCCGCCCTCAGCACCACTCACATTTGATCATGCTGAGCCCTGGCTTTCCACGACCACAGAGAGCAGGGCACTAAATGGGCACAGAAACAAAGATTTGAAGTTAAGCCACAGGTATTTTAACTTGCTGGGAATTACACACCCCAGCTACTGAGGCAGGCAGCTAGGTGCTTTTAGACACACCAAGAATGAAAACTGCATTGGAGGGAGGGCTGCTCCTGCAGACTGCAGGCTCCCCACCCCAGCTGATTATCTTGCAGCTTCCCCTGGTGCAACAACACACACCTAAAGCTACGTTTGCCTACATTCGTGCAGAGAGCTGGCAGGATTGGGGCCCTCCAGGGAGCAATTTCTGTAGCAAGGCTACTCCAAGGCACTTATTGCTAGATAGCTGCATAGAGACTGAGGGGAACACCCTGTATTTGTGCTTCAGAAAAGGCCCATGACCCAGGCCACACCAGCCAAACACCCATGCATCCATTCACAGAGGAAGAGGCTGAGAGGCACTTTGCACTAAAATTAGAACATAGCACTAAATGTGAGAGACAGGACAGGCCACCCCAGCCAGCTGTAGCCTGCAGGCTGCTGGAGAGATCCACTGACTCCAATTCCATGAGCATCAAAGGGTTAACTGAGAAGCAGGGCAATTTGCACCTCTATAACCCGAGATGCACAGCTCTCCTGGCTACACCCAGTTACCTGGGATCATTACCCTGTCTCACACTCAAATGCTTTGCATAGTCATACAAGTCAGGCACAGGGCCATCAACATGAAATGAAATGTATGGTTCACCCCACTTAGACAAGGAGACACACAAGGCAGCTTTATACCCTGGCTGGTTTCTGCAGGGGCTCTATGCTACAGCACAAGCCACCCAGCAACCAATTTAACTGGGTACACGTCAGTGATGGGGGAGGCCCAGCCCGAAACAACCCTGGCTCTGACATGAGACTCCTTTGAGGAGAACAGATTAGGTGTTTGTGCCCCCCCCCCCAGCTGTTTTGAACATTTCACCCCCTCGAGGTTAGCATGGGAGAGGGTCCAGACTCCCAGCAGTTACTGGGAGATAAGGGCCTCAGAGCAGGGGGCTCCATTCCCTCCCAACAGCAGCTTTTTGGCAGTAAAAGTATAGAACACTGCTGTGGGGCTTTGCAAAGCAACCTGGGAAGACTTTTAGACTTAGAAGTATGAGGCCCAATGTGGAACCAATGGGATTTGTGCTCCTCAAGCACCCAGATCCCATCCCTCCCCTAATGGCAACAGGCCTGAATCTGCTGCACAGCTTTGAAAGCCTCAGGTGTCTAGTGTTAGCTCACAGCCAGGCTCTTGCTGTTCCACAGGGATGGGCATTACTGTGGGAAACTATCTCCCTAGCATCCTCTCCAAGTGCAGCTAAAGCAGAGATCCAGCTGAGTGAAGGCAACCACACGAGGTTGAGAGCTCTGCTACTGCCCCTCACCTGCTGCTCTGTATACCAGCCCCATGCAGACAGATCCAAAGAAAACTTTGCTTATTCCTGGACACAGCCTCACCCTCTGCTACCTGCTCCTAGCATATCCAAGCGAGGCGGGTGATGCCCGCCTCTGCCTAGAACCCAGCCCCTCCTCACTAGCCACCGGATTGCTCTGGAGATCCAGTCTCCACCAGGGCAGGCCAGAGGGAGTGGGGAAAAAGATCTCGCTCTCAACACTTCCTGCCCCACAGGGAGCTCAGACCCACTGTGTGTCATCTGGTCTGCAGAAAACCCAGGCAAGTTGGCTGGTGCACTAGTACTGTGGCTGAGGGGACAACTCCAGGAGGGAGAAGCAAACATACAGGTGGGGGAAGTGTCCCTGGATGTGACGCGGACTGGGAGCAGGTTTGGGTCTAATGGCTCACACAGAGGAAGGGGGCAGGGTTTTGGTCAATGAAGGGTCGCCGGCTCCAATCTTCCTGGCCAGTTGGTGTAATCAGAGTTGCCAGCCTGGCACTGGAGAGAGACCAATGCCTGCAGAACCAGGCATGCAGAAGTCATCATTTTCTCTGAATGCACCAAAGGGAGGAAGGTTAGCACAGGCCTCCTAAGCAGAAACTGTCAGGGCTGGGAAAGGGGCTGTGCAAGCCCAGAGAGAGAAGCTGAGGGGGCTGAGGCAGGGCTTCCTTCATGGCTACTACGCAGTTAAAGAGCCTTTGGCTACTAGGCCAACAGCTCTGGCTCACTGTGGTGCTAAGTAAATGAACCACAAACAAAGTGAGCAGGAGGAAGCCCTCACTCCCACACATCCTGAAGCCTGGGGTTCTGCCAGTGTTGACAGGGAGACTCAAGGGTGCTGGGCCTAAATGGGGATGGCAGAGGTCCTGAGCTTGGGTCACACAGACAGGCCAGCTCTAGCCACTGGTGGCTGTTCAAATCAAGGCAATTTGCCACAGGAGCTGTTGGGAACTCAGCCCCAGCGCGGAGAGGGAGATTTGCCATCCACCAGTGACCCAGGCCACTAGCTCTAGCTGTGCTGGAAATGGATGGGTGCCTCCTTTCATGTGCAGCCAGCCTGGGGCAGCCAAGGGGTGCTGGAGCCTGAGATCCATTTGGCCTTTACACTAACAGGAATTGCTCCTTCCCAGTCTCCACCTCCCTCTTGCACCAGTGCAGGAGGAAGTCAGCTGCGCAGCAGGCACCTGTCAAATGAGCAGGTTCAAAGTTCCTGTCTTATGCAAACAAGCCCACCTCTCTGGTGCCAGGAGAAAGATCAAATTGCTGGCCCCTGGACATGCTTCTTCCCACCCTTGCCTGCCCAGCATGCTGGCAGGCAGCAGAGGGCAGCCGGCCAGCTGTGGCCAAAGGACAGGGGCTGGAACGGACTGAAATAATCTGGAGGGTTATTTATCCTGCTGGGGGGGGGTAGGATGGATGGATGGAGAAAGGGGCTGAGTTCTTAAGCCAAGTTCAGCTCAGCTGCCAAGGGGAGGGGGAGTCCCTGCACCCCAGGAAAACCACCCTGGTACAGGCAGCAAGTTGAGCCCTTCTGCAGAGGAAGTGTGTGTGAGCTGCCTCCACAGTTGGGGTGCCCACACCACAGAACTCCTTGTCAACAGCCTCTGTGCATGGCACAAGCTCTGCCAGTACCTGGGGGAGCTCCTGGGAAAATTAAAGCCACTACGATTGTCTCTGCAGCTGGAGCACGCAATTCACCCAGATGTGACCCTACATGCCCAGGAATCTGTGCGTATGCCATGCCCCTCAGACAGACAGCCCAGATCTGCACAGAACCCTCCTGCCCAGAGACCCCCCTGACCTTCAGAAAGGCAGCCAGGAGGTGCTTTCCCAGCCCAAGTGCCTTTGTAAAATCAGGCAGAGAGTGGCTCAGAAAAGCGGCCCTGTGGCATGTTGCGAAGTCACACATGGGATCCCCAGAAGGAAAAACACCCCTGAAACAGCCTCCCCTCCCTACCATGCCTATGCTTCAGAATCTTCCACGCCAGGCAGAGACCAGGACTGGGACCAGCCCCAGGGCAAAGCACTGGCAGGCAGGAGGGGTGAAGTCCAATCCTGGAATTAGGCTCTGACTGCCATCCTTCAACGCTGCAGCTGGTGCAGGGCATGTCATTGGCTCCAGCAGGAGGCGCAACAAGCCCAGCTGCTGCAAGGCAGGCTGGTTGTGGGGTGCTCAGCAAGCAGTGACTGTACCCCACACTGGCAAGGTGCTGTCACAGCTCCAGCAGCAAATCCATCCATGCTACCCTTGGCCAGCCACCTCACTCGGAGCCAAGATGGTTCCAGGACATGGAGAACCCCTGGCGATCCTGTCCGTCAAAGGAGTCGTCATCGTCCTCCTCAAAGAGCTGGTCCTCCACAAATGAACCCCCTAGGCCGTACTCTTGCTCGTGAACCGAGACCTCATTTGGGGTGAGGTGGGAGGAGCCACCCACGAAGTCAGCAAACCTGGGCGTTAACAAGGATGGGGAGCAATTAACATGGGCCCTGCAGCTTCTGAAGACAGGATGCTGGGCTAGATGGACCATGGGGCTGCCCAGTATGGTAACATTCCCTTAAAGCAGTGGTTTTCAAACTTTTTTCCTCAGGACCCAGTGAAAAACATCATTTGTGCCCGTGACCCAATAGCTACATCTTTAAGCAATGCAGTCTAATCTTTTGGTGGCAGCAGCAGGGGGTGCTACGACCCAGTGTCTGTGGATCTATGACCCAGTATTGGGTCCCAACCCGAATTTTGATAAACCGCTACCTTACAGGACCCAGACACAAACACACCATTAAGCCTCAAGTATTAATCTCATTTTACAGATAGGGATGCTGAGGTACAGGGTGGGGACAAGTGAATGGCCCGAGGTCCCAAGACAGCAATAGAGGAATACTAGCAAAGCTTAGACATGAGGCCAGGCCAGGTTAAGGAGCCAACCGCCTGGCCTCTGGGCTGACAAAAGGTTAAACTGTTTCAGGACCTGCTAAGGCACTCAGACACACAGTTAACTGCCAGGTGTCCCCCTGGCCCTGCTTCCAGCCCTGGGAGACAGAGTTTAGGGCAGGCTGCCTTGCTAGAGGGGAAAAGCCAGCTACAGTGAGAGCTGGTACCCAGACCAGGCCAGTGGCAGCTGCCAGTACGACTCCCTTGGAGCTTTCCCCTGGATGCACACAGAGGCTCAAGGTGCCAGCAGGAAGCGCCCTGTCCCCCACCCAGGTGTATTACCTCTTTGGAGACTTGATGCGGGAAACCATGGTCCAGGTGGAGAACTCAGGGCTGCTGCAGTAGCTGCGTAACTCTTCCAGCGCCTGACGCGTCTCCACCTCCCCCTGGAGTCGGTACTCCTCCTCAGTCAGCAGGCGAGGGGGGCTGGGCTTCACCGTGGCTTTTTGCAACCTCCTGCCAGCAGGGCACCGGCATTAGCAGCTATGTCACCTGAAGGCTAGGCTCAAACCCATGTCGAGCTGCTGGGCCACTCATGGTGGGGGGATGCCTGGGGCGTGAGGAGGCTGAGGCTGGAGTTGCCACCAGGAATCTGCCAGCTTGGGCTAGAGGTGAAGAACTTACCTATGAAGCTGTTCCCCACCCATTTTACTCTGTAAACCCCCATTTGGGACCCATCTTCCCCCACCCACACCACAGAAAGAGAGCTGGAAGCAACCTGGCTAGGAGCTCCCAGGACAGAAGGGGCATCCTGTTACGCGCCAGAACCAAGCCGAGCCCCAGGCAGCACTGAGGACCAGTCAAGAATGCAGCTAGTAAAGTCCAGCATCCATTGCCAAGCAGCTGTTGGTGCCACACAGTGGCCAGGTTGGGTTTGACAGTTTATTCCTGACAGTCTTTTCCCAAGCACCACCAGCAATAACCTGCTCCCAGTGATGGCGGAGGGCTGGGCACCTGCAAAAATCCCATCCTTGGGCAGAGACCAAGGCCAGTGGTGGGCATCCAAGCACAAGCACTTTGGGGGCCTGGAAACCCTCACTCCAAACCCTGTCAGCCAGGAACAGGTCATGGCTCTAGCTTGGCAGCTCCCCTCTTAATCCCTCCTTCACCCTGCCAGGCACTATGGCAAGTGAGCTTTGTGCGACAGTCCTGAACACCTCCCGGGCCAACCTTGGGCTCACCTATAGGTGGTGTAGACCCACTGGACAGGGTACTCCAGGTTCTTGGCGCAGAGGGCAATGACGACCAGTGCCAGGGCAATGGTCCGGATCTGGATGCCAGCGTACAGGAGCAGAAGGCCAAGGAGCCGCAAGGTCCAGGTCAGCAGGTTGATGCTGCGTTCGTTCTCCAGAGGGCCGTACCGATAGCACACAGCGAAGCTGGCGAACCCCACCAACAGCACATAGCCTGGGAAAGGGCAAAGAAAGCAGCTGAAAGGGAATCCAAGAGGCAGCAATGAATGTCACAGGGTGTTGCTTGGACACCCAGCTCCTCACAGCAGCCTCCTTTGAGGACTGTGGTCCTTCATACAGACCTGTAAGCAGGTTATCTGCCAGGTCATCTGTTAGACTGGTTAGGAATGGCTGGCCAGGGTTTCCATACCTGTCCGATAGCTCACGGCTAGCTTGTTCAGCATGCTGCCCTTTGGTACAGCACATTCCTGGTAGCCAAGCAGCAGTGATGCTGGCCACACTCAAGGCAGCCACAGAAACATGCAGGTTGGGAGGTTGTGGAGATCGCACCAGGAGGAAGGTGCTGGCTCCCTTAGTACTAACATGGCTGGGGCCCCTGGGGTGAAATCCAGACCCCCATCTTAACATGCTTTGGGAGCTTCCTTGCCTGGATTTCGTTTTCTTTTCCCCGTGCCTCAACACTACATGCAAACCACATCCAAGTCACATGCTCACTGAACAACATGCACCATGTAACCACTACTTCCCCATCCCTTCGTGAGCAGGCTTCTAAGCTCCTACTGCCCTGGCCAAGTGACTCAATCCTATCTGTACGAGGGCTGCTGTGCTCAGCT
Organism: Podocnemis expansa; assembly: GCA_007922195.1. Taxonomy (NCBI): domain Eukaryota; kingdom Metazoa; phylum Chordata; order Testudines; family Podocnemididae; genus Podocnemis; species Podocnemis expansa. Next base: position 11,316,715 of record ML682037.1, on the reverse strand, counting down.
TAGGTGGCCAAGCTGGGCTGATCTGCAGCTGTAAAGCCCCCGGCACAGCTCGATCAATCCAGACAGGCCAGGGAAACCTCTCCTGGTGGCAGGTGGAAGCGGCCACAGGCAGCAGTCCAGGTGTGGGTGTGTGGAAGGCAGGCAGGTGTGGCAGCTGCCCTACAAAAGGAAGCACCAGGTGCGAGACGCACTCACCGAGGAGATATTGCCAGTAAGATTTACAGATCTCTCTCAGGTTTCTGAAGACCAGCTGGATGAGGTAGAGGGAGAAGGACCAGCCACCCACGAGGATGAAGTAGATGGGACTTTTCTAGGGCAGACGCAGAGACATGAGAATCAGACGGGCCCTTTGGCACTGAGGCCCCGTGAACGCAGCAGCACTTATTCTAAATACGGGCTCACAATGCCACTGTTTGACATTTGCCCTTGTAAAGGTCTCTTGCTAGACGGATCCGCACCTCATGTCAAGGAGCAGTAGTACTTAGTGTGCCAGCTACTGGACTTTTTGCTTGGCCAGGAACAAGTCACTCCATTCCATAGCCTCTCCCTTCATCCCCACCTCTTGTCTACTTGGATTGCAGACACTCCAGGCTGGGGCCCATCTCTCTCTTGCTGGACAGTGTAAAAGGAACTGTGGTTTCAGCTAGGTGCTACCCCACTGCATGAACCATATCCCGAGGGTGTTTCTGTCTCCCACCCTCCTCCAACCACCACTAGGTTGCCTGATGCCAAGCACACCTCCGTGCTGGGAAGGGTGTTTATGTTTAGTGTTCCAGGATGACCTTCCCCAAGCACACACTGGGCCCAAGAGCTTGTATCCAGATCCCCAACCTACAGCAGCTCCGTGGGGTTAAGAAACTCCAGTCCTTGAACCAGCCTGCCCCAAGTGGTCAATTTGGCCCCAGTCTCTAGATCAGAATCGCAGCCTCACCTTGGGCATCACCTTGTACATCATGAAGATGAGGATCAGCAATGAAGCCAACATGCCAACACTTATTCCAGCTGAATAGTAGAAGAGCTGGCTCCTGCAGAGATCACATACAGAGGCACTGACAGGGGAAGAACTCTGCCTGCCTGAATACACGCTGAACAGTGCTAAAGGCCAACACGTGCAGTCGAGCAAAAAGACACTGCGCCTTCCACCTGGGCAAGCCTGCCAAAGGGAGCTAAGGTGGCATTCGCTCTGTCTTGGAAATAACAGGGCTCATGCCAAACCAAGCTCCTTGGCCTTATAGACTGGAGCCGTCCACCTCCACCCCCAAGGGGATCTACTTGGGGAGACTATTTAACTGGTGGAGCCCAGTTGCTGAATAAAGGGAAGTCGCAGGCTGAGACTGTAATTTTCCCACAACATAAAGCAACAGGTGAACGCTCAATAAAAAGGAACCACACTGCACCCCAGCATGAGAGGCCTGGGGGCACTGCTACCCACACATCTCCAGTGCAGGTGTCACACATGGCCCCATGCGGACAGTGCCTGATCGGCCAAACAGGCAGAGCAAGGGGACGTGCAAGCTGTCAATCTAGTGCGAGGCCAAGCAGCTGTGGCTCTTAAGAGGCCTTGGTTTAGGTAGCTATTAAGGGACAGGGACTGGGCTGGAGATGTCCTCCTGCACCCAGGCAGAGTGGGGAAAGCTAAGAGCAACATCCACGTGTTCACATGTCCACTGTATGGCTCATATCATTAACAAAGATCAGGGCAGTCAAAGGCACAGGGATACACAGTGAGGCCAACATTCATACCCAGCACAGTTGTCTGCTCTGCCAGCCTGGGCAGCAGGAGGCGACCTACCTGCTCAGCAAATCCCCACAGAAAAACAAGAGCAGGCCCAGAAAGGAAACCAAGAAGAGCTTGGGGTCAAACCCTGAAAGAGACAAGATAGTATCAGAGAAGCCCACAGCCTCATTACTTTGTACGGATCCCACATGACAATCCTGCACCATCACATACGTTTGTGGGGAGCAGCTGGAGAAGGTCACACACACCATAACCTGGGTCTGCCTGGATCTGCAGCAAATAGATCCTGTCTCCATACAAATAGCCCCAAGGCCCAGAAGCTGCTTTCAGCCTGGCCAATTCCAGATCGAGGAGTCTAACTTCTCCGTTCTGGTGGCACCAAACTAACTCCAGGCCCAGGAGCATCACCCTTCTCCTCCAGAGGTTTATAAGGGCCCACGTTGGGTGGTGTGCCTCACTCACACTCCTCCCAAGCAAAGGAGGAACCAGTCATGTCATTAGACCTAGGACTACCCTGGGCTAGAACCCCTGGCTCCCAATAAACAGCAGGTGCCACCAGGAGCCTGTTCTAAGCCCAAAGGAGCAGCACAGAACTGGGCGCCACCCACTGCACTCACAACTCCCCCCGGTTTGAAGCCTTTCAGATCTCTTCCGTTCCCCCCCCCATCAGCCCAAGAAATTCCAGGGGGCTCGCTTTGACACCAGCAGGTAAGACTAGCTGGATTCTTGTAAACAACGTGGCATCAACAGAGCAGGGACAAAGCCAAGCCAGGCAGGAACCCAGTAAAGCTAACCCTGCTCTGCCAGATGGAGCAGCTGGCACAGCCTCAGCTAAGTGCCAGGAACCATAACTCATTCCCTGAGCAGTCCTACAAAGCCCTGGGTGGAGCCATCTGGTCCCCAGCGTGGCTTACACCGAAAGAGGACAATGGTGTATGTGGTCTTGGACTCCAGTAACTCGACTTTCAGGCAGGTTTTATTACTGTAGAGATCCACAGCAATGTAGGTGTCGTTCAGCTTCTCTTTCAAGAAGCTGAAGACGAAGTTCCATACGTTGAACTCCTCCAGTTCTTTCAGCTTCTCCTCGTTTTCCACCTGAGTGACGCGGATCATCTTGCTGCTGACAACTCGGATCTACAGATGGGAGAGAAGTATTCGTACACCCACATTGCACCAGAGGGGTGGACACAACGGGGTCTTCAACTAAGCTGGTGTGGGAGGAAGACAAAGCTAGACAGGGATCAGAGCTGTACAGTGAAAGGCCTGCTTAGCATTTTGTGAAGGGCTTTACAAACAACAGTTCACTATACACAGCCAGGTTCGCTCCACTCCCTGATCTGTGGGCTCAGGACTGGCAGGCAGGCCAGGGGGAAAGGTCTCTGACATGCTTTTAGAGATACAGGTAACATTCCCAAAAAAACACCTAGTGCCAGAGAGCAAGAACAGTCACGAATCACTAAGGTGACTTTGGAAATGTACCCACAGCTAGTTTACCCAAGTCATTAGAAGACCGTTGGCCAAAGAGCAAGTCAGCCTCCAACTATGTGCATGGGCTTGGAGAACACAGATGCTTCTGATCGTGAAGAGAAAATACATGTCACAGTTGCTCGTAAATGACTATCTCAACCAGTGCCCAGATGCCTACAGTCACCTTCCTGTCTAAGCTACAGACGTGCTCTCAATGCCTCCTTCCTCCTCAGCAAGAGACCTAGCCTAAAGCATCTAAAATTGTAAGTTTTGAGAAGAGCTGGTCTCAGGGGACTAGCTAAAGGATAAGGGAGGATTTCAAGGCACAGGACTAGCAGCTAGGAAGTCTAGAGGATTCCTGTTTTGCCCTTTGCTTCCTGCATGGACTTGTAAGTCATCCCCACCCCTTGCCTCAGCTTCCCCACCTACAACTTGGGGATAACAATCCCATTCGGGGTCTGAACTGAAGTGTCTTTCTTAAAATTGCTCTCGGATGGAAAGAGCTGTAAGGGCTGATTTAACAAACTTCTCACAATGTGCTCAGTTTTATTGATATACTTCTCTGGCAATTTTGTCTTTGATAGTTTTATGGAACAAATTACAAAAAACATGGTTCTTTGATGCAACTCCTCCTGCCCCTGGCATCCCCACCTGGAAGAAGCTAGTGTGAAGACCTTTCCCATGACTCTCCACAGATGAAGAAGCAGTGCAAAGGGCCCTCACCCTCAAGAACACTCCCACTTGCCACGTCTGCCAGGCCAGTGTTACGTGCAGCCTCAAGACAGCACTGACGAGAAACCAGGGCTGCGCATGCCTGCTGCGGCAGGGGCGGGAGGACTGCGTAGAGTGCGGTGACAGGCGGCATTGGGGGAGGGCGGTCAGGAACAGCCCTGCATAGATTGCTGATGAATCCTCAAAAACCACAGTGAACACCAGCCCCTCTAATAGTCCCCCTCACAGCAGCCAGCAGCCAGCTGTTCTGCTCATTTTTCCTGCATCGAGTCATCGCAGTGACTCCTTTGCTTGACGAGCAGCAGAGGGGGAGAGAATGATGACAATGACAGGACCTGGCACCTGGCAATGTCATACATGGAATGTCTGACACTGGCGTCCCCATTAGCCAGCACCTTGGAGGGCTTTCCCACCCCCCTTTTACAGGCGAGACCCAGAAAGATGAAGTGACTTGCTAATGATCACACACAACAGGAAGAGAACCCTGGACTCCTGGCACCCAGTTCATTGCTCTAACCACTACACAACACTCCCTCCCAAAGCAGGGACTAGAACCCATGAGTCCCAAAACCAAGGCTGCTGGCTCTAATCACTACAATGCATATGGCAGATGACTCTGCTTGAATGCAAATGGTGGAGGCAGGGTGGCAGTGAGACTTGGCCCTCTCTTTCCAATGGCAGGGAAGTGATTGCTGTTTCCTACCTGCATGCGGGTCCATATGTCGTACCATTTCGGAGTCATGGTGTTGATGTAACAGAACTGCTGTGTGGTGTTTCCTCTGTGCACCTTCCCCTCTTGAAGTGGAATCACCAGCGCCTTGCCACCTTCATTAGACAGGAAAGAAAGGAGTTAGTATCAAACCTCACTTCCCACCCGTGTCTATAAATGAGGTGTGGATCTGTGCTGATGAGGGAAGATGGAGGGTTTGGCATTCATGATGGGTGGCCCTGGGGAAATGGCTTGAGACCAGGAAACGGGCACTCGAGCTGGGTCTTGAGGCTAAAGTTATGAGCGGCATTTCAGGCTGTAGGCAGATTCAAGAAGGCATCGCAGCAATTCACATTCAGCCCATGTTGCTGCAGGGTTTCTTCACACTCCCCAGGGAGCAAAGAGCAAAACAATTGTTAGTTGTTTGGTTTTTTAAGCAAAGACTTAGAATCTAGAGAACATCTCCACAGGCAACAGCTGGTTTCCATGGCAAGATCCCAAGCTCCAGGACACATGGTCCTCTGTCAAGAAGTTCTTCAGCAGCAAGTCTGTTTAAAGCAAGAGCAAACGTGTTCCCCGAGACCACAGAGCCTGCTGTCAACTCCACCAAACGAGCTGTCCAAGGAAGGCCCAGGTCAAGGGAAGAGACCAATTCCACAGAGAGACTTCCTAGAAGAGCTTGGTTCTAATCTCACTAGGGTATCTCCACTGACTTCAGTGCAACTACTGGTGATTTACACCCACATGAGGAGGATCTGGGCCCAACATACATTCCACACCACCACTCCCTGAAGAATTTAGGTTTCGTTAGTCTACATTAGAGCAGCCAGCCCAATGGTCCACCTAGCCCAGTATCCTGTCTGACGGGACTGGGAGTTGGGAACAGCCCCACATTTTCCTCCAGTCATCCCTTCTCCCAAAGCATCTCTGAGCCTGTTATTCTTTGGTCCTCCAATTGTGGTTGATGCACACCAGCTCTGCAGAACCCAACCAGGGGGGAAATCATTCAGTAACTACAACAGCAAGAGAAATTCAGAGGCTTTAAGGCCACGAGGGATCCTTAGGGCATCTCTTGCATGCCACAGGCCACAACTTCCCTATACCAGTCCCTGTCTCAGCTCCAATGCTTGGGCTGGAGAGCACAGCAAGAAAACCAACCAAGCAAACCAATACCAAGTGCTCCCACGTGTGAGGTGAACCAAGGACCATTTTCACTCAGCTGGGAGAAGGAAACCCTCTTCAGCTTCCCTTTCAGCTCAGGGCCGAGGCCAGATTTAGCTTTATAGTCAACCACTGCCCTACACCATTGCTCCATTTACCTTCCCTGTCATAACCCAGCACAACTGAAAACAGAGGCTGGTGGTCCAAGAGGCAAGCAGGCTGAGTTATGATCAGCTGGAAGGACGCAAGAAGGATGCCCATCACTTCTGGTCACTAGTTGTCACTTTGTTCCTTTAAAAGGCATTCTACTGAATACCTCGCGCCTTCTAAATGGCTTGGTACGTCTGTGCTCCTTTGCAAAGCATTAGTCTCCTCCTCCGTCCTTCTTAGGAAACAGGCAACCCTGGGGTTTGATGGAAGCCTGCTCTCGACACCGTATTCTCAACAGACGCACGTATCTCCCACAGAGATGGTTCAGGCGTTTAGATTCACTGCAGAGAGTGGGTGTTTGAGTAATACTCTGTGACTTTAGACTATTTACAAACGTGCTTAAGTTCATATAAAAGTGTTATTACCCAAAAGGGGAAATATTAGACTCAAGTATGTGACTAACATTAAAAACCACCCTACTACAGTCACTAAATTGCATGACCAGACAGCTTGTGGTAACCATAAGGATAAGTGGATGCTTGTTAACATGGCATACTAAGTGAAGCTCTGTTCACACTCAATCTGGCACCTTTTAAACACAGTCTGGTTTAAGCAGAGGAGCACCATGTGCCTCGGCAGAGGGCAGTGATGACAATATACGCTTGGGGCTAATAACACCATTGATCACACTGTCATCCATGGATCTCAAAGCTTTTTATAAAAAAAGCAAGGAATAGATGGGGAAACAGACACAGAGCAGGAGCATGACTCGTCCAAGGTCACTCAACAGCAGAGCCAGGTGTCCAAATCCCTGTGGGTGCCCCATCCACTAGATCACACTGCCTCCTGATAGATATTTTATTTTATTACCTTTAAAAGGGACACTGGGCTTTCCAGCCAGATACTCTGCTCCCTTCTAAAGAAAGGCAGAGACTGGGGAGCCTGCTAAACTCAACACAACTCACTATCATTGAACCCACTCGCTGCTCCGAGGAGAAACCAACAATCAGACAAAGGGAAATACTCCTGCAGAAGCTAACAGCACCTCTGGGGTGTCTGCAGGCCCTCACAAAGAGAGAGATGCAAACACAGCCATGAAGTGAGATTATCACATGAAGGAATCGACACTGTCTATAGCTTGCAGCTCGAAGTTGAGTCCAGATGCAGAGATTTCAACACATAAAATCAACAAGCTTTTGTGTTATTCTGTGCCACCAGGTCCCAAACCTCCTGGTTAACACAGAGCAATAAGTTTACCCCCCTCCTGCTTTGAAGTGGGAATTTTCTGGAGACTCAAACAGACCAAAAGACTTCTCTAGTGTTCCTGCAGCTTCTGCTTCCTCCCTGAAATGCTGCTTTGCCTCTTCTGTTAAAAGACACTGCATGTTCCTGCATTTTATGTAGTGAGAAAATGCAGAAAGACACCCTCCTCCCAAAGGAGACAAGTGGATTTGTCACCTCTGACACCAACATTACACCGGTGCCTAGAGGCCCTGATGAGCTGGGTGCTGTGCACCCAGGCCCTGCCTGCAAGAGCTCACAGTCTAAGCTAGAGAAGGAATGGGAGACAAAGGATTAGCACACTCAGTTCCAGTTGCAAAGCTGAGGTGTAGAAAAATGAAGTAACTTAGGAGAGGGAGGCTGTTCCCGGGTCCAAGCCAGGAGCTGGATCTAAGTTCATTGCCTCAGTCCCCTGCCCCTGCTTCCTCAGATTTCTGCCCACAAGGTGCAGAGACAAATCAAGTGGTTTCCGTGGAGACAGGGGTGCATCAACTAGAAAGGGCTATTGGATATTTGGGTACTCGTACCACCACAAAGGGACCTGGTCACAATTAGGGTTTGATTGCACACGTGGGGAGTTTACCCCTCCCCATCCCATTTCATTCCCATCCCTTGGCTTGTTGCCCCCCTCTGCCTGAGTAGCTCACAGGTTCCTGCAAGAACCTCACCCAGGCCCAGGTCATCTCCCAGCACCCTCCAACCACGTATCAGTTACCCTAGCACCAACGTTCCCACTAATTTTTCATAGGCTGTGTGCACAAAATATTTCTTCTGTGTAAATTTTTAGAACCAATGTCCAAATTTGAGCACTCTCCACTGAGTGTGGTCAAACATCTGGTGAATCAGATTGTAATTCATCTCCCATTTATGAATAGAAAATTTAAAAATATTAGCACTGTTGAATTTTTGTGCACGCACTTTATTTTGTTGTGTGCACAGGTTTCATGACCCTTTTCCATGTGCATAGCTTAGTGGGAATATGGGCTAGCACCTCCACCATGTGTCAGCCACCAGCACCTCCTGCTTGAGAGCCCACTGTCCTACCACTTCCCTGCCCCAAACCCCTGGGGGGTTCGCAGTCTCACTGAGCTGGATCTGCCACCCACTGCACACGAACCCCAAGGAACAAACTGAATTTGCTGGCAACAGGTGGGGATGCTGAGACTTGGAGCTGAGACAGCAGTGCAATGATGCTAGTGAACTGAGGAGGAACCCCTGGGATGGGGGTGGCAGCAGGGGTTAAAGTGGGCCAGGACAGCTGGTACCCCTTTCCAGGGTCTATTAATTTAGAGGCTGAGTGTTCCGGGTTAGAAAACGGAGCTGGACGCAGCATTCCAGGGCCCACCATTGAAAAACAGCAGGACCCGGAACGCAGTGTTGCAGCTCCATTTTCCACTTTTGGGGACCCAAATGCTGTGCCCCTAAAAACAGCAGGCCCCAGAATGGCATTCCCCCCGCACTGCAGCGGGCAGGGGAGTGGGGCGGGCTCCCCTGCACATGCACAGGCTGCGCTTGGAGGAGGAAGCCTCCAAAGGCAGGTGGCACAGTTTCCAAGCCCAGGACACTGCTGGTGTGTACTGGGAGGCCTGGCTCATGCTAGGAGGAGGGGTATTAGGGGCACTTGATCCAGGGCCAGGTATTGAGGGCTGGGGTGGATGTTGGGGCAGGGGAGTGAGTATTGGGGGCGGCTATTGGGGGCAGGGGAGTGAGTATTGGGGGCGGCTATTGGGGGCGGCTATTGGGGGCTGGGTGGATTTTGGGGCAGGGGAGTGAGTATTGGGGGCAGCTA